>JAMXBB010000009.1:52022440-52582437 GCA_024138015.1 Lumnitzera littorea | reverse complement strand
CAATAGCTAAGCCATCCTTGCATTAAGTATAGATTAGACCAAAATGTGAGTCTTCGACATACAAACCTTTAATAACTAAAAATCCAAGAAATCTTGTTTGGAGCTCGATCAAGAGTGTATGTCGTCACAATAGGGCATCAACCATTATATTGTTCTTGCCAATTTTGTACTTAACAACATAAGAAAATCCCTCCTTAAATTCGATCCATTTAGCTTGCCTCTTATATAACTTAGGTTGGCTCTTCAAATATCTCAATGATTCATTGTCAATGTAGATCATAAATTCTCTAGGCAACAAGTAGTATTGCCAAACTATTAGAGCTCGAATTAAGGATTAGAACTCCTTATCATATAAAAAATAATTTAGTGCTACTCTTTGAAGCTTTTCACTAAAGTAAGTAATTGGTCAACCTCCTTACATTAGCACCAATACCTATACCTAATCTAGATGCATCATACTCCACTTCAAATACTTTGTCAAACCTCAAAAGAGCTAGGATAGGGGCAATAGTCAACTTCTTCTTCACCTCCTCAGAACTCTATTGCTCCTTCTCTCTCCATCAAAATTCATTATTCTTCTTTGATAGCTCGGTAAGGGGGGCTATAATAATACTAAAATTCCTTATGAAACGGTAATAAAAAGATGCAAAGCCATGAAAAATTCACACATCAATAGAACAAGTTAGCACAGGCCATTCAGTAATCACCTTCACCTTCTCTTCATCAACTCATATGCTACTTTCACTCACAACAAATCCTAAGAAGATCACCTATAGTCAGTAGAATTTACATTTCTTCATATTGGCATATAATTTTTCAGCTCGAAGCTTTTCAAAAACAATTTGGAGATTTTCACAATGCATCTCCTAGTTAGGGTTATAAATAAGAATATCATTAAAGTAAACAACAAAAAATTTTCCAATCGATTCTTAAAACACATGATTCATCATCATAAATGTGCTCGATGCATTTGACAGTCCAAAGAGCATAACTAACCACTCATGCAACCCATGTCGAGTCTTGAATGCAGTTTTCCATTCATCCCTTTACCACATTTTGATCTAATGATATCCAGACTTAAGATTGATCTTAGAAAAGATCCTTGCTCCATTTAGCTTGTTAACCATGTCATCAAGTCAAGGAATGAGATATCTGTATTTGATTGTGATATGGTTGATGGCTAGACTATCTATGCACATTTTCTACATGCCATCTTTCTTTGGCACCAATAAGTCTAGTACAGCATACGGGCTTAAGGACTCTCTCGTGTATCCTCTTTTCATTAGCTTAGCGGCTTGTTTAGGGTTTAGCCTATATGCTGGCTTAAACTGCAACTCCCTCATCCAACTGAAGGATCTTGACCACAGCATTGTTGAACCAGGCCACAAATTGTCAAAGAGTTTCCCCTTCCTTTTAGTAGATAAGGTACAAGGACAACGTGTCCTTGGATGGGGGCTTAATTGCCCGAAAGTGAAAACTAAAACGACAAGCTATTGAAGGATGGGATGGATTGTTTGAAAAGGACTTACACATGATGGCATCCCTATAATCGTGTAAGTTCATAGGGGTGTAGAAATAGAGCAAATGATCATCTGGATTGCTAGTTGATAACATAAATTTAGAATACATTTTTTATAGCTATTCTAGGCTATTTTAGATATTAATCCAATTAATTTTATAATATTTTGAGCTTACTTAGTTTAAATTCATTTTCAAGGACTTCAGGAATGTTTTATGAAATTTTAAAGGTTTTTATCAAGTTTTGAAGAATTTTGAAGCAAAAGTGTTGATCGAGGATTGAAGTAGAGGAATTTCGAGCGAAAATCGAAATCTAATAAAGATCATGGTTAAAGACCATGGCCATGGTTTCTACCTGTGTTCCCCTCGTCATTTATAAATAGGTGTTTAGACCTAGGGTTGCAAAGAGAGCCCTTTCAATGCAAAAGTTAGTAGGTTATAGAATTAAAAGGGATTCCTCTCATCTTTTCTCTTTTATTTTCATGTATTTATTTTGAATTTCTTAGTAAATCACTGTTGAACCTTATCTTTTAAAGTAATTTTTTATTAATGAAATTCAATCTATGATTTTGCATATTGCGATCTAATTGTGTTGTTTATATTGTCTTCTTTAATTCAATATACCGATGACTGAGTTATTGATAAAGTTTATTCTAGAGTTTGCAAGAGCTTGCAATATGATTGACTGACATAATTAGGCTAAATTGGCTAAATAAAACATTTTATAGTTCGGTTTTTCAAGATTAAGGTAACTTAATAGTAAGATTCATAAGCTCATGCGATGATGCGATGCTCTATTCAGGGGCGATTTGGGTAGAGAGGATTTCAGGGTTAAGAATCAACCAGAGACGCAAGTCTAATTAGTTCATAATAGGAATCTCTACGATCTAATATAGTAATTAAGATTGAATAAATCACTTAGATTTAAATAGTAAACAACTCTAAAGATTTACTAATGAACATGTTTCTCTTTTTATTAATTTAATTGTTCTATTTATTTAGTTGTCTTCATTTAATTATTTTTATTCAATTGTTCTTATTTGATTGTTCTCTTTAGTTTTCTCATTATTGTTCTTGTCTTTATTTATTTAGTTTATGTTATTTTAGTTGTCATTGCAATCTTCAATCTTTACCCTTAATTATTCAATTAAATCTTTTGGTGTATAAGTTAGGTAATTGAATTATCTAGGGATATAGCTACTAAAATTAATTAAATACTACTCCCACCAATGGTTCTTTATGGGTTTGATAGTCAAACTCATAATTAATTTTATCTATACTATAACTTAATTGGGTTACTTACTAAAGCCTTTTAGTGACTCGATCATCATCATATTGATCTAGAGTAAGGAGCTTCAAATTGGGAGGAAGGACTTTGTCCTAAACCTTCCTAGTGAATGGGATCTTGTTGCTAGTGGCTGAGCCAACACCCTCAATAACCTTGCTCTCCTATTTCTTAAAGATCCTTTTTACCATCTTGTAGAGATCATTCAAGTCAACATTATCTGTTGGATGGTGACTGCAAGTAGCAGATTAGGCAACAACCCCATAAGAGTCAATAACCTGCTCATTTCCAATAAGGGTATAATTGTAAGTAGCAGCAAACCACGCCCACTGATTATATACAAGAAGAGCTCAACTCTCCTCCTGGAGGGGATGAGGGTTTTGATTACCTCAAGAATCTAAGACATGAATAAGGAAAGACATCTTGCTCTACCTTTCCAATTCATCTAACTTAGCTCATTGTTATTTATTTTAGACCTCAAACTATGTATTCTTGGCTAAAACCTGTACAAGCATCCTTTCTAAGTTCTTCAGCTATCATTAATCAACAGTTGGTTGTTCCAAAGTGTCGTTCCCACCATTGCCTGCATTAAGGGTCTCATTTGGATTGCAAATCTTGGCATAGTAAATTAAACAAAGAGTTTTTGTAGATAATTCAAACCAAGTGTATAGTTTTGTTTCCCATAAATAGTGCCAAATGTCATCTATAGGTTTTACCAATAGAGATAAACTAGATTAGACCTTAGGAGAGTTGTAGGTAGGCCTATAAAAGAGAACATGGTAAGGGACATAAAGGTATTGTTTGGCGTAGCTACTCTGATGCTTAAGTGAACAAGTGTAGGAGAATAGTAGTAAGAGAATAAGAGAGCTTGAGTGCTTAAAGTGCATAGGGAGGTCAAGGTTGTTTACCGTTAAGGAGCTTCATCTATTTATAGGAAAGACCTGCCAAGAGTATAAGGGCACGTCTTATAAGTCATGATATTGTAAACCCTATAAATTTTTAGTTTGAACACTAAATTAGATCCAGGTGCCCTACATAACTTCATGAGTCGATAAGGTCAAATAAACTAAAATTTAACAAAATTATAAACTCAAATTTATCACGAATGAGAAAAACCCTAATATATTGATCAAAACCCTAATCTTGTATAAAAACTTGAAACCTTATATATACTTAAATACAAGAAATTGACCTCAAACTTGATGAAAACCCTAAAAAACTAACACTTTTAAGTTTATGAAACATATAAATTTACCCTAATAGAGATAAAGTCCTAATTTGATAAAATTATCGATAAACGTATGTAACATATAAAATTGTTAATAAATAAATAAAGATAACTCCTAAATATTTATAAACATAAAAAGTCACAAATAAAATAATTAAATTAACAAAATTACAAATATTATTATATGATTATTGTGATTTCACATATGTGTATACATGTGTGTATTAGTATTATATTGATTTAATTATTTGAATTTAATTTTAGTACATATTTTATGTTTATGTATTATATAGTATATATCAATTTTACATCCTATATTTCCTTTCATAATTACATCATGTTTCATTTCAAACATTACATAAAATGGGGAAATTCATTTAGAAAAGCCAACGAGTCAATTTGTCTTTATTTCTTTTTCTTTTCCTTCTTCTCTTTCTTTTCTTTCCCTCTTTTTCTATTACCAAATTTCAGTTGCCATATGTACATGTAATAAACACATTTGAAATTTTTGAATTAAAGTCAACATGTTACTTTCACCTTTTTATCCTTCTTTTCTTTCTCTTTTCTTTTCCTTATCTTTTCCTTTTTCTCTTTTTCCTCTATCATAATGCCACATGCCCTCTATAATTCTCTTCAAATTCTCTTTTTCTTGTTTCAAATTTACATAAATAATTAGTCTTTCATACCCCATTTGAACAGTCAACTTCACCCTTCTTCCTTAACCTCCTATTTCCTCTCATTTTCTTCACTTTATACTACTATCTATTATCTCTAAATTACAAAACATAACACCCTTCTCCAACACTAGTTTTTCAATCAATTTCATGAAGACCTAAAGAGGATTTCTCTCCCCAAATTTCTCAAGAACAAAGTAATCATATAACACTTAATATCATACTAGTTTTATTTTTCTTGTGTAATCTAAGTCCTTTTGTATTTCCTTTATATTTGTATATAATTGTTAGTGTTGTATGTATTAGAAAACATGTAGTAAGACCTATATGTATCTTTGACATCTCTTGTAATAGAAATTACATGTACATGTATTTAATTATATGTATACAATTCTTATTCTTTATAGTCATGTATTTACATATGTATCTACTTAAATATATATTTAATTATATGTACATATGTGTTATATTTACTTACTTATGTATATATATACGATATATATAGTACATGTATGTATACATGATACTAAATATACTTACTTTATCATACATATGTATAAAATAATAGAAAATAGTATAAATACATATATATACTTAAATAGTGAATTATGGAAACGGATATAAGTGATTATATGTATACATATTACTATATTATTCTAAAATTTAATTAAGTATACATATAGTATAGTATAAGTATTTATGTGTGAACATATACTGAAGATTATATACATGTGTATATTAATAGTCAATTCTCTTAAGAATGAGTTAATAAGTATAAATATATATATATGTACATGGGTTGGCCGTGACCTTTAAAGAAGGATTAGGAGCTAATTTTCAATATTTAATAAATTATAATAATATATTTGTATATATATATATATATTAATATTACAAATTGGAAAAATATGTAAAATTAGAAGAATTTAGAAATTTGCTACGTAGACTAATAGGAAGCTACTACGTTAGCTTTCCTAATTTTCTAAATTGAAATCGCAAATTACAAAAATAATAAGAAAACAGCAATAATTAGTTAATTTGAAAATCAAATATAACAAAAAGTAAAATAATTAGTAATTTAAGCTTAAAATGATAAAATAAATAAATTGTGATAAAATGGACTTAAAAATAAATAATTTTAAAAATATAAAATTTAGAAATCCATTTAGTCATAAAATAGTAAAGAAAAACTTAAATTAATAAATAAAAACATCCAGGCTAAAATAATAAAATTCGAAACATTATAGGCCCATAATGAAAAATGCGGGTTTTAACATTCAAAATGGATCCCACGACAAGAAAGTACATCCAAAAATGATAAGAATTAACTATATGATCATAAAAATCGGAGTTACGACAAAAAAGTTCACGCAATCAAAGAAAAAGTTCAAATCAAGAAACTATATGAGATAAATAAAAAAACTTAGGTAGATTTTTAGATAAATTCTTACATAGAAGAATTATTCCACCTAGATACTTATTGTCTTTCATTTCCTTTAATTACCAAGTGATCTTGACGAGAATATCGATCTCCCCACCAACTATTACAATCCCTAAGCTTTTCTATGGTCAAGTAAGCATTCCCGATTATTCCATACTTGTTTATACTTATAGATAATGAAATTTAAATATTATTGATAATCTGATTAATGTATGAGGTTTGAGATTTGCATGTGACTGACATTTGCCTGTAGTGTGAAAATGCCTTAAATTATGATAATGATCTGTTTACTACATTATAGATATCTCTAGCAATTTGGCTATCTATGCTACCGGTTGGTTACTTTATAATTAGACTTAGGAATATTTGACTTTAAATAATTAAATTGAATCATGCATATATATGTTTTGACCATCACATCGTAATTATTTCAATCGTCACATCACACTAAAGTTGTGAGAGATCATGCGAGAGTTGATAACAATATATTTGAAATTAAGTGTTTTAGTACGACACATACATATAGCATGACCTTACCCTGGCCTGTGAAATTACTAAACGTTAAAGGCGCTAACCGCCTAACTAAAGATCGAGTCTAGAGGCCTCCGTTTAGGGGTAAATGTAGACTACATATGTCCACTCTCAATCATATCTACAACTTAGTTTTAAACTAAAATTAAATGGATTGTTTTTACTTAAATACAAAATGTCAAGTTTAGTAGTTGTGTAAGTTTAGATATGATACCTGAATCTGATTAGTGCTGTATATTCTCTAACCCTAATTTCAGAGGACATTAAATCTGAATTACATATAGTACCTAGTCAACTGTATGTATTTATATGGTATTTTGCTTGACCATGCATTCATATGTTTGGAATTAATGGTTGAATAACTTGCTTGTTTGTATAGTTGAAGGATAACTCATTACACTTTATAGCTTACATGCTTTTGGACTCTTAATGCAGGAGGACCTATTTAAAGTACTTGATCGAAGCATACTCGAGGTCAGTTTGAAGGTTTTTGAGAAGTGTGTATGCAGAGAAAGAGAGTCAAGTGAATATATATAGTAAGACTTTAAGTTAGAATTTCTATGATATTTCTATAGTCATGTAGAATAACTTACTTTATTACTATAGTTGTTTACTAGTGATTGGAGACTTATGGTTTTGTATTATTTACCTAGTGAAATTACTATATGAAATCTTATATTATTATATATACTATGATATTATCTTTACTTGTATAACTCTTGGGTAATTGGTTGTAGTAGTAGCATTATATGTCGTATAAAAGGTTATTGATTAGAAAGGAAATCAATTTATGATTTTTTGTACGATATATGACGACTTGTCATAACTAGGCTACCCCTCAAGTCGGGATAACTAAAGCATTATTCTTACCTGTGACTATCCTAAGGTCGGGTCTCAAGTGATTTTGCCCGATTTTGTTATGTTATAGCTTATTTCCTAACTATATTATTACATTATCATGTTTACATGTTAAACTCCCAAGTAACCATTGAAAATACTTTAGGAACCCTTCATGGCAATTTTAGTCTAGGAGGATGCATGTCTATATTTTTACTTTACTTTTTACTACTTTTAAGAAAATTCAAATATACTACCGATATATATATATATATATATATATATTATATTGTGCATAAAAAAAATGCCTACATACATAATTTCTATTAGACAAAATCTTATATTTATATTGTTAGAAATAATATCCTACTACAAGAGCTCTAAAAGACATACACTTAATACTTCTAAATGCTAGAAAGTAAAAATAAAAATACATAAAAATTGTTGAAAACAAAGAAAACAAAAGGTTTACTTCTAGAAATAGGCATGAAGATGGTTGTTTCCTGAAGTTTCTATGGTGGCTCTTTGCTAAATCTTTGACTCCGCAAGACTTCCACTTGTAAGCTTAGGAAGAGATGGAAAATGAAGCTTGAAAAATTTAAGGGATGGATGTATATGTGTATGTATGTGTGTGTGTGTTTTGGGATTGGTAAGTGAGGATGAGAGTGTGTGTGCTAGTGTAGAATTTGGAAAAATGTGAGAGTGGGTATGTGTGCTTGATATCCAAGTTCAAGAAAGGAAGAAGAGAAAATGAAGCTCTAACTTCGCAAGACTCCTACTTGTTTTTGGGTTAGCCAAATTTGATGCAAGAAAGAGAGTGTGATATGATTATATTTGTAAAATTTTCAAAACCAAAGTATGGAAAGCATGGGAGTGTATAGTGAACCAGTTTTTAAGGAGAAATTTAGGGGATATTTATGTGTTGTGAGATTAAAATAAATAAATGTAAATTGATTGATATGTTGGTTTCAACATCAAAGGAAAAGAATGGAAGAGAGTGAAGTTATTTTAGAATTGTCTTTTGGTTAAAACCTTTGAAAATAACATATAATTATGTAAGGTAAATGCATTATAATCGAAGTTTAAGAGGATATATGAGATATTTTCCTTCTCTTATCTTATCTTATCTTATCTAGCTAATAGGTTGTGGTTAGGTTATATTAGAATGTGATATTATAAATTTTAGGTAACTAGTTATTATGGGTTTAGACTAAGATTTTGACCAATTAAATCTCATCGTTAGGGTATTTTATACTTACTTTATATCTAATAAAATACACTAATAAATATACCGTATATCGTATAATTTAATATACATGAAGAAATTGAAATATAAATATACATGTACACAAAGCACTACATGCATATTTTAAGGAAAAAATGTAATTAATTTAATACTTTATTTGGTTTAATTTAATCAATTAATATTATACAGTATATTGTATATTTCATTGTGTGCAATTGAAGTTACATTTATGTGTACTTATATATATATATATATATATATATATATATATGGCATAAGGTAGTTGTGTAAAAGAAAAATTATGATTTTATTAAATAGTTGCCTTGATTGGTTTAGTTATTTCGATATTATATGTTATATTTTATAGTTTCAATGTACACAAAAAGTTACATATATTATATATCCCATCGTATGATTGTATGAAGCAAAAATTCATGTGATGTGTATATATATATATACACAATGTTATACATATAGCTTAATGGTGAAAAATAAATTCACTAGTTTACTATTTCAATTGGTTCAACTCAAGCAATTTAATATTACACAGAATTTCATATATTTTATAACACATTATATGAAGAAAGTTGTATATGTATGCATATATATATGCACATATATGTCTCATAGAAAAATAATCTTACTTATTCCATATTTCTATTTGTTTACTTCAAATCGATTGATATTGCATGGTATATTGTATCTTTATCGTACATGGTCAAAATAATATTTATACTTCTATAAGATGCTCATCATTTATGTAGGGGTAATTTCATAACTTTATTAGCTTATTCTCTTAGTTAGCTTATTTTAGTTATTCAATATATTTAAGAATAATTTTTATCGTTCAATACTAAATTAAATTATATTATATGTGCATTTATACATACGAGCACTACTTCCATATATGTAGGGATAAACTAGTAATTTTATTAATTTAGTATTTTTAGTTAGCATAATTTAAATCGGTTTAATGTTGCATGGTATATTACATTTTTCTTTTTGTCGATGGACATTAAAGTAGTATTTATACATGCATAAGGTGCAAATCATATTCATAGGGGTAAGTTTGCATAATCTATCTCCCTAAATTAGCTTAGTTTGATTAATTTAATTTAAGTGTCTATAATTGTTCATTAGTAAATTCAAGTGACTCTACATCTTTTAGGAGTCAATTTACTAAATTCAGGCTTTCTTTAAATTCAGAGCTAAATTCATTATATTTTTTTTGCAATCAATGTTTTCAAATTTTAATATCTTCAATTTTATTGAGTCTAGAGAACATTTATCAAAATTTAAGCTCGATTCTAATTTCAAAAACCCAAATTTTTTTTTAAGGCTTACACCTTTGATACCAAATATCAATTTAAATATGGTCTCAAAAAGGAGTTTTGTACTTCTAAGGTACAAATTCCAAAAAAATATTTTGAAATGGTACGTCTTGAAAAAATTTTATGAAACTAGTATAGTAAAGGTGCGCACAAAACACGTGCCTTCACTATTCATCATTTTTTTTTTAACTGAAGGCACGCTCTGTAAAGAAAGCGCAAAGATGGTGTGTGCCTTCAGTATGCAAAGAAGGCGCACTCCACATGTGCGCCTTCAGTTTAATTTTTTTTTTTCTTTCTTTATCTAATTGGAAAAACTGTTATACTAAAGAGGCATGCCTTTGATGTTAATTTTTTTTTATATATTTTTTATTTAACTAGTCAAGCTATTATATAGATGCGCGTCCTTTCGTACACCTTCAATATCCAGTAGTGTATGTCTTCAATGTCACTACTACGTATATTTAGTTGATACTTAACACTATTCCTAACTAAATACTTTGAAAACGACGAGTTAGTTGGTAATTCCGCTCCTAAGTTAAATTTACGTTTCACATTACCTCTAGTTAAGTGTACATCTTATTGGAAGTATTAATGGAGCGAGTTGATTTAAATGATTCACTAATTTACCAACTAATCCTGATAAAAACAGCTATAGTATAAAGAATAAGTATATATATATATATATACAATAAACAATCAGTATTAAGGAAATAACAATATAATATGAAAAATAATTTATAAAAACCATACATACAGTGAGTAATAAATATCGATAATACATAACAATCAAACTAAATAATACAAATATAGTGATTTACAACTACTTCTTCCTAGATCTAGTTAATTGTTTTCCAAAACGAGCTAGTAATGATGGTCTGCAAGTGGATGGACCCTTTAATGGCTGAGGCTCAGATGACTGTAGAAGAGTATCAGCGAAATCTACATGACGAATTAGAGTAGGCGATGATGGTGGTAGTTGGGTGTCGGCCTCCTCTATGTGTATTGTCTGAGGCCATCCTATACGACGTTTACGGAGAGCTAGCGATGTCGGTTATAGATACATCCACACGCAAGCATTAAGAGTCTCGAATGAGGTATGGCTCAAACTGGAGGCATAGCTCGAATTGGAGGCATAAACAGGTGGTGCACTACTACCAATCTCGCCCAAGTCGATTGAATGGCAAGATCTCAATGGCATAGAATCAGCATCGTATCCCCGACCACATGCCTAGGCTGGTTAATAGCCTTTCATGCGAACTCTAAGTCCTACATGCGATGGAGGGGCAAGTACAAGGGCTAAGTCAGCTAGCTGGTCGGGGAATAATATCAAACCGCTATGCTCCTCAATATAGTAAAGCCCACCATCGATGATATGATGAGTAGCATGGACATCGTCTACTAACTTCGCTCGACATAGAGTATCCGCCTACAATTAATGAAATAGTTCAAGTTATGTTCATATAGATTACTTTACGAAAAAATAAAATAAGATAAATGGAAGGAAACCTTATCAAGTATCCCATTATAGTGCCATGATGAGTAATATATTGGCGTATATGATCCCTATATCAATCATAATAAGTTGGATCGACACCTCTTGATCCCTGAATATCAACAACTCATACTTAACGATCTACCTTGGTCGATATGTATTCTTAATGGGCGACCGACCAATCTATGTCTATTCTACCTCTAAAGTCGATATAATGTAACTTGTCACTCATATGAACGTTGATCAATATCGTTTGGAATCCTCCAAATTGTCGTACAACACGGTTGGGGAAATAGAACACCACAATGTGAAAACATAGCAGCAGAACCCTAGCCACCCAAATAGCTCGACCGGCCCTGCAAAACGGTAGTAGGAGATTAATAAGATCATCCAGGTACGGCTCCTAGACGACCTACAATGCATTTGAAAAAAAAGTATATTAATAATCCTTCATTTTTTAATAAAGATCAACGATAGAAACAAAATTGAAGAAGTACATACCTGTTGAATCATAAATGACAAAATCAATAAAGTCCATACGATTTTGCACGGTTTGTAACACCTACACAATTTCATTTCTCGGTGGGGCATCATAACTTCACACTATAATTATAAGCTTTCACACGACTTCATTTCTCGGTAGAACGTTTCATTGCACCTACACAATTTTACTTCTCTGTAAGGCATCTTATTATACTCTATAAATTTATACTATAACTATAAACTCTTACACAACTTCATTTTTCGGTAGGGCAACTCATTGCACCTACACAATTTTATCTCGATGAGGCATTTCATCATACTTACACAATTTTACTTCTCAATTAGGTATCTTATCACACTCTATAAATTCATACTATAACTATAAGCTCTCACAAGACTTCATTTTTCGGTGGAGTATCTCATCGCACTCACACAATTTTACTTCTCGACGGAACATCTTATCACATACTATAACTTCACACTATAACCTGCACGCTCCCACATGACATCGTTTTTTGATGGATCATCTCGTTGCATCTACACAATTTCATTTCGGTGGGATGTCTCATTGCACCCATATAATTATACTTCTATATGGACCAACTTATCTCACACTATAACTATAATCTTCTATACAATTTCATTTCTCGGTGTGGCGTAACTAATATATCAGCAAAATTACATAACATATATAAGTCGCATATATATATTTCTACATAACCACCGCAACTTACATAACTACAAAAATTAAATTACATACATTTTTAAAAAAATAATTTAAAATTATAAATAATACAAAATTAAGAATAATAAACAAAATTAAACATGCATATTAAAAAAATATAAATATTACAAAAATTATCATGTGAATACATTTTACATGAACAACATAAATATAGCTGTAAATATGACGTAATTAATAATTTAAAAAATTATTGCGAAATAAAGATAGTAAATAATTACATACAATATTGCTGAGAACGCTACTGCTCAGAGAGAAAAAATAAGGTCAAACTATCGCTTCCAGGTAGAATATCAAAGATTTTGATGATTTTCAATGTTTAAAAATGGTGCAAATAAAGACGAAGGTATTTATAGTGAATGAAAGGCACGATCCTCCTATGTGCTTTTCTTATAGTACTTGGAAAATGCATCTTCAATTAAAATAATCAATGAATAGTGAAGGTATATATATAATGTGTACTTTCACTATACTAATTTTGTAAAAATTTTTTAGAATACATCATTTCAATATATTTTTTCAAAATTTATATTATAAAAGTATAAAACTCGTCTCGAAAGGGCAACAAACCATACGGTGTGAATCTGTTGGAGATTTTCTGTATCATGTGATTTTAATTTGTTTATGACAAGAGATCGAGGGATATGGACAACTAAACTAAGGAACTGTATATAACATATCGTTGCAATTTTAAATATTTTTCAGATTTCATATTTCTTACATAATATGTCACTTCATACATATGATATATCCTAACAATTTTACATTTCTTCTCTTACATATGTTTTTAGACCGTCTATGCATGATTTTTATCCTTCTTAAATCCCCGATCGTGTGTATAGTTGACTAAGTAATCATAGTATGTTTTAGATTTAATCATATTACTACATTTTTTTTTTTTTTACGCATTGCATGCATATTTCTACTACTTTTGTATTAAGTGGTTAATATTTTTGTAAATATATTATGCATAGGCTCTCTAATGAAATCACTGTCTAGACCGTAAATATCCACAAAAATAAAAAATAAAAAACCCGTTATGCCCTTTTCTTTTTTTTTTTTTACTTTTTATCCTTAATAAAAATAGAAAACAAAAAAGTTTGATTAGATATACAAATATTCCAAGATAAAAGAGATAATCGTTTTGAAACAAGTATAACAGTCTTTCCGTAAATTACCTCTAATTTTTTTAATCTTGTTTTAAGGTTTAGAAAAACAGAAATACCATCTCTTATACTATATTGCAATCGGCAAAAATAAATAAATAAATAATCTTAATAGCTATCTCCTCACCAAAAACGGGTCGTTTCATTATTACACTCTTTTCCTCACCTTACTAGCTTCATATAAATACTCAAAAAACCCTAATCTCCTCTTCTCATCTTCTTTTCCTCTGCCGTCACAACCTCGCTCTCTGCTCTCCCCGCAACAGCCATGAAGTTCAATCCCCGCGTAACTTCCTCCCGGCGCAAGAACCGGAAGGCCCACTTCACGGCTCCTTCCAGCATCCGGCGTGTGATAATGAGCGCGCCACTGAGTACCGACCTCCGTTCCAAATACAACGTCCGTTCCATCCCAGTCAGAAAGGACGACGAAGTCCAAGTGGTGCGAGGAACATACAAGGGACGGGAGGGAAAAATTGTCCAAGTGTATAGGAAGAAATGGGTTATCCATATCGAGAGGATTACGAGGGAAAAGGTTAATGGGTCAACAGTTAATGTTGGGATTCACCCTTCGAAGGTGATTGTTACAAAGCTGAAGTTGGATAAGGATAGGAAGGATTTGCTTGAGAGGAAAGCGAAAGGAAGGTCTGCTGGTGCTGATAAGGGTACTAAGTTTACTGCTGAAGACATTATGCAGAATGTCGATTAAAGAGGAAGAAAGATTGGGTCTTTGTTGGATTTTGTTTTAAAACGTAGCCTTTTGATGTTAAGTTTTAAGTTCTAAGATTGTTGAGCTTTTGAGTTAGTTGGAAACAAAATATGAACGCGGTGAGATGATCTTTATGTTATGTTTTACAGTGACATTTTGTCGAATTAATGAGCTTTCTCATTGACCAAAGGAAATGAGCTTTCTTGCTTCGTTATTGCTGGTTTTGTGGTGCTGTATGGCTGATGTTAGATTCTTTCATTGATGGGTAATTAGGAAATTTCATGGTGGTTTTTTACTCTATAATTTGTTATTGGAAGGTCAAGTTCTTGGATTTCTTTGTCGGGTTCTGTGTTGAATTTGGTGTCCTTTAGATTTTCTTTTTGAACCTTTGGTGGTGGAAGTTAGTTTGCTAATAGGCTAGTTGAGATCTATGTGATGTAATATGGAACTTTAATGGATTTTGTTGATCCATTAGTTTCATGGGTTTGAGGTAGTTTGACAATTTAGTTTAAATTTGTTTTGTTCTGATGTTTTTGCTTGTTTTGGAGGTGGACCGAGTAAATAAGATTCATTCTTTCTATGAAGTTGATGAGCTTTTGCTTTGTGCTGTTAAGGTACCTATGTTTTGACTTTAGTTATTAACCTGTTTGATTTTCGTTGTCTTAATTAATTGATGGTTCTTTGTTCTAGGTATTTTTAAGCTAAATTGCAGTGATTTCTAAAATGCAAAACTTAAGGCCCCATTAAAAATTTTAAGACCAGAAAAATTTTTGTCCAAGGTGCAATAGCAAACCACCCTTTTATATTATTAATATGCATTGCAATAATTTTATTTAGTCATCTTGTTCCTAGGCTTTATCCGTTTTAATCAATGAAATATTGACTGTGTTAAGAAAACTCTCAAATTCGATGGAGAATCGGAGTAAAAAAGTAATTTATGTAAAAAACCTGATTTACCATTACATTGAATAAAAAACTTTTCATGTGAAATTTCCCGAAGGGGGTCAAGTGTAGCATTTTACAATTTCAGGATCTTATGTAATATGTAACTGTAATTTCCAAAAGGTACGTACGGAGCATTGTGGCTTGTCATTACATTGTTGAGTTTTGGGGTTTTGGTTGGTTTTCTGATATCTCTTTGCGGACCTGATTACAGGGTTGGTCTTTGTGAATTTGCTTTTATGATGAGTCCTGTTTAAACATCTAAATGAATGAAAGTTGAGGAAGTTGGCAGTTACTGCTTGTTTTTTCCTCTTCCTTTTGGTAATTGGATTTTTTATTATCTTATATGATGTCTTGAAATTTTATTCATGAATCTAGGTCCGTATCTGCTTTTGGATGTTGCTTTGGGATAGTACTTGTAATCTATTATATTGTTGCATTTTGTATTTCTTGTTCCCTACTCGTCTGATTTTTATATAATCATGCAATTATATTGACAAGTTAAGATTATTGGAGTGATGTGGATCACTGGGAATGCCGGTTTTTCTACAATATCATCTCAGTTGTTATTTTTAAGGTTTTTGGCTAGTTAGCTTCCAATTAATCGGATTTGTAATCCTTCAAATTGATGTGAAACCCACCTGTTGGATTTTCGTTCACTGTCTTACATTGAATTGATCGTTCTCCCTCCCTGAACCGAATAGAAAGATGAAAAGTAGATTGCTGAAAGTGATATTGCTCATCATTTTTTATTCATACTATAAGGCGCTAAAGCATTTCAATATGGTGACTTTGTGTGTCATTTCATGTTTGGTCAGTGTATAGAGTTTCTGTTCATGCTCTTGATTCTATCGGAATTCAGTTGCGATATAATTGAAGCCATTCTGGAGTGCTGTTTTCTGTACTACACTTGACATGGAAATTCTCATTGGGCTGTCATTTATGTGTGTGTGTGTGTGTGTCTGTATATAGATATAGATATCATAAGTTTAAGGAAAACGCTTAGCATCATGAATGTTTTGGTTCCAATGCATCACCCAAACATGACAGAAAGTAAGGTGTACTGCTGTTGTTTGACTAATATTAGCATTTATCAGAATTTGATTGGATCGGCTGTTTTCTTTATCTTAGGCACTTGGTCTATGTATCAAAATGTTCAAATGCCAGTGTATATGTCTAACCGCTGTAGCTGATAGTAGTTTCAATGCAGAGCCTCGCTGCACATTAATTCAGTTGGAAAGGGTATCGTATGTTTGCACAGCGAGCAATTGGCATGTTAATTGGATTTCACTCCATTGATGTTCTTGGTTTTGTTCGATCTATGGTGTGAGGAGGGCTGCGATTGTTTCAAAGGATCTGATTTCCGGACATATACAATTACGAAAATATTCCATCAGTTACTTGAATCAGTTGATCATCATAGGCCATCGTCACCTGGGTGTCATTCGGCCCTGTGGAGGACCAGGATAGCACACGAGATTAGTGTCTGTGCTAGGCCGGTCTATGATATTTTATGCCCATAGATTGTGCATTGCTGCTGGTTCTTGTTTTCATGTCTTCATGAAATCGTTACATTTGTACTATTGTACTTGAAAATTTACGTGTGATAAAACTATAATTATGGGGTTGGTTAGGAGTCAGGTTTTGGCTATGAAACCCACCGCTTTCTTCTTGTTAGTAGGGAATTTCCAGAGAAGTAGAAAAGAAGTTTCCTCACCCTTCAGCCTTCTTACTTCAAAGGGGAGGAGGTCAGACAAAAGTGGAAATAGGCCATATTGTGATCATTGTAAATCCGAATGACTTATTAAAATAGCAGTGCTTTTAGTCAGTAGATTAGCCTAACTGGTATAAGGATAGGGAGAGGGCTGGAGAAATCAAAGCACGTACGTAGCTGCAAATGTTCAGATTAATTTTGGGGAATGATTGTGTGTGTCTGTAATCCTTCTGATATTGGTAATTTAAGACTTCTAAATTTATTTAGTCCTCTTCGTGCTACTACTAATCAAATCAAAGTAGATTGTAGTTCGATTCGATTCAAATTGGGGCTGGCTGCTCGAAGACGGAGAAGATGCTTGAGGAAACCAATTGTATGAATGAGGAGGGACAAAAACAAGACGCTACATTCGCAAGCCTTGTGAAACTTAAATGCCATGGGTAGAAATGCAATCAGGCAGTTTTTGGAAAACCGGAACCTGATCTGATACCTTAACCTTAATTATGTGTTCTTAATTAAACATATGTGTTGAACCCAATTCAAAACATGTTAGAAGCTTCATCGAGAAACTTGGTTATCGAGTCGAACCGGTCAAGGACTAATCCTGAATCATCAGCTCATTGGTCGGTAATACGGCGAACCATGATCGACTTGTGAGCTAACGATTCTGAACTAGTTCATTAGATCTAACAATTCGATCTAGTCATTATTGGATCAAGTTGGTTTACGGTTTAAAATCGATCCTTACTCAGGTCTAATAGCAACCTTCCCTTAGACCTAATTAGTGATAATCAATTTACACAATACCAAGGAATCAACATTACAAATAATCCTTATTATCAATAAAATCATTGTGAACATGGAAATTAAATAAAAGCAAGATCTTATCTCCACGTAAGCAGCCATTTTTCTATTTTACAAGATCTTCTTCTAATATTTTAAAAGATCCTTGCCACTAGCTCAAAGATCTCGTGTTTGCTCGTGGCATCTTCCAAGTTCTCAAAGAGAATTAGAAGGTGAGGATTTGGACTAACTGAATGGCAGGTGGGAGAGTGCACTAAACCAATGAGAGCCAGGGGGTTAAGTTTTGGACTTGTAGGTGGAAGACATAAGACTTAAGAGAGAATTAATATAAAATACTCAGTAAATTAGGGTTGAAATTCTTATAAAGTTGGTTCTTTCCGGATATTAAGAATTTCTTAAAACTCGATCAGAATCCTACAGGAATTCAGGAATTTTTCTGAGATCTCTTTTCAACCTTATGGTGAAATACTTATTTAAGTGTAGTCGAGTTGGAAACCTTATATAGCTAATAACTACTTGCATCACTAATTTTGTGCATTCATTTTTCGGGTATTGTTCCTCATTTCAGTTTAGTGAACCATAGGAATTGCTTGAAGTAACTAGCAGTAAATCTTTTTTAGGCCAACACCTAAAGATCCATTAAATGTTAGTATCAAATATTATCCTAAGGCAGATTAAACTGTCTCCTTGATTCACACTTCAAAAAATAAGTTGCCTGTTCCCAAAACTTAGGTATAATCTACTGTGAGCTGAACAGTTGCTTCATCCCTCTTTATCCAAAATGGGTCGGTTGGATCTGTGGTTGAGCTATTATATTGAAGCATGTATAACGGCCAAACATGATAGCTTTTGTTTTCCATGACATTCTAGTACAATTATCACAATCTTCTGAGTTTTCACATCTAGAATTTTGGGGACCCCATAGCATACCTAGCCGTTGCTGTGCCTGCTGTTTTCTGACAATAGTTGATGATAAAGCCGGTTGCATCCGGAAAATCTTGTTACATAACAAGATCCCAGCACCTACCGCTGTTGCTCTGTTTCTTTCATTATGTTCAAAACCATTTTCATGTTACTCCAGAATTTGTTTGCACCGATCGCAAGACAGAGCTTGTGTAACGCTCATGTGATCAATTCTTTGCAGATCGAGGAATCATGCATAAAAAATCTACACCCTGTACAGCGTAGCCAAATGGCACGGTTGAGATAATATTCTCATTGCTCGATATTTATGTCCATTTGCTAGTTCACCTGAACACTTTTAGGTGGAAATATTTTGACAGCTACTTCCCTTGCCTCTTTAATCTAACATTTATACCCATATTGGATTAGAAAACATCCAAGAGCTTTAGGTGGTCTTTCCTATTGTTGGGTGTGTTTGTTATGCTTTGAATATTAAACCCAATCAAGATAAATTTGGAGCTTAAGCAACTAGGCAAATTTTCTTGGGGGTTTCCACATGATCATCAAGAATATGAGCTTTTTGATTTAGAGTCGAAAGAGTTATCTCAATCGAGATACCAAATTTCGTGAATATATTTATATTTCATTCCGAAACAAGAAATTCATCGATACAACGTATTCAACATGTTTCTAATGTGTCTACTTCTTTTCCTTTTGCCTAAATATGTTGGTACTTCGAAAACCAAATACTTACTTTCAAGATAAACTAGATGATGATTGGATCGTTAATATGAATGGTGGGTTACTTACTTTAGAGGACTATAAACCCTAGATAAACGAGCAGGGGGGGCTCTAGATGGGCATACAACCTAATGTTAGTACTCAACGTTACAAAGCGGGGCTTGTAGCGAAGGGCAATTCATAAGAATTGGGAAATATGCACTGGAAAGGGTTATCAGTATTGCGTTTTTCCCGTTGTTGAACCTGCCGCACTACGTATTTTATTGCGATTGCTAGTGCTTATAGTTGGCCCCTTTACACAATCTGATGTAAAATTATGCCTTCATATGTGGTGATATTGATAAATATATCCGCATTTACCACCTGAGGGATGTACTAGGGTCATATCTGGCCAACGTCTGCCATTTGTTACTATCATTAAACGGTCCCAAATAGGAATCATGTCGATGATTAAGGAATACGTTTAGTTTAGTGATTATTCAAACTACTTATCCAAAAAATAGTAGAAGTGTGATTACTCATTCTTTGTCAGACGGAAAGAGGAGATTTTGGTTGCATCACTTTATGTGGATGATTATAATCATCACATATCTATTAGGAGTATAAATATATTAAGCCCGTTCAAAAACTGTTCAAGTTCAACTTATATAATAATTTGAGTCGAGTTCGAGTCACTCAAGTATTAAATCGAGTTGAGTTCAAACTTTAAAATACTGAGTTCGCTAAGCTTGCGAGCTTAATTAAGTTTCATATAATATTTAATTTATTTATTTATTTTAAATATAAACGAGTTCGAAATTATTTAGTAAAAGTTTATAAAAGGTTCAAGCTAATGGAGTTAATCGAGCTACTTGAGTCAAACTCGAGCTTCTCGATTATATATCTTTAAATTGAGCTTCAACTCAAAATTTAAAGATCGGTCAAACTTGAACCAAGCTCGAGTTTTGACTTTTTAAGTTAAGCTCAAGTTCAAACTTAAGCTCAATATTGTATCGATTCAACTCGATTACACCTTTAGTACTAATGAAGCTCATAATGGATCCTAGATTGTGCCTTATTAAAGTTCTTGGTCTTGCACATTTCTTCCTGGAAGTCAAGAAAGCTTGTTCAAATTTAGAAAGAATGCTTCATTAACTTAAATTTCGCATGGTTAACTTCACTTGATGTGAATCTTATAGGTTCAAAAACTTGTGCATTTTCTTGACACCATAAGGATGCAATCAAGCCAATTTGGAATGTGCGTTATAAAACTTTTTAAGGTTTGATATTTCTCAAAAACTCTATAAACTCTATAAGTTTTTATTCCTATTACCGAAACCTACCTCTATAAGGTCTTAAAATCTTATAGGGTTTTTGTTTCTATTACTAAAATATACCCTAAAAGTTATCATAAACTCAGTATCGATCTATTCTACCCTAATTATATAAAATATTTTATTTCACTTTTGATTTTTTAAACTATTGTTAGTATATACTTAAAGGATTTTTATAAACAAATGTCTTAATAAAAAAATATAAAATAAAGACAATGAAATAATATATTACTTCTTAAGTATTTTTATAATCCTAAAACTCGATTTTAAACCTTATATAAGGTTTTTATAGGTTTTTAATAATGTTCAAAAACCTAATCCTAAACCCTTTATAAGGTTTTTATCGACTTGAACGAATCAAGTATCCTATAACAATCCATAATCCATCTAGTTGCATCCCCATGCACCTTAGGATGTCAACTTATTTGATGAAGATGGTCCCTTTTACATTATCGTAGCATTTATCGACAACTCCTGCAATGGTTTCTTTATCAAACCTTGACGCACCTCAATATTTCTTACTGGGTTGCGTGTTTTTGGGTGGTGGGGGTGGTGTGGAGGGGGGTTACACGTGTACATCCTCAGGAAAACCAAGAAGAGACCGTCTTTACTACTACTATTACTGGGGCAAGATTTCATAGCACGGCTACTACCGCGCGGGAAGTCTAACGTCTCAGTTATTTTTCACAGGGTTTGCGAGTTCCCATCTCTCCATCGGTAACTTTATTTTGTTATAATCACGCCGGGAAAACAGTAGCTAACCCTCGTCAGCACGATTGCATTGCACCAAGCGCTTGATAATGGATATTCACTTTACATCGCCAAGATTTTGGGCGGCTACTTACAGAATTTGCATGTTCTACCAAGTTGCAATTAGCTGACCTTAACCAAGGAGTAATTGCGAAATCCAACTTTAGTTTTTGCTGGTCAAGTTGGATTCTTGGGAAGATCCAAGATAAGAAAGGGAAAAATGCATTATACAACTACTCGAGTAAAATTGGACTGCTCGAATGAACTTTCACCAATATGGATTTAAGAAAGAATAAAGAAACAAAAAGATCTCACCACATGAAATGGGAAAGAAAAAATTTATCTGTTAAATGCATCCAAGAACAAAATGAATACCTAGTACAGCCTCAGGATATCAAACAACGCATCCAAATCAATGGGTAACTATTATTTTATTGAATGGTCCATCTCAAGAGCCAATAAAAAATGGTGAAGTGGTGAAACAACTCACGATCCAAGGTCAGAAGCACATCATGGCACAAGGGCAATAGACAAACCGAACTTGGGAGTTCTGTCCAAACACTTAGTGTCCACCTCTCCTGATACCGTCAGCAATGACTTTGGAATGACCTGATGCTGCAGGACAGCCCCGAGCTTTCCATTGTTATTCAGCTTTGCTTTGATTGTGGTTAAGGGATCAACAGCATATGACCCTCCAACAGTAACAACATTTTCATTGATGAGGAACTTCCTGCTGATCTCTC
Organism: Lumnitzera littorea; assembly: GCA_024138015.1. Lineage (NCBI taxonomy): Eukaryota > Viridiplantae > Streptophyta > Magnoliopsida > Myrtales > Combretaceae > Lumnitzera > Lumnitzera littorea. The sequence goes on along the minus strand of JAMXBB010000009.1, from coordinate 52,559,847 downwards.
CCGCGACAGCACTTTTCCTAAGTGGATCCAGATGATGCACATATGATGCCGTTAAAGAGTTTCCTTTATCACCCCTATAGAACAGCTCAACAAGAAAGAAAGTGAGACTAGTGACAAACTTTATTAGATAATAGCAATCAAACTGCCTTGAAGACTCACAAAATTATAGAGGCATAAGAATCGCGTTTTGACACACTCACACCAGCAGTATACTTTGTGAAAATACCCTTTGTAGAGTCATAACCAGCCTCTCCCCCCAAGACAATGCTTGGGGTGCCTATGGTTGCAGAGACATCGATAGCTGGTGATTGGTTCAAAGCAACAGCTGTTGTGAAGGTTGCATGGTCATGGAAATACTGAACCTCCAGCTAAAATCAGAATTACAAACAGCCAAAAGTTAGACGGACAATTAAAATTCAGAGTGATGTCAAAAACTAGTCCATGATTTAATAAGTACCTTAGCAGAGTTATAATCAGGTACTGTGAATGAAGCAATAGCCTTCGTGGAGGGGAAAATCTCATTATAACTGAGGGTTGTAAAGATCTGCCACAAAAGAACCATGTAAGTTGTAGCAGAAAATCGTACTTCAAAGTTCAAAATCAAATTTTTCAAGTAGAGGCTAACCCACTTGTGATTCTGTATTAACTTTGACATCAATCAATACATTCCTATGTTTGTACTTAGCTGCAACATCACCTGTTGAAAGCCCTCCTTTCTTCACTGCTGTCGATGTGAGGATCTGGTAAATAAAGTTGAAGGCAAATAAGGAAACAATAAGTGGCATGGCTAGAAGTTAAATTCATATAAAATATAATCACATATGGAGCTTCATAAAACCACCAATTTGGGAAGTCAAATACTGCAATCACCCAAAAAAATGCAATCTTTTTTGTACCATAATCGGCTGTTGATATGATGATCTCAGCATAGATTTTTTTCTTTGTTCAACAAACATTTCCAAAACTGTCTTGAAAACAAAAAGAGGCATTCTGCAATGTTTATATATCAAAGATGAACAAATATTAAATATTACATTGGCAACCTCATTGAGATCTGCAGTAACTAATGGTTCTTAGCAGAAGTAGTGGCAAGAGGAAAAGGTATCGTGCGAACTCCAGTTACGATAGATGACGACTAATTTTAATGAAAAATTAATTCTGTTCTCTTTTTTAGAATAAGGAAACCATTTTCTTTCTTTACCCCTATATATTTTTATTGTGCTAACACTGCATGCCACTAAAGCTGGCAGGTTGCAGCAGATAGTTGATTGCTGTTCCGGAACTGGAACCGATCTATTTTTCATGAAACCGGAACTGGTATGGTCCCCAATTTCACAAACCGAAAGCCTAGTTAGAACCCCACAACCTTAGGATACTCACAAACACCATCTCGAGGTTTACTTTGATGGTATTTGCTAATATTAAAAATTAAATTACAATGAATGTGAAAAATCGCATGGAAAACGTTTTGTGGAAGACACACCCTGAATTCAAAACCAAAATCCCAAGCAGCAATCAACCTAACAACATACTGCAAAAAGTCTCCTCTTCAAACTTCAATGAGGACAATCTAAAACCTTCATTATCAACATTTTGAACACCAAGGACATATCATAATACCACAAATCTTATCATCAAATAAGAAAAGGTATCCTAGGCATATAAACGAATGGAGTAGATCAAATCAAAATTCAAAAAAAAAAAAAAAAACAAAATCAAAAAGAAAATCTAACTCAAAACATAGATTATATTACAGATCGAAACTTTCTTCAAGTCAACTTACACTATCAATCAAGATAAGAAATCGATGCGGGAAAAAGAGAAGAAGGAATGTACCACTCCATTTTGAGTGCAAGTGTTGATGGATACTTTTTGATCGGTAGTGTAATTAGCAGTCAAGATATCTACATAGACGAACAGTGCGAAATCAGAACATACATATTCGAAATACGTATAAATACGGGGATGTACATGCTCATGTAGAGATTATTATTTGACATACCTCTGGGTTTCTTGCCAACATCGGCGAAGAGTCCCGGTCCTTTACTCATCTTGCAGGGAGAGAGAGAGAGAGAGAGAGAGAGAGAGAGAGAGAGATGTTGAATGAATGAGTGTGCTAAATGGAAAAATGGAAATGGAAATTGTGATGGAGGCGAGAGGGCGAGAGAGCGAGAGAGCGAGAGGGACTAGTACAAGTAGAGAGGAACTATGGAAATGTCTCTTGACCCTTATTTTTTATTCCCGGTGACTTTTCTTTCTCTATAAGGTGAAAAAAAAAGAAAAGTCAGTCTTGTTCCGATTTAGATTCTCAAAACTTATTTTATACTTTTCTTTTTTTTTCACCTTATAGAGAAAGACTTTATATATATATAAATATGTAAAACAATAATTAACATTATAAAAAATATATAATATCATTTAATAATTCAAAAATCAAAATAATTTTAATTATTAAATTTACAATTTTACCAAAAATACTTTAAAGAATCAATTTCCCTTATAACCTTTAACTTATCTCTAATTTACATTATTTTAAATTTAAATTATTAAATTAATAATTTAAATTTTAAAAAATATATAAAATAAAAACGGACTAAACAACTCCAATCTCGTAATAAAAAATAATAAAACAATAGAAAAATCCTTACATTTTGCTGCATCACCTTACTTATTCAACACCATTTTTAAATAATAACACTTATTCAATTTCATACATTATTAATTATGTATCTCAGAAATATGCCTTCTTTTTAAATAATAACCGATTGTGCATCTTCAATGTAAGTTTTTTGCTCTTTTTTTCTTTTTATTCCTCTGGATTTCGGCGTCTGCGTTTATAAAAAATATTAAATTCATTTGATTTTAAGATAAAAACTAGACATGGAAGATATTTTGTTAAAATTTAATATACCTCTCTTCTCTTTCAAAGTGATTATGTTACTAGTATAGTGTAAATACTTAGGGGCAAATTACACAAAAAAAAAATATTAAAGTTTAGTAGTAAGTTTAAATGAGAAATCATAGTGTACAAAAACCTTCCTCTTTTCTTGAGTGAATATAATGAATAAAAATTTAAATATAATCTAATCTATTAAAATACCAATTCTTATACCATTAGGTTATAGTATTTAGTTCACCTAATGCAAAATAGTTTTCATCTTCATGTGTCTAAAATATATAATAATAAAGAAATTAAGTAAAAATAATAAGAGTTACTTGAACTCTAATTTTATAAAAGTATAGTCCATAATAAAGATTGACAGTGAATCAATATCTATATAGCCACCTCTATCTAATGGGAAAAACACTTAAAAGTCTATCAACAGCTTGGTTACATTTAAACCAAAATGTGAAGAATATCTTTATATCTGATACACCTGTTAATTAGTGAAATACACTACCCGTAAACTATATAATCACCTTGAAAATATGAAGGTTCTTTTATACACACAAAAAGTCCGAAAATTTTAACGGGGTCCTGAAAAGAAAAATTGATTGGAGTCACGTCATCCCGGTGCCTAAAGATGCAAAGAAAGGGGAATTGCTTCAAATTTATGTAAGATATATTTGTGTATCCTTTTTCTAATGCACAAGAATCGTCATTAAAATATATATATATATACTGCAAAATTTTTAAAATATAAGGTATATATAAACGTATGCCGAAAGCATAAGATGAAAGAAATACTAGAAAAAGAAATTGATCAATTAAATAATTGGGATATGTAACAGAAAATGGAGAGATAAAAGAAAAATAAAAATAATGTGGAATAGACAGAGGCCGAAGTATGCGGATGGAATAGGTCCAAAGGAGAATCAGCATTCTCGGGTCGTATGGCTTTGGTTTGTGGTTTGTGGCTCATGCATTCCCAGCTCACGTACGCCAGTTTTTCGACAAATGGTTTCCATCCAATCAAGTTCGCGAAAACATATAAATCCACGAAATTTTTCTTCTTATTCCTTAGGTTTGACGTGTCCTGTGTTCATAGGCTTCCTGAAACGCTTCTTTTTAAGGTGGATAACAGTCGAATAAAATATATACTTTTCTACTAATAAAAATGTTTAGAATACTTTCCAATTTTCGAAATATTCTTTATTAACAGAAAAAAGAAGAAACTTTTGCAAATATATATATAAATATTTATTTCTCTACAGAATATAGGATAAATTATTTAGACCACTTTAAAAAACTTTTATAACTACATTAACATCTCTTACTTCTAAAAACAAACACTTACGCACTAAAACAAGTATGAGTCCCATCTTTTTACATCATATTGATCTATTTTTTTATTCTGACATGGACATACTTGAAAAAGGAAAAAGGCACACCATTTAATTTACTGAGGGGGTGTACATCTCTATAAAATCAAATTTGAACTTTCCTATAGATCCTTGTAACCCATCTAAATAGATATATGTATCATATGTCGACGGCAAAAAGAGATGAAGAAACATTTTATCTCTAAAAGTGCTCATCACAATGACCACCATTTGCTCTAACATCAAAGATGATGACGCTCTCTAGTATCTTGGCAAAACCTACATGGTCATTGAGAAACCTTTTATCTCCTTTATCTTTTTTATCCTTCACAAGGAGTTTATACACAGATTCCTAGAAAAAGAAGTTAATCGAGGATCTTGGACCCCCTTTTGTTTCAAAAGATCAGAATTACCTATCTCTCATTTGGCCTTTATTGATGATATTTTTCTATGTCCTCAAGATGATGAAAAGAATGTTCAAACAATTTTAAGTGTGCTCACCTCCTGTTCAAATCTTTTGAAGCTAAGGATAAATAAAAATAAATCGGGAGTTTTCTTTTCTTCAAATGTTAAGCAAAATTTGAGGATGTCCCTTACATATATTTTGGGAATTAAAGAAATATGCTCCTGTGGAAAACACTTAGGCTTTCCTTTAAACATTGGTCTTATAAACATATAGCTCAAAACTTCGAATTCTTAATAGAAAAGGCCAAAAAAAGCTTATAGGTTGGAAAATGAACTCATCAAGCATGGCAAGAAGAATAGTGTTAACACTATCAACCCTAGAGGCTTTGTCTGCTTACTACATGCAAATGTATCATCTCCTAAAAAAAATGGTGCAAAAACTCACTCAAGTGATAAATAACTTCATTTAGAAAGGGAATGATGAAAAGATGAAAACCCATTGGGTCAATTAGGACATAGTGGCCACACCTAAAGGTCAAAGGGAACTAGGACTCTCAAATCTTCATAAAAGAAATACAACTACCTTCTTTTAGAGGTTATTTGTGTTAAAACATAGAAGAGCACTTTGGATTGAGCTAATTAAATTCGAATACAAGGAAGCTTTCCTAAGAGTTTCAAATTCCAACTTATCCTCATTGTCCTTTGTAGACCAAGATCTTCTTAAATGTGATTCTAATTAGCAAAATTCAAAACTTATTATTTTGGGTTATGGCACGAAAACAAGTTTTTGGTATGACCAGTGGAGTAAGCTTAGTCCTTTGAGATATCTCTTTTTTGGGCCTCTTTCTTAGAGATCAGAAAAATTAACTATATTTTATTGTTGGGAATCAAAATTGAAATGGAAGGATCACAAGACTAGTTTTCCCATATCCACTCTCCTTTCCTCTCTTATATTTATAAGGCCAATTCTTTTAGATAGATATTCAAATGATCAAAGCATACTTGTACTAGACAATTACAAAAGATCTCAATCATCCTTCAAAGACATTTATCATGCTCACTTTAGGAAAGACAATCCTATAGAAAGTTCAAATAATTGGAAGTGGATTTGGGACTCTCTTCTTCATCCTAAGGTCAAATTATTACTATAGGGGATCTTGCAGTCTTCCCTCCAACCATATATTAATTGAAAAAAAGAAACATCATTACTTTGGGAAATTATCTCAAGTGTACAAATCAAAATGAAACTCTACAAGGTGCTCTTTTTGAATGTGTTGCTATTCATAATATTGTAATCTAATGGCAATGTAGTATTTTACCCTTGAATAGCAATTGGAATTATTTCATCATTTGGAATAAAGAAAATTGTTTAATTAAGAAAAAAGAACTTGCAAGACTAAGGCCACTATCCCAGTTTATCTTTGGAATTATGCTTTGGAAAACTTGAACAGATAGGAACTCTATTTTGCACAATCAATCAACCTCTATTGCTAACCTCGACCATAGCATAAGACTTATTCCCAAAAACACTAGGCTTTCTTAAAGAAAAGAAAATCTTGGTTTTTTATTGAAACCATCAACTTTATTTAGACCCCAGCACCACAAGGATCGGTTTAACTAAATATTGATGGATTTATTTTTTCTTCTACTAAGCAAGCCACTATAGCAACTATAGTTTGTGATCAAAATGGTAGATGGATTCATGGCTTGACAAGGAAATTAGGTCGTTTAGATATTCTCTTGATTGAACTGTGGGCAATCTATTAGGGCTTATCTTATTGCACTAATGCAAGATTGTTAAAAGTCAAAATATGCACAGACCCAATCACTGCAGCATCCTAACTCCAACAAAATTCAAATTATAAACTTGCCTATCACAATGTTCTATATGCTTGTTGGGTAAAAGTTCTCACGGATGGAGTAATGGACTATTGAAGCAATGCCTCGAGAGCTCAATCAAGTAGCTGATTCCTTAGTCATTAGATGCAAGAACAGGAAAGTGATGGAAAGAAATTTTTTGTCACCTCCTGTCCTTTGTCTTCCTTTGTTAAAGTAAGGATATCATGAGTTTAGGCTTGTATAAGGAGAAAAAAACCTCCTCTCTTGATGTGTTACTATGATGTTTGTGTTGGTTCCCTTACTATTGTACAAGGACTAAGAGCTTCGAGCTCTTCTATCAGCTATACTAAGAGTTAATTCTCCTCTTTTGCTTTTATGTTAATATAAGTATATAGTTAGCCTATGGAAAAACAAAAAAAAAAAAAACCCTTAATGGTCGTCATTCAAAATCTTGCTAGAGATTTTCTGCTTAAGCAAACATGGTTAACATAAAATTTTAACATAAACTCAGACACATTAAACTACTGATGGCGGACGATGAGGAAAGAATCAATTCATCTGTGAGTTAGTATTACAAATTCCCAAGTAAATTAAAGCCAGAAAGAGAGAGGAGATTTTGGCAATTTGGGAGAGACATTTTTTTTTTTTTTTTTTTTTGTTTTTTTGGGCCAACTAAGTTACAATTGAAAGAGATAACTTTGTGAGAAGAGATTTTCATGTGAAGAAAGTTAGGAATTTCGAAAGGACACGCTCTTTCTTCTATTTTGAAGAAAACGGGAATTCTTTCTTTTTTTTTCTTTTTTTTCCTACGGAAACGACAGTTTATTCTCCATTGTTGACATAAGGACAACGCCTAGGAAGCCCTTTTATTAATTCGATCACATCGAGCAGTTTGATTAATGAAAAAGATTAATAATTTTAATGATGTGACAATTCTTTTATTTAGAAGTATCACATTAGCAGTAAAAATAAGTCAACAGCCAAATAATTATAAAAATGGGTCTTACACTTAATTTTTTAAGAATGTAAGTACTCAATTTTTTATAAGTTAGGAATATCCCAACAATTATGAAAGCTTTCAAGGCTTATCCATATAATTTACAGTAAAATATATAATCAATTATAACCTTAATGAATGTCTAAGATAAACAATCATGGCACTAACATAAGCAAGCAGCAGGGCTTCAAAGGGATATGCACCAATAAATCTGGTTCTGATTACACTAGCAGATGCAATATTTGCCATACATATGTAAATTCAACATTATTAAAGATATAAAATATTAAAATATTTGCATGGTCAATTACGTGTAATAGTAAGAATTGAAAATATATATTAAATATTTGGTTAATCCCACCATATCCAATACCGAGCTTCTCCCATCTGTCCTTCCTGTTTTTACCAAACATATCAATTATCATTACAAATTAATATCAATTGCCGGCTAAATTTTGTGCCTATCATAAAGAGGAGAATTCCTCGTTCTTGCAAGTAAAATCTAGTACAAGCAATTCAGTGTTTTATGAAACTTCCGAGATATAATATTACAGATATTAAAACATCGTAACATACTCACAATGAGGACATGTGAAACTGAAGCCATCGTCTAAATACATCTGCAACACTCAAAACTACATGTTCTAATGCGATTTTTGAAACCTGAATTAATCCGAGATTTTTAATGGCCTTAACCTCTAGTTTCTTGACTTTTTCCCTTAAGGAATGTCACTGCAAGAATCTTCTCATGAACTTCCCACTACTCTGCTCTAAGCAATTTCATGTAGATGTGTTGTTCTTCTCCTCCTTCGCATTCCTTTCCCCGCTTATCTAAAAGAACCCTATCATCTTGCACTTTCACCTTCACTTCATCTTTCTTAAGGCCGGGGTAATTAGCTTTACGCATGTTTGCCTACGGAGTGTCCTTCCAGTCCAAACGTAACGTACATTTGCAAAAGCAGAAATTTTTTCTAGAAATAGACGATGATGAGGGTGTGAAGTCCCTGAAAGGATTCAAACATCAGAATCATGCGGTATGTTTTCCAACATAAGAGCACTCTTGTAGCAAAAATATGGATTTATATGTTTTATGAAGTATCGAAAAGGTTTGTTCTTTTAAACATAACGTGTTAAATAAAATAATCTGATGCAATATAAAAAATTATCATTTTCAAAAAAATTATAAAAAAAAAAAAATCAAAATCAAAATCACGTGCCAAGAAGCTCTTAATAAAGTAAAATTCTCTTGTAAATAAACACCAAGATTAGTAAATAAGTACAGATGAATTTCCATTACATCTAATAGGAAACTTTAAGAAGAAGAAAAGAGGTGATAAAATTTAAAACTGTATACCTGCACTAAGATTTAAAGCTGAAAAGTAATAAAAATCCTTTTCTAATTTAAGTTCTAAGTGTATTACAATTTGATCGCTATTTTTCGTGCAATTAATACAACAAACTAAATGTACAGAAAGCAAGCTACACTATGACTCTGTCATGGAGGGTGAATGTGACATGACAGTTGGATCAAAAGGAAAAGAAAAGAGTTAGGAAATATTGAAAACATTACTTGTTTTAGAGGAGTAAACTATAATTACAATATTGCGGTTGGCTTAATAAATAAAGATAATGTGTATGTACTAAAATGCCATTATTCTGTAGCATGTCACTGCATCTTAATTAGGTGCGACTGAAGCTTGTAATTTTGCCAGGTCCAAAATAAATTTAACATTGGGAAAAAAAATGAAGACAGCAAATTATCTGGTGCATTTTTATTCCCTTCACTCTAAACTAAAAAGACGCACTCTCCACATTCAAATTTTCAAATAAAAACCATATAAAAATCGAAGTCAATTTCACATATTATTGACCAACTACATACTACTATTATTATACAACGGCAGTGTGCTGCTTCTATTGCCCCTGTCAAGCATCATCTAATATTTCATTCTTCCATACCGGGTGTCCCAGTTTGACTCGTATTATAAGTCCACACGGGCTCGAGCAAATTCCTAATAATATCTAGTTTTTCATATCTATCACCGCAGGTTTGTTCTTCCATTTTCTTCTCTATATATGGATATAGATTGGCAAAGGAAGCCAACATCCGTTCAAGCTTATACCAACGGCTATTTTCTTGTCCGACCAATTTCAAACAAACAAACCGGATTAGTCCCAGCACCAGACCGAGATCATCTCTCTCTAGTCCAATTAATGAACCAGTATGGAAAATCATCCCAAATACATCCAGTAATCTAGAATTTCTTCCCAGAAGTGCAATAGCCATTGCCATTAGCTTTACAACCACAGAAGACCTCTGCAATGCTGAAGTGCTGCCATCTTCAGCTCTACAAGACTCGTCTTTCAGTTCATTGAGCTCAGTCTTTGCTAATACTGAGAGCCATGATGGAAAACGTTGCTTCATATGGTCAAGGATATCTGAAGCATTGCTTCTGTCATTCTTATTCAGCATATAAGCAGATCCTAGAGCCAAAATCAAATCAGGCAGCCAAGGCTTTGCTGCTGTAACAAGCTGCAGGGCCCAATTTGGCCCCAACTCCAACTCTATGCAGGTGATCAGATCAAGCAAGTCATTGGCTAAGCCAAACACTTCCAGCAAAGGACCTTCAAGTTCCTTGGTATCTTTAAGAACCAAATTTAGCAATTTCATGGCATATGTGGAGGAGCTCTTCAAACAAACATTCATCTCTTTCAAGCTGCCCTCTTCAAACTGGGAAAATTGAGTGGTTTGCCCTCCTAGTGAAAAGATAATATGCTGCATGTATGCTGATGTGAAATTTAAGCATCTCCCAATATTGCAAGAATCAAATCTCATTGTAATGAAATCAACAATGAACTTGAGTATTGCCGTAAGCATTTTCACTTTCCTTGATATGCTCCTTTGCTTAAAAGAGAAAGAATCTAACAAGCATATTGAAAGAAAAACTATCAGCCAACACAATTTAACTTCAGACTATGCCAGAATAGTGAATCTAAAATCTACAGGAAATCAAAACTCATCTATATCCATTCATATAGTGAACTTTCTACATACTTTGTCAACACAAATAAGTAAATAACAGCTGTAAAAATCAAGAAAACTGAATTTGCAAATTGATGCAATGAAATTCATAATTTATAATCTTAGGATATTCTGTCACACTTCTATATTAGCTATCGCAAGGTTTCTTTTCCCAAAAATATATTTAAACTTAGGAGTACAAAACCATCCAAATTCTAAGAAACATTTTGTATTGATGTGTACAGACATGCAGACTCATGGAGAACTCATGCAAGGCTTAGACCTAAACCTAAATATCTATATAGAGTCATAAAGGTACTATTTCAAAGGTCAATCGCCTGCAGGGCTGTGCTGTCAGTGCTACTCAGCTGACAATGTCACCTACATGGTTGAACTTGAAAAATTTCCCAGTACACCCCACACACCTCAATATACTCTCAACATCATAGCAGTAGTTGTTCTAAGGCAAAGATATCTGTATTCAGCTCAGCTAGATGGCCATTGAACAATGAAGCAAATCCGTGGCAACAACACAGCACATCGTGAAGTATCAACAATTAATTGCCATATATATGAATAATTATAACAAAGAAAATTCTGTGCCTTTTCCTCTTTTATTTGTCCATTTTTTATCTTGAGTACAACCTGATTTACGTTTTAGTCTATTACCTAAAAATGAGATCATGTACAGCGATCAGTTTTTCCAGACGGGAAGGAAAAAAAAAGGCACAGCATAAAACATGCATGATTACTTCAGCATGCTCTCCCACTTGTTCTTACCCCCATCATCTGAAACGGAGACATCTCTCTTTGTTCCTTTTTGATTTCTATTTGATTTTGAAGACATGAATGTTGAATTGCCAGTTTCACGAGCCTGAGACAGCTTCTCTGCACAGTAGATCAAGTGGTCCACTGCCTGCTCTATGACATTCATCTATATTATATAAAATAAATAAATAAATAAAACCCATGACTGATATCACAAGTCAGTAACAAACCGTAAAATATATATGTATAAAAGTAGCAAAAAGAAAATTATTTCATTTCAGTACCATAATTGTCTGACAAGTACTCTATCCATTTGAATGAAGCATGAATCATAAAATTTCAATGGGATTTTCATTGGACTCCTAAAGCTTTTTATGTCCTTGCAATCAAATCTTAAAATCTTTTAGTTTCATCAATAAAGTCCTAACTTTTTAAAAACATGCAATCAAGTATGAGCAAGCCATTTAACATTGACGTCATATTTTAATGTATTACTCATCAGGTGTCACCGATTTGGCATACCATCTGAGCAAGTTTCTTTTAAAAACAAGAAGTATTTGTTAAAAATTAATTTTATTCTGAAAATTTAGGAGTAAATTGCATGGTTTTAAAAATTTGTGGTTTTTTCAAAAATTTTGCTCACATATTGCAAAATCAAATTTTAGTGACATCAACTCAAGTAGTAATCTTAAAATATCGCATCAAAACTATAGGTATAGTTTAACTTGGGAGGACAGCCAAGAAATGTATGAAATTATCATTTACAGATTAAAATCAAAGACAGTTAACTGGTAATATCCACATACATTTTCAACCCAGTCTTCCGTAAATATAAATGTACATCTCTCTTATGAGTGTAACTAACCTAGCAGAATAGCCAGGAAAAGAGATATGGCCCTAGATCGATGGGCAGAACATATAATAAAAAGAAGGATGAGAGCTCATTAGAGCTAACACTCCATTGTCTAAATGTGGAAAATCCTCCATCTTGAATGTAATACTTCTAACTAATTCTTTTTTCAATAGCATATTTTATACAGCTATAGGAACCAATGCCTTCTATAAATAAAAGATTTTCTGCTTAGAATATCTATTACTGATATGACCCATGCATAATAGGTGTTAGTAGAATAATATCATGTGTAATAGTAGTATACGTGCAATAATTGTAATAGTATAAGGGTAGAATAGTAAATGTAATAGTACTAATAGAGTATAAATAGTAAGTAGGAAAAAGTAGTGGGGGAATTAGCTCATTTGTTACATTTGTTGAGAGGAGTCAAGAGAATGGTTGTACTCTAGTGAGAGGATTTAGCAACCTAATTGGGAAGTGCCGCTAGGGGTGTCTGCTTTCCAATTGTTCCATTTGTTTATTGTAATTCCATTTACTTTCCCTAGTGTGATCCTTTTCTTGATATTAAAAATCCTGGTCGTGGCAATAACAGTTCCTGAAAATAATAAATGACCACCTTGATAAAATATCTACTAAAAGATGTGTAATGATAGTCTTGCTCAAATAAAAATAACAAAATAAATCAATTACTTTTTTCCTAAACTGGATTACCAATAAAAAGTATAATTTTATCGTTACCAATTGCAAACAAGCATAGTTAACTTGTCATATCAGCAATAATTTTCAATATGGTCATGTAATTCTCATAGTGAACAGAGCTTCCATTTGCAATTTTAGTTCCCAAAGAAAGATATGGCACTTGCCTTAGCAACAGCTTTTGGACAGCCACTCTCATTGATTTTTGTAACAGAGTTTTGCGTGCATGGCTCAATATTTGCGGGTGCCATATGTAGAGCAAGGGTTGAGTATGCAGTGACAGGGTAGATGTCCATATAATCATGATATGCACACTCCACAATGCTGACCTCAGAAATGACCTTCAAGGCATTGAAAAGTGGCTCTAGAACTTGAGAACCCAATATAGCATCCCGAAAGTCCTCAGTTGAAAGGAGGTCCTCTATCTGCCATGCTATGCCTAAAGCAATAGAATAATCCTCCTGCAAGGTCTGCAGCAACTTTCCACTATTATTAGTTCTTTTAGCTGAATTTTTCACTGAAGAAAGAGATTTCTTTCTTTTCATAGAGGAAATAAACTGCTGCGAACTCTCCATTCCAAATTTTTCTTTGCAATGTAAAGCAGCTTTCTCCAATAATTTCAAGAAGGCTTCCAGCACTTCATTGAATCTGTCACTCAAGAGCAACAACCTGTGAGCAGACTTCAGTTCAGATTCCCGTTCCACACATTCTTTTGTTCCACGACAATTAGTGACTAGATCTATACATTTCTGAACTAGACAAGATGCATCTTGTGGGCAAATGGCAGAAGCAATGCTGAATACAGAAGATTGAGCATGTGCAGAGGGTGCAACTGCAAACAGACAATTTAGCTTATCGTTTGCAAACATCTCCTTCATAACTTCCTTGTGACATGGTTCAGTAACAAGACTTTTGCACAAGTGCATTGCACCATCCAGTAAACCTTCTATCTGATTATTTTGCAGTTTATCAGGTGATAGTAACAAACTAACAATAACTCTAAAGAGTTGCATGAGAGACTTCAGAGATGCCCCTTCTCGAGCAATATATTCACAAAACCTCACTCCAGCCAGAGGAGACCTCTTAATAAGTGTTACACATCGACTGCATGCATCTTCCAATGTTACCTTGGATGGAAAATATGATGGCATTAGTAATTTAGTGATCTTTTGAGAAACTTGTTCTTGATCACTAGCAAGAGTGGATAGTAATGTATCCAATGCCACCACCTTCATAATAAACCGAAAAATAAAGAGGGATAAGATAAGCTAATTCTTGAAAAGATGTTACTACGACAATGTTGACATTATATTAGATTGTATCTTTACCACTCAGGAAAAATAAAACAAGCTTTACCTTATTAAACTGGAAAGTACGGATATCCCCTATAACAAGGAGAAGATCTGCTACAGAAGCACGAACAGAAATTGAACTGTCTGCCATCAGATGTCCCAGTCTTGGGAGAAGAACTTTAAGAATCTCATGTGATTGCGGATTACCAAGCAAATAGGCAATGCCATTTAATGTGGAAACTCTAACATCGTTGCTTATATCATGGGACATCTCATCAAAAATCTTGGTTATAATCTTTGTGATGGTCGATGAAGGAATGACTTCCCAAAACAAATGAAGGATGCGACAAGAACCTTCTACTGCAATGACTCTTATATCTGGACAATCATCCAAGAGTAACCTTTCCAACAGGTAAAATTGTTTATCAAGTAAGGTGTCCTTGACTTCTTTTGTAGAATCGGGATCCTCTAAAGGGAACATGTCCACAAGTAAATGCAATGCATTCTGTCGAACATTTGAATTTGCCACCTGGGAATATGTCACTGGAAAGATCATGTCTCTCACAAAAAAATCTGAGATCATCAAAATAAACAACTAGCCATTCAACTTTATGTCCATGCCAAAGCAACAGAAGAGTACAGTAGAAGTGGGTTGGCCAGACAAAACTCCAGATAATGGTAAAGCGGACCTCAATATCTGAGAAAATAACTTCTAACTGTACCATTTAAGAGCCATTACAACAACAAGAATAAATCAATTTATGTTTTGCAGCACTTCCAATGAGGGCGTAACTGCTTACATCGGATTTATGTATTAAAGAGAGATAGCTACCAATTCAAAAATCACTTCATAAGAGAAACTCACACTGAAGCATAATTCAAAAGGCATTTCCAATCTCCTTTAAGCAGGACACCAAGAGATAAGGTTGAGGCACGATTATGAATTTGATGAACTATCATTGCTTCATAAAAGAACAACTTTAACCTTGTGGAAGAAATTTATCACTTAAGACTTGAAATAGAATCTCCTATTACAATTCCTAAAGCATTTTTCTTTTTTTTTTTTCAAAGTTTTTTTAGACCACTTAATTCCTTGATAAATTGGAAATCAATTAAGATTATCCCTGCATATACATGCCATCTAGCAATTCAATCTTCCAAATAACACACTTATAGCTAAACAGGATGATATTTTCCCTATCACCACCTCCACCCAGCAATACTTATACTCAAAAACAAATTGCTTCATCCAGCCACACATTCTGGGCAAATCCACTACTTTCGACAAAAATTTTGTCAATATTCGCAGTATAAGACTTGACTAATTCAAGTGCATTCAACATTTCATCATACTCAATGTCATCTATGTGAATGTTATAGTACTTGAGATCAATACCTGCATCGACCGGAATATAACAGGCTCACTCAATCGAAACAGTATTTTCTCCACTCCATCAACAGTCCGTTGATTTATAAACCCTCCCAATACTCTCCTTACCGATGCTGCAAATGCCCCTGAGCTTGCATGTATTGCACCTTCAACCAAACATTGCAAAAAGCCATTTTCAATCTCCTCCCTCAAATCCCCTTCTGCAACCTTCCATGCCCGAAAAACTATATCACCATAGGCCTCCAACATTGACTTTCTCCCAAAAGGAATCTGCGATTTAATCATCGCAAGAGCTTCCTTCATAAGCTGCCTACTCAAACCGAACATAAACGCCACAAAACGCCTCCCATCCTCGGATTTCAAATACAATGGAGCAATCACACACCTAATTAACAAACATCTCAAGTCCTCAATACTCTCATCGTCAAAATCAAACAGCCCAAACGCATCACGCAACGTGAAAACTCTATGAACATCAGCCTTCTTCTTCAAAGTCAATGACCGCGCCACCAAGTACGGGAGAAACTGTGAAATCAAGCTCTCTCTCCCTTCTAAGCCCTCCTTCCACCATTCCTCGCACAAACCTGCAATCTCAAAGCACAAAACACTATCCGATTCAAACAATATCAAACCATCATGCAACAGTTTCGCAGAATCCAACAAATCACTCGCCAAGAACGCCTTTTTAGGGCTCGTAACGCATAATTGCACGAGGTAAGCTAAAGTTCGAAGCTTTTCCACAATTTTTCGTTTTCTATTTTCGATTTTCGATTCGCGAGGTTTGGGGTTTTGGGGAGTTTTAGAACGGCGGGAGGAACGGCGGACGCGTTTCAAGGGAGGGGATTTTGGGGAAACGGAATTCGGAGATAGGGTTTGGTTTGAAGATTGGGGATCATGGGTAAGGTTTTGGAATGAGACGATGGATTGAGTGAGGAAGTGGTGAAGAGAGAGAGGTAGTGAAGAAGAGAGAGAAGAGGATTGGGGAATCGAGTAGATCAGGGTTTTGAGTGCTGGCTTTGAGTATTTAGTGTTTGATTTCGTCAGTAAGGCAAGGAATTCTTCTGGTGAAGCTTCGAGTGAGGAACGCAGTTTCTTCTCCATTTCATTAGAGAGAGAGGGAGGAAGGGAGCGAGACGTTGGCTTTGAGTTTCTTCCTTCTTGTTTCAAATTTTGGGTTGGGGGGTGATTTGAATTTGGAGAAGACTGGATATAACTGGCTGTGATGTTTCAAGAAGACGGACGAATTAAAAATTAAAAGAGAAAAAGGGAGGGAGAATTTTAATTTGCTATCACGTGAGGTGGAAGGTTATTATTGGACTGTTGTTTAGACGGCACGGTAATGTTGTTTGGTTCTATCAGCTAGTTTTCAAACGGTTGCTTCCGCGGCAAGTTCATTGGACTCCGACCTAATAATCGGCCCAAGTCCAATAATCGGTGCTACCGGGCGGGGGGTCTGGAGACAAAATTTACCGGCCATCCTCCTTTAATATAAATTTTCAAATTTTAAATGATGAATTTATCTTACAACCATTCGTCGAACTTATATTCTATAAAATTTTTAAAAAGTATAAATTTAGCTCTCAACCTTTTACACCTTTTCCACTTAAATTATCAATCTTTATTTTCTTATATTTAAGTAATCAACATTTGTAAAAGTTTACCAATAAAAACTTTTGTTAATAGTGTTAACTTTTCTATTAAATGGTGACATAAGTACAATTATATTGGCTCACATAATTAATATAAAATAACCATATAATAAATTATACAAATAACATGAAAATTAATAATAAAAAAAAGAAATATTCAAAAAATTAATGGTAATCCACTTTTGTTAAGGTGTTAGCTTTTTTTTTTTTTCTAGGTTTTTTTCCTTTTTTAATTTTTATTAATTTGCTAAAAACTAATGTTTGTATATATATATGTGTTTTCCCCACTTTTTTCATTATTTAAACTTTTCTTATTTGAATTTTTCTTAATTTTTTATTAATTTTCATGTAATTTCTATAATCTATTATATTTCTTACTTTATATTGGTTTGGTAGATTATCTAAATGTGCAATGTGACACAAATGAACTGAAAACATAATAGCCTTTAACGAAAGTTCTTATTTAATAGTGCTTACAAACATAGAAGATTTAAAAAGAAAATAAAAAAGGAAATATTTAGGATTCAAATAAAAAAGGTGTAAAATATTAAGTTCTAAATTTATATTTTTCCATAAAATTTAATTTGTCATGTAATTTATCATCTTAAACCTATACACTATACAATATCGAATTTCAATAGTACAAAAACTTATGAAACTTGTGAAATTTTATAACAATGTACCATCTTGAAACCTAGAAAACTTGTGACATTTCTATAGTATAAGATTTTTCATGTAAATCATGTTGAACCTAAAGTTCATTATTTTATTTTGATGAAAACAAAACAAAAAATATATAATTAAATATATTGATTTTAATGAGAACAAAACAAAAAGTGTATAATTATAAATATTATTATTTTCTTAATCGAAAAACAATCACCATCTTACAAACCAATCATAAATATCAATTAACTTTACAAGATATTTAATTCTGAAAAATGCACAAGCGTTACTGAAGTTGAATTATATATTGTAGATGTACTTTATTGTGTTTAAAAGATGAAAATAAGTGAATTTGGTCTACCGGTTTGACAGTTCTAGAACATTACCAGCTCGATAGTAAAGTGGCCCAACAAAGAAGATGAAATGGCTTCTAATCAAGATAAGCATGCCAATAGACTTACTGATGTCTTTGTCGGTAGTTATGTTGCTTACCAGCATGACGGTGGTAAGAAGGTGATACTGTCATGACAATAAGACTGTTTCAACTAGCTGTTAGAGTATTTAATACACTATAACGAGAAAAATTGAATAAATTGATATAAATACTCAACAACCCAACCAAAAATAATAGAGAATTGATCTTTTGTTGTAGTATTCTAATTTTTTTTTTTTTTGTGCTCTTATTATCCATTATTCTCATTATCTCTTATACCTTAATTTGTTAATATTTAGAGAGAATTGAAGTGTAGTATTTATGAGATATTATTAATTGCAAAGTATTAAGAGTTAAAAACACTACAATAATAATCCTTGAGATTAAGTTTTATATTATAAGTTGAGATTGTGATTTGTGTTAAGAGTTATGATTATAAAACTTGTGTAGTCAAGTTTATATTTGTATAACTCTTAGAGCTTAGATTGAGAAATCAATAAAGTGGTGTGATAACTCTTATTTTAAATACATTTCACATGGTGATTTTATAGTATTTCCCTTACATCTTTGGTTTTCTTTAAAGAAATTGATACTTAATTGAGTAAAATTTTGATTTCAAGGTTTGAACGCATTCTTGGATTGAAAATGAAGAAAAGGAATTAAGTTTCACTCAATTTAGAGTTCAAATGAATGAGTTATGAAATTTTGAAGTTACACAGTCTACGACACAATTGTGTCCCCAGGCTGTGTCCATCTAGGAAAATTTGCCAAGGTCAGAAAGCTACACGACCTAGGGACACGACTGTATCCCAGGCTGTGTTTGGTGACAAAAAAAAAACCTTACAATACATTATAAAAGAACATATTAAGGTTTCACACATAAGATTGGACATTCAAAAGTGAAGAGATTTGAGGAGAAGGAAAAGAAAAAGGTGAAAGTAACACCTACTTCAAGATTGGAGAGATTTTTTATCAACAAAAGAGGTTTTTCATGTTTTATTTATTGATTTTGTTGCAACTCGTTTTTAGTTTCATTATGATAGCTTAAGATCCGTGTATTTAGGATTATGGAACCTAAGGTTTCATGTGACTATTAGATTGATTGATAATTTTCAATAAAGTTTCTATCTTTTCTTGATTCAATTATGTTGTTTAATTGTTAATTGATATTTCTAGGGTATCAATCTATGATATTATGCATGATAATTGAGAAATCACATGTGTAATGAGATCTTGACATAATTGGAGAGAATTACATGTGTACTTAGAGATAAGATACATGTTTCTTTCGAAAAGTTGTTCGTTTGTATGAGAATTTATTATACATTAATGCGATTCTAAATTATATTACTAAGTGAAGAGATTCCAGTAAATAATTTAGGATTAGGGTTAATATGTTTGAGAAAGGTGTTAACTTTAATTGTGAATCCCTTCGGTTAAGAATAATAGAGATTGAATTAGATACATTTTAAGTGGTTACATGTTAAACACTAGGGGAAATAATTCCTAAATACGTTATTACCTTCTTGAAATTGTTCTTAATTTTATCGCTTTCTAAATTGCTTAATCAAGTTTTATAATTAGGTTAGTTTGTTAATTTTAGTATTTTTAATTCATTCGACTCATCATTCGACTCATCACAATTTTCCGATTAGATAATAAAGCTAAGGTTAATATTAGTACTCGAAGTCTTTGAGGGATCGACTTGAACTCACATTTGCTATATTAAAACTGATAGGTGCACTTGCCTGATATCATGGTGTGAAGTCCTTGGTTGGAGGCATTGTGTGGCCGTGAAGACTAGGGAGTGGTCCAACTTCATGTCATATCTGACCTTAATCTTCTTTATCCCTATCTCTTTTAATTTTCGTACTTATTATTGTTTTATTATTATCTTGATCATACTTGTTATTATATTTAATTGGTAATTTCGAAAAGAATTGCAATTTATCCTAAAAACTTTATTCACCCCTCCTCTTAAGTTTGACCTAGTGTTCTACAAATCACCTAATAACCTTTCAATTTTTCTACAAATTTGTAACTATTACATCTTTCAATTTAGTAATTTCTAACAATTTAATCTAACATTTTTTAATTGTATATTTCTCATGAAGGCATATGTCATAAGTATAATAACATAACTTCAAACAATTTATCACAAAATCCTATCATAAAATTGCTATCTATTATAAAGTTTAAATCCACTTATTTAAAAGTAAATAATACTACAAAATTCACTATAATATTTTTACTAATAGTTTTTTGGGAAGAAAAATAAGATGTAACAAAGTGATAAAAATTAAATCAAAGGACCCATTACCGTACCTAAGCTTAAAAACTTGAGAACATGGCTCAACAAGTCATCGCTCTCTGACCTACCCCCAAGGAGTCATCCTTACTACAACAGTTCAACCTATTTTACTCTCCAAGCTCCAACTAGCCTTTCACTTTACTACAAGGTAAAGCCTCGAACCATCCCAACCTATTAAATAGCTCAGCAAATTCGACCATCAAGACGATTGACATGTTTCCAAGTTGTTTGCCATCAAAAAGGTGCCCAAGCATTACTTGACATATACCGTCTAACATTTCCATATTGTACGAACGTTAATGAGTATTCTTTTGTCATTATACTATTTTATTGCTCTTTAAGTCATGTTGAGTGTAATATTAGCCTTTTTAGGCAACTTTCCCTTTTAATAATTGTCATTCTACTATAATACATATTATTTATATAATCAAATCATCATTTATCTCATTAAATACACTATGTTTCCTAAGACAACTACATGCATGGCCCCAATTCCTATAATTTGCAATATATCATCCTAACATCAAATGTCGTAGGTTGAAAGGAGGGAGTAATAGCAGTTTTCAAGTTGTTATATTGTGTTTTATCGCTGGAAGATGGTTCAAAGGTTATCGCTATGTGTTTTACTATAAGTATTCTATTGAGGGTTTGTTGAGTTAAGTTTTTAGCCCTCTAGATACTTATGTATCTATATTTCATGTCTTTGCACATTTGAGCAATCAAAGTGTTAGTAGACTTAGCTGTTATGGTTAGAATTTCTATATTTTAGGCTTATTCTAGGTCATTATAATATTTCGTTTGCTGTTATTTGAGTTATGAGAGATAATGTTTCTAAGATTTTGTGAAGTTTGCTAAGAATATGACTAACCCAACTATAAAGAGTGGTGTTTCACACCATAGCTAGTAGATGGCTGCTACCCTAAGGTCTACCAATGAGAGATTTAATGAGCTAACCACAATAGTAGTTGAGTTGACTCAAGTTGTGTGCCATTTAGTAAATGTCCAACCAATTGAGGTTGCACTCAATGCTCATTGAGCTGATATTAGTAAAGATAGGAGATATGAAGCCAATAATGAAAGAATAAATTATCTAACTCAAAATGTCAAAATAGGTGGCTATAGAGGATTCCTAGAAGGATTGACCTAGATTAAGTTGAAGACACCAAGGATGAGGAGGAGTTTTGTGAGGCCAAAGAGAGTGTTTGACCCCTTAGAGGTGTGGATAGCGTAAAAGTACAAATTTTGACCTTTAATGGTACTAAAGATGCAAATGAGTACATTAACTAAGAGGAAAAGATTGAGAAAATCATTAATTATTACCAATATGAAAACTACGATAAGGAGGTGAGGACATCATTTGAAGAAGAGATAGGTACCAAGGTATTAGGATATAGCTTATGATAAGAAGGACCATATGAGCTAAATTTATCCCAAACTCTTATCTACAAGAAACTTTTGAAAAGTTTCAAGAGTTAAAGTAAGGAGCCTAAACTGTTTATGAGTATGTACGTGAGTTAAAATACTCATGATCCACTATAAAGTAGAAGAACTTGAGACTTACATTGTTCCAAGGTTCCTTATTGGCCTAAAGTTTGATATATAGAGTATTATAGAAGTGAAAATATTTACTACCCTTGAGGAAGCCATCAAAATGCCCAATGTGTGTAAACGCAAAGAAGGAACAATCCATAACAAGCCTAATCAAATTGACTTGTTCAAGTTGCTCAACCTATTCAATCTAGCTACCAAAATCCTGATAACTCATAATTAAGTAGAAGAGAGAGGCAAGTGACCCAAGTTGATGATGTTAAGGCTAAGGAGAAAGGAAAGGTAGGTGAATTGAGGAAGTTCAAGAAAGGTCAGATGTTGAGAAGAAAGACCAATGGAATCAAGTACTAGGTTTTGAAAACATAGTTGCTCAATGTCAAAACCGACATGCTATGGTCATAAGGAGAAATTTCGACCTTTGACGTTGATAGCATTGATAAAGAAGTAAAGAAGAAGGAAAATGTAGTAAAGTATGCTGAAGAGACACTTGAAGGAGGTAAGGACATCATTTATGCTAAGGATGGAGATCTTATGAGTTTAGTTGTGTATTGGGCTTTAGGCATGACCTCCTCTATTGAAAATGAGTAGAAAAAGAATTTGTTTCATATCATCTGTAAAGTGAAGGATTAGTTATATGCCTTGATTATGGACAATGGAAGTTGCACAAATATCACTTGAGCCAATATGTTATGAAGATTGAAATTACTGACCAACTTGCATCTAAGGCCATACAAATTACACTCACTAAATGAGAAAAGTGCATTATATGTTTCCTAAAAAGTGGTATTGCCCATTCCAAAGGGGACTTACCATGATGAGATTCTGTATGATTTATTGCCAAATGTGCTTCACATATGCTTCTTCGCTAACCTTGGTTGTTCAATATGAAGGTCATAAGTAATGGATTCCAAAATACATATACATTTGAGAAAGATGGATAGAAGATTACATCAAGCCCTATGACCCTTAGCTAGGCCAGTAATATGCAGGCAAAATTGAGACAAAGTTTGAAGAAGGACATTAGTCATGAAATGATCTGAGTTAGATAAGGTATTGAGGTTGAATACTTTGACCTACTTACTGATATGAAGATTGTTAGAGATGAGAGAGCAAATTAAGTTACCTGAAGAAGTGAAAGGACTAATTGAAGAATTCTAGGATCTATATTTCAAAGAGCAGCCCAAGGGCTTACCACCTTTTCAAGGCAATAAGCATTACATTTTTGCAGCCTGAAGCCGCCTTGCCCAATAACCAACTTAAAGAATGAGCCTTAAGTAAGTTGTTAATCTCTAGAGGCAAGTAAATAAGTTGAAGGAAAGGAGATATGTTTGAGAATCTCTAAGTCCATATTTTATGCCCACCTTGTTGATGCTAAAGAGGGATGGCAGTTGGAGGATGTGTATCAACAGTCAAGCCACAACAAGATTACTGTTAGGTACAAATACCCTATCATCAAGGTCAATGACATATTAGATGAGCTATATGGAGCCAAATCATTTTCTAAGATTGATCTCAAGTCTGGTTACCACCAAATAAGGATGAGGCCAAGGGATGAATAGAAAACCGCCTTCAAAATAAGGCATAAACCATATAGGTAGCTGGTCATATCCTTTGGCTTATACAATCTCCAAGTACATTAATGCAATTAATGCATCATGTCTTAAGGGACTTGATCAAAAAATTCATGGTGGTCTACTTTAACAACATACTAGTGTAAAGTCCCAACCTATTAAGTCATGTAGATCACCTTTAAGCAGTCTTTAAAGTTCTCTAAGCCAAGAAGCTATTTGGTAACATGAAGAAATATTGTTTTTCTTAGGATAAAATAGTGTTTCTTAGGTAAGTTGTAAGTGAAGGAGGTCTAAGAGTAGATGAAGAGAGAATTGAGCTATAGTTGAATTATTTTTTTGCCATTTTGCCAATAAATCAAAATTCTCATGTAGCCAAGTTAAATGTTAGCTGGATTAGTCAACATTTATTTACCTTAACCTATTGTACTGATGTGAAGAGCTTCATGGTTTGGTATCCTTTTACTATCATTTTATATAAAATTTTAATTAGTTTTGGCCCCTACTTACTAAGTTGATGGAGAAAAATGTAAAGTTTAGATGGGGAAAAAAGGAATAGAAGAGCTTTGTTGAGGTGAAAGAGAAATTGACTTCTGCCTTTGTCTCAAATCTAGTCAACTTTGACAAAGTCTATGAGTTGGAGTATGATGCATCAGAAGTTAGCATTAGAGTGCTCATGTAAGAAGGTTGACCTATTACATACTATAACAAGAAGCTCAAATGACCCACACTGAATTATTCAGTATATGATAAGGAGTTTTATGCCTAAATCTAAGCTCTAAATGCATGGAAACATTATCTATTGCTAATGGAATTTAACATATACACCGATCATGATATGAACCGAACCAAGAGTAGACAAGGCCAATCATAAGAGTAGATTTGATTCTACTGAAGGAACGAAAATAGAATGGGTTTAGTGGGGGGTTTAGTGAATCTGTAAGCTATCTAGCTAGATATAATGCATCAACTAAATCCTACATAGCTTAATCATCGCTTTGATATGATGCATAAAGAGATAACTAGGGTTGCTTGCCACAATTTTTGCTAAAGAGATTGATAAGAGCTGATAAGAAAGAGCTTTTCAAGAGAAAAGACTCAAAGGGTTTTTCATTAATATGCAAATCTATATAAAACCCTACATACATGAGCTATTTATACATAATCGCAAACTTGTAAATAAAGTAACTAAAAAGATGCCCTAGTGGCATTCCCGTAAATAGAAAATAAATAAGAGGGTAGTTTAGCAAAAATAAAAGAAATGGAAAATCTAAATAACACAAATAAAAATAAGTAGTAAAATGAGATATCAGAGTAAGGAGATAGGCTAAGCTCTAGCATTTAGTTGGATCGATACCTCAAATTCTATCAGATCATGAATCATTGTAATATTTGAGGAGCCAATCAAATCTATCCAAGAGATAGGTTAAGTAGATAGAATTTATGGATGGTTTCCCCTTCGTGATCAAATACAAGAAAGGAAGGCAAATATGGTTGCGGATGCTCTATCCCAAAGACATATACTTCTTTTTGACTTGTAAATGAGATTATTGAGATTTTCCACCATTAAAGAGCAATATGCTCAAGACCCCCACTCTAGTCCCATTTGCCCATTATGTTGAAGGAAGAGTCATGGACAACTATTTTGTAGAAGATGGGTTCCTACTCCGTAGAAGCAAATTATGTGTGCATATTCAATGAGGGAGTTGTTGGTAAGAGAAGCTCATAAAGGAGGATTGTCCATTCACTTCAGTGAGAAAGGGACATATGACCTATTAAAGGTTAGGTTTTTAACCTAAAATGATGAAGGATGTACACCGAGTTATGCAGAGGTACAATACTTACAAGAAGGTAAAGAGTAAAGCTAAAAAAAGGAAGAAACATGCCCATGCCTATCAAACCAAACCATGGAGCAAGCGAAGCATGAATTTTATCCCTAAATTACCTTAAACAACCTACAAAAAAGATGGCACATTTTGTGCCTTGCAATAAAACTAACGATACTTCATTTATTCTTTCTCTTTTCTTATAAGAGATCATAAGGCCACATGGGGTACTCGAAAATATAGTCTCGGATTGAGATCCCAAGTTCCTTAGTCATTTTTGAATGACCCTATGGTGTAAACTTGGTACAAAAGTGATACTCAGTATTTCATGCCATTCCCATACTAATGGACAAATAAAGGTCAACAACCAAACTTTAGCATCTCTACTTTGAGCTATGGTGGGAACAAACCTATCATATTGGGACTTATGCTTTCTAATATTGAAATTTGTGCTTTCTAATATAGAAATTCGCTTACAACTGACCTGTTTATAGCATCACAACAAGACACCATTTGAAGGTATAAATGGTTTCAACTTAAACTTACCACTTGATTAAGTGCTTATGCTTATGCCTAGCCAAGAAGACCTCAAAGCTAGTAGCCGAGCCCAAAATCTCTAAAATATTTATTAGAAAGTCATCGAACACATAATCTAAGTTGTAGAGAAGCTAGAGAAGAAGAGTTAAGGGAGGGAGGAAAACAAATTTCAACCCAACTACCTTGTTTAGTTGCACTTAAGTAAGGGCAGATTTCTAAACAAGGGAAAGAACAAGTTGTTTACTTGAGCTAAAGGATCATTCAAAGTACTTCATAAGATTAATGACAATACATATTAGCTAGACTTGCCTAAGGGATATGGAGTCTCTAACACCTTTAACATTGTCAATCTAAGTCTTCGTATTCCTAAAAAGACTAGCAAGGGGAGTCCATGAATTTGATTACAAACCCTGATCAACCTAAAGGGGATGATTGGAATTATATGGAGGATCCATTAGTTCTGCTCCAGCTAGAGGACTTGAGAACATAGTACGACAAGTCATCATTCTCTAACTTACCCTAAAGAATCATTCTTACTACAATAATCTAACCCATTCTACTCCATGAGCTCCAGCCAACCTTTCTCTTACTATAAATTGAAGCTTTAGACCATCCCAACTTGTTAGACAGCTCAACCAATCCAACCATTAAGACAATCATCATGTTTTTGATTTGTTCACACTAAAAGCCAACCTATTTGAGTAACTATTGACCTACCTCCTAACTATACGTAGATTGTTATTCATCGTAAAAAAGGTGCCCAAGCATTCCTTAACACGTATGTTCTAACATTTCCAGACTTTATGAATGTCAGTGAATATTCTTTAGTCATTATACTATTTTACCCTTCCCTAAGTCATGTGTAACATAATATTTGCCATTTTAGGCAACTTGCTCCTTTTAATAATTATCCTTCATGTACTATTACCCTAGAGAGGCTAGGTATAAACACCTAGTCTTTGTGTAGCTGAACCATCATCTATCTCATTTAATATACTTTGTTTTCCACATAACTTGTTCTTGTGATTTTGTAAGTTCATTTCACTCTTATTCTTATCTACCCTATTGAGCAAGGAGTTGTAGGGAGTAACCCTTTTAGTTGATTTGTGCATCATATCAAATTGGTTATTAGGTTCATATGAGGTGGTTGTGGTGTGTCATATCCATGCACTTGTGCATAAGTTAGCTTACCTTTTACTTTTATTTAACTTTAAGCCATAGCTTAGTTTTAACCCATCCCTTGTTTTCTAATACAGTTGCACATGTGGTCTCATTTCTTATGATCCAAGGTGCATCATAAAGGATATAATATGCTTTAAGATTTTTTGCTTTCTACAATAGGTAAATCATAAGTTTAGGTAAACCAGCATACGTTAAGTTAAAAAAAAAAGTTATATACTTTTATGATATATATCATTAGTTTAAACTTTTATTAGCAAAGGTGCACTCGCAATGTGTATGTAAAAATACAATAAAAAAATATAATAAAATTTAGAATATAACAATTACTAAATCAAATTATAGTAATCAAATGGTGTTTAATTTTTTTTTATATAAAACTAATGATTTAAAGTAAAAAGAAAAACAATGTATAAATAGTCTAATCATTTTTTTAATAAGAAAAGAAATATATAACTATTGTAATATATTATAATCATATTTGCCAAAATACACTAAAAACATTCTAACGGGATTTGATTTGCAATTATGATATATGTTAAATAAAGATCTAAAGACCAAAAATCCTAAGAAAGAATGGAAGGAAAAATTGAAAAAACTAAACTTATGGTAATCATTACTTGTTAATTAGACAATATAG
Organism: Lumnitzera littorea; assembly: GCA_024138015.1. NCBI lineage: Eukaryota > Viridiplantae > Streptophyta > Magnoliopsida > Myrtales > Combretaceae > Lumnitzera > Lumnitzera littorea. The sequence goes on along the minus strand of JAMXBB010000009.1, from coordinate 52,531,965 downwards.
TCTTTGTTGCTCATAATCCTATGAAAACATTGAAATTCCCTATTGTTTGTCTTAGATCTTTGATGATAAAGTATTGGTTAAGTTTGTAAAAACGGGCTAATGCGCTTATGGTCCACCTAAAGGGACCTACATAAGGAACACAAATCTACGTAGATCCTGAAGGTTGCTCCAACATGACTACTTTAATACTTAAGTCAGTATCAGGGGATAAAGGGAAAATAATGAGAGAGTTAGGCTTTGTGAACTTACCATATTGATGAGAGGTAGGGCTATAAATATATAGAAGGGGAAATTACATAGGAGTGTAAGTGCCCTATAATCCTAGTTGTCTAACTTTAGTGTACCTAGAGGAGTAATCACTAAGACTTATCATAGAGGAAATAGGTCCTTCAGATATCGAAGAAAATAGCAATGGAGGAAATGACACAATAGTTAAATGTAAAGCAATTACAGTGGATGTGACTTACCACCATAACTCAATATGACTTAAAACTATGCACAATATGACACACAAGTTTAAACTAAGGTCGACTCACCACTAACCCTAACTACTAGTCAGGTTAGATATGAGTGTAAGGGATAAAGCTTGGAAAAGATTCTCATAAGAAAAAAGAATATTCCTTAATAGTGTTTATGTTAAAAGATGATATGGCTACCCATTAAGAGACTATTTATAGTAAGCTGCTTAAGATAACAAAGGGAACAAGAAATTACAAGAAGGTAATCACAAATGTCCTAACATAAGACATATTAAAAGGGTATAATAGACAAATATATAAAAGGAATAACAGTAAATATGTTAGAAAAGTGAAACACGTGGTAGGGAATTGTTGGTGTTGTATATTCTAGTATAAAAGCTATACTGGTTGGGGTGCGGTGTTGCTGAAGATCAAGCCTAACTAAACTTGAGTGATTCAAGTAGTTAAAGGGTAGGTTAGTTAAGTTGAGAAGAGGGTGGAGTCAGGTCAGGATTTCTACTTCTAGAATCGAGGTCAAGCTTAGATGAACCATGAGGTAGGTCAACGGAACACAATGAAGATGTATTAGCATTGGACTAAGGTTGCTAACTATGTTTACTAAGTTGCTACTAAAGTTGGAAAGATTTATGAAGGGAAACTTGGAAGGTTAGAGATCAAGACCAAGGAATATGATGGCATGGAGGTCGGGAGCTTGGGGTTTGGCAGCTTAGACTATAGTATATGGTTTAGACTGAATGGGAAAGGGATGCACAATACCTCAACCTAAAACCAAGAATTGTCCTTGGCCAACTAAAGAGATATAGGATGTGTTTGCCTAGTCCTCGAAGGCTTCGAAGTCTAGCTTGGTTTGATGATTCGAAGGTTAGGGCTTCAATCTAAGTGGTTAAGAATCCATCAACTCTACTGAGCTGTTACACATTTACCCTCAAATCTTGATGATCTTTGACTCTATTTACGAGCACATAAGGGATTAGGGTGGCAACATTAAAGGTTGGTGACACTTCATGCCTTTTAGGTAGCTCAAGCTCATAAGCATTATCGTTAATCCTTCGAAAAACTTTAAAGGGTCCATCTGCTCGAGGTAAGAGTTTGTTTCTCCTTTTACTTGGAAATCCTTCTTTGCTCAAATGGACCAAGCTAACACTCTTATATTATAGATGATAGTCTTTTGACCTTTGCTTCTGGACTCTTGTTACCTTGCTATAGTCCTCACTACTACTCAACAACCTTTACATGTAACTTCTTAATCTCTTTAGTGCTCTCTACTCCTTGCCTACTAACTTTCTTAAGGTTGGGACAGTGATCATGTCTAGGGGTAAGCTTAGAATTCAGTCTATAAACGACTTTAAAAGGAGATTTGCCCATTGAACTATGGGTAGAGTAGTTGTAAGCTAACTCAATAATCGACAAGCATAAATCCTAATCACTTAAATTCCTTCCCATAGCATCATAGAGTAGGGCTCCTAACATTCTGTTACCACCTTGCTCTTATTCTCAATTTGAGGATGGTAAGAAGTGTTGAGCATTGGCTTAGTGCCAAGCTTCCTCCATATTATCTTCTTAAAGAAGCTTGTAAACTTTGAATCTTGATCTAATATTATAATTTAGGGATCTATATGTAGGCATACAATTTCCTACAAAAACTACAAAAAGAGATTAGTTATAAATAAAGCATCATTAGACTTATGCTTAGGTTGGTCTAAGGTTGCTCAAGAATGGGCAAGGGTGTGTACTCTCCATAACGTTCCTTCCGTCTTTTAACTTGCTTACACACCTTACACTTTTCTAATACCTTATGGATATCGTTCATCATTCCTCGTTAATAAAAATGCTCCTTTAGTAGCTCGTACGTTCTCTTTTCTCCAAAATGTCTAGCCAGGCTCCCAACATGGGTTTCTCAAACCAACAGCTCTTTAACCAAGCTATTTAGGATGTACATCCATCCTTTCTTGAACAAAAACCCTTAGTTTGTGTAGAATTCATCAACAACTATTCTCGCTCTACACTTAGTCACCATGGACCCTGTAGATAACAGCTCCTCGACTCTCAACCAACAAACACTCATGCCACACCAAGTCACCAATGTAAAGTCATAAACAACTTTAGCTCCTTGGCCTATCAATGAGACTCACTCTCCATGTCAACTAGCTACCAAGGATAGAAGGGGAATAAATGTTAATGGCCAAAATTTATCTTAGGCCTTCATGCCCAAAATAAGCCAAAAGACCCCACAAAGTGATCTAAGCCTAATGAGCCAAGAGAAATGCCTTATACAACCAAGGGAGGTGTTCAATCCTTAAGCACCTTACCCTTAATAGAGTGCCCCATACTAGGCAAGGCTCTTCAAGCAACTATACATGAGATGAATGAGAAGGTGCTTAACTCCCAAGCATTAGGGCTAGGTAAAAAAATCATAAACTATAAATTAAACCGAACCGAATTGAAAAGAAAAATCAATTTTTTTTAGTAATTGGTTTAGTTCATGGTTAGGCCAGTTGTAGCATAATTGGTTCACGATTTGGTTAGACTAACCAAACCTAACCAGACAATTAACTTAAAAAAAAAAGGCTAATCTCATCTCACATAAAATGACGAGTTTGATGAGAGATGAAGCTTGCTAAAATCTCATTCAAGAAATCTTTAGGCAGCATAGCTTGTATCTTATCTTCCATTTGAACATCTAAAGAATCCACTTTACCATATGTTGTAGTAGTTTCAATCTTCGCACTCAAGCTTCAAATTTTCATTAATTGGGTGCCAAAAAAACTAGGAACCATATACTCAAAATGCCTAAAATTTCACCTTTATCCATCAAACTCTCCAAATTAAATCTAAATCAATGAAAGCTCTACTACAATAAGAAATAAATACATAAGGATCAAAAGTTTATAGCACTATCCTTGCTCTCATATCACGAATACAAGAACCTAGAAGTAAAAGTAAAAGTACCTTAATCAATACCAAAATCTTCAAAAGATTATAGAGATAAAGTTTAGGTCAATGACATGGGGGAAAAAAATATAACCATGTATTTGTAAATCGAAAATGAAGAGACTCATATAGGGAAATTTGGTGTTATAGACCAAAGATTGAAGCTTACAATGAAGAAATATCTAGAAATTGCATTCCAATTTTTGTACCAAAGCTTGGTTAAGAAAAGATTGTTTTCATTAAAGCTCAATAATAAATTTTATGTCTTTTGGTTTGTGTACATGTTGGCTTCTTTTGTCTTAGGAGCATAGGACAAAGTTGGAACTAAGTAAGGACATTACTTATCCACAAAATGAAATTGGTTTTTTTTTTTTCAATTCTAAAATTTTATAAAAAGGATCGAACCATAAACTAAATCGAATAAAACCATTTTTATAAGGTTAAAAAAATTTAAGAATTGAACTGTATGATTAGATTCGATTTATAAAAATACTAAACCATGAAATTAGATTTTATTTGATAAGAAAGAGGGAGGGAAGGAGGGAGGGAACTGTATTGAACCAAACCGCATCTACCCTTATTAAGCACCTTATTACTAATAAACCACACCTAGCTAGTGGGATCCATTAAGCCACAATAAATTTAATATGATGGTATGACTTGTGGATAAGAGGTAAGTGGGCCCATCATTAGACCATCATGTTAAGGCCTATAGCTTACCAAATGTAACTTGCTAGGCTTTAACCTAACTAATCAACCTAATTAGACTCCACTTAACCATAAATATAAATAGCCTCATCCAAATACTTGTAAAAGGAGCTTAAAGGTGATTTATATACACATTTTACCATACTAACTGATTTGTACTTATCGATTGTAGACTTACTTAAGAGCAGAGTGATCACGTTAGAGGTAATTTGGGTGCCCATTATAATAGCTTTTACTAGTTTGTAAGCCCAAGGAAGCCCAATAACAAGTTAAACAAAAAAATCATCATCAAGAAATAGCAAATTACAAGTGGAGTGAAAAAGAGCATGATATAAATGTAAGTGTCCTTTGATTTTTTCTAAATGAACAATACTACAAAAACAATCAATTTCAATATAAGTGATAAATAATTAGTCATTCAATAATTCATGTTCATTTTTATAATAACAATTGCAAGAAAAGTAAATCAAGTATTATATTATGATTTATTAATATTTTTTATGATAAGGTTAGAAAATTTATAATATTAGCTATGTCATTATCATTTATGGTGTAAAACTATTGATTAAATAGCAACTTAATTTAGTTAATTTTGTAATGAATGAAAATTTATGGTATTAGTTATTATGAAGAAGAAAAGAAATAAAAAGAAAGTATCATTCAAATAATATGGCAATAAATGGATCCGAAAGTTAAATTATGGAAATTAAACTTATGCATCTTGTTTACTAGGCACTTATCTAATCATTAAACTATGTGTAGCATTTTGTCAAACTAAACTCATGAAATATACATATAGTATATCTATAGATGTAATTTCTTATTTTTATGAAACTTTCACAATTAATTCTATCTTGAGCTTAGGAGGTTGAGCCCCAAAAGGCCTTTTATGGATCTATCCTTATATTTAGTGACAACCACACTCTTTTGATGTAGTTTTATTCATAAATTTTATTAATTTAAGTTGAATAATTTAATTTTTTGTCTATCTCAATCGTATTGCTATATCTCAAAGCTTCAATTTTAAGTTTTCAATTGATAATGCGTTACATTGATAGAATTACTTTATTATTAAATATTATTTTTATAAATTTTGTTTTAGAAAAAAATCATTAAGTCACTTTACCTAATTTTTTGTGGTCTTCTCCTAAAATTTATATTAAAATGAAGGACATTTCTCGATAACCTTGATTTTATGTATTATGCCTCGAAAAGGTGGAGTCGTAATAGTTTTGCTATGTAAATCATCCTAATATAGAAACTAACCTTGTTGCTATTATAGACCTAGTTCACATTAGGCGTACTCGACTCTATTGCTTTAAAGCATTTAGTTCAATATTTGGTTGATATAAACTTGTGGAAGAATTTTTGGAAATAACTAATAAAACAAACTCATAGTTTGACTTTTCATAAGTGCATTTGTAAAACCCATATGTACACGTTATTCGATATGCAAATCAAAAGATTGAAAACTAATGAGCCCTTTAAAAAGACTCGAGTAGTTTTCTTAGCAGTTAGGAAAAAGTTAATAATAAAAACAAAATTCAGCTAGACTCTTCTTGATTCTCACTCTTCAACACCATTTGCTAAAATTCTGATTTTAGGTACGGTAATTATAGTTCCACTATAAACCTATAAATAGACTATAAGAGAGTGAGTAATAATTTGCTTAGTAAGTGAGACGGAGACAGAAGGATGTATTCAGCACATCACAAACAGGATTTTCAACCACATTAGTTTGTACAAGCAAATATTATCATATAATGTTATCTAATCTGTCGTAAAATTAGAGGAATTACGCCCGCTCTAATCCGAATTGAAGAGTTTCACACCACATACTCGCGAATTAGAACCAAATCGGGGTTTGTGCAATAGAGAACGTCTTCCTCTCATGAGTACCTTTGAACTACAGCCCCTAACCTTTCCGCGACTTCCCCTCCTATCATTTAGTTCAAATAAGGTAGGGAAATGACCATTTTAGCTATCCTCATTAAAGGAAATCCGTATTCAGTTTGAGAATCCTAGTTGTTACCCTTAGAGGATTGTGACATACGTCAAGTTATACATTAGGTTAAGTTTAAGTTAGATGGTTTTCGAGGATCGATCAATTTCAAACAAACCAATTGAAGTAATAATCACAAAGCAACATCACATAGAGCTAAATTCTTACAGAAGTAGACTACTATTCAAGCACATGCCTCGCACACTCATAGAGAACTAAATTACAATCATAAGCGAAAAACATATCAAAGCCTCCAAGTATTTTGAAATAATATTTCAAAATGTTGTGAACATTGATCTCACTTTCCTGTAACTAAACTCACTCGAATAGGTTCACTATGTTGGAATATCTTTTTGTACAAAATTCCTATATAACGTAATGAAGTGTTAGAACTTCTAAAAATTTTAGTCTATTTAATTCATTTTAGTTTACATCTATATCATTGTAATCGATCCTTATAATGATTAAGTATAGTAAAATTTATATGTTATAGATCATCAAATTCCATCTTCCAGTGTTATCCATTATTCAATCATAATAAACATCTAGTGTGTGTGTGTGTGTATATATATATATATATATACTGTACAAAGGTATATATGGAATGGTGATTGTGATAATTTAAATAAATAAATATATATACATACATACACTACCACCACATACATATATATCCATTATAAAATTATATATAATAATTATTTATTCATAAAAAGTAATGTCATGAAAAGTTGATATATTTTATTGCATACTTATATTAACACAAGCACATAAGTATAGTCATTATTTATCACACATATGAATAATATACTATAAACTCATATTACATTACATTATATATATACTTACACATTTATTATAATTTATGCTATCAAATCATACCTTAAGTCACTTTGATACTATTGTCCAAACATTATACAAAATACACTGTTGCATTTATGATGAAGCATAGTTTTTCAATTACAATAACATGTTCAAGATGAGACCTTCCAATAAACAACATATTGTCAACGTTGCTCTAGAAATTCTAATCCGTGCATGTAACGAGCCTAGCTAAAATAGCACTAAGATGCAATGCGGAAGAAAAACAACGAATACTAAATGGAAAGAAGAAACTGTGTGATAAAAAAAATGACTTCTCTTTTACTTGTTGATGTCAGTGCACTATTTATAAGGATTGTCAATACAACTAACTAACTCGTGATAACAAATTTGTTTGTGATAAATATAAGCTTAATATACAAGCTTAACCCCCTTACCCCTCTAAGTTAGATCATCACGAAGACCCAACTTGGAACAAAGAGAATGCAAAACAGGAGAAGAAACAACTTTCGTCAAAAGATCAGCAAGTTGAAGATGAGAAGGAATATGCAAAATATGAAGAAAACTAGCTTACACTTGATCATGGGTGAAATGAACATCAATAGAGATATGTTTTGTTTGGTTATGAAGACAGGGATTGTAAGCTATCAACTGTATCGACTTGTTATCATAGCAAAGGGAAATAGGATAGGGAACATCAATACCTAAATCCGTAAGATTGTACGGTACCAAAGAAGGTCCTTAGTAGTAGAAGCCATATTACAATATTTAGCTTCAGCACTTGAAGTGGAAATAGTGTATTGCTTCTTAGTTTTCCAAGAGACAAAAGAGGTCCCAAGTAAAATACAGTAGCTTGAAACCGACTTGCGATCAATGGGACAAGAGGCCCAATCAGAATCAGAATCTCTAAGTAAAGAAAGAGAACTGGATGCAGAATAGAAAAAACCAAGAGAAGAAGTTCCCTTTAGATATCACAAGACATGAAAAACTCAGCGCAAATGTGGTGTTCAAGGAGCCCTAAGAAATTGACTCAGCTGATGAACAGCAAACGAGATATCTAGGTGAGTGAGAGTTAAGAAAAGAAGTTTGCCAACCAAATGCCAATAGAAGGAAGGATGGTCCAGTAGATCCCTAGAAACATTGTCTAATTTAGAATCACTAGGCAAAGGAGTCGGAACTGGTTTGGAACTAATAAGGCCTGCATCAGACAAAACACCTAAAATGTAGTTACGTTGATTGAGCAGAAGACCTGTAGATGTGCGACAGATTTCTAAGCCAAGGAAAAACCGTGCAAGACCCAAATCTTTAATAATGAAATGTGAATGTAAAGCAGTCTTTAGATGTGAAATGGCAAGATCATTGTCACCTGTGAGGATCATATCATCAACATAAAGGAGCACCACAAGAAAGCTATCACCACGATTACGAATGAAAAGTGAATAATCACTTCTGGATTGAGAAAACCCTTGCTGAACTAGAAAATTAGAAATTTCATTATTCTACTATCTTGACACCTGTTTCAATCCATATAACGAATGCTTAAGTTGACAAACCTGAGTTAGTGAAGCTTTAGAGTACCTTTGAAGTGAATGCATATAAATCTCTTCATTGACATGCCTATGTAAGAAGGCATTATTGATGTCTACCTGGTATAAAGGCCAATTTCAAATAACAGCAACAATAAAGAGTATGCATACAGAACCTAACTTTGCAACTGGGGAAAATGTGTCTATATAATCTTTACCCTCAACTTGCATATATCCCTTAGCAACTAGCCGAGCCTTATACCTTTCAACAAATCCATTAGGTTGAAATTTAACTTTATAAACCCATTTAGAGCCAACAGCTTTCTTCCCTTTAGGTAACTCAGTAAGTTCCCATCTATGATTCTTTTCTAAAGCATCTAATTCGAAATTCATAGCATCAATCCATTCACGATGTTTAATTGCTTGTGAATAACAACTTGGTTCAGGAACAATCAATACATTGGCCAAAGAAATAGTATAATCATGTGGTAGATTAGCAAAGGTAAGTAAATCAAATAGGGGATAGGGATGTGTAGCTAAAGTATGTGGAACAAAAACAGAATTGACACTATGTACATAGTCCTTGAGCTACTGTGGAGGACATTTAACTCTAGAAGATTTCCGACAATCAATTATAAAGGGAGGACAACTAGAAATTGGTAAGTGTATGGAATCTACAGAAGGAGCAGAAGCATAATCAAAAGACTTAAAAGAAATAGGTGGGGGCAGATCGGGATAGCATAATGAAGGACCAGAATCAACATTTATGTCTAGTACTGTAGAACTAGTAGTCAACTGAAAAGGAAAGATGTGTTCATAAAAAATGATATCCTGACTCACAAAAATGTTTTTACTAACAGGATCAAAAGCCTTGTATCCTTTTTGTCCTTGAACATAACCTATGAATACGCATTTAAGTCCTTTTGGGTCCAATTTGTCACTAGGAATTAGATGTTTAGTAGCAAAGCATAAACATCCTATGGTTCAAAGATAGGTCTAGTCTGGTTTACTTCCAAACAAATTTCAAATGGTGTTTCCCAGCTCAATGAAGCTATCGGTATTCGATTAATAAGATAGGTAGTAGCAAGAACACATTCACTCCAAAGCTCTTTTGGTAAATTGGTATGAAGTTTAAGAGCTCGAGTAGTCTCTAACAAATGGCGATGTTTACATTCCACTCTGCCATTTTGTTGTAGGGTATAGGTCAATGTAAGCCTATACACTATTCCTAATTGATCAAATAAAGATTGAAAAATGGATGACAAGAATTATGATCCATTATTAGTACAAACAATCTTAAGAGTAATATCAAACTGATTATAAACATACTTGATGAATTTATCAAGTACAAAAAATACTTGAGTTTTATTATTAATCATGTATGTCCAAGTACTTATATTAAAATCATCAAGAATAGTAACAAAATAATTTGCACCAGTGATTGAAGTAACATGATAAGGTCCCCACAGATCAACATGTAATAAGTGGAAAGCAAATAGTGAATTGTGTTTACTGTTTGGAAAAGGAAGCCAATGCATTTTGGCTTCATGACAAGCATGACAACAAAAATCTTTCAATTGAGAAGAAGAACAAAGATTAAAATGTTGTAACTTTGAGATTGAAATATAGCCTTGTCTAGCGTATAGTAGTTCAGTTGAAACAGATTTATTACAAGAATGTAAAGAATTCACTATAGAAACTGTCAGATCTGATGAAGAACAACCAACAATAGCTTGAGGTCCTAATACATAAAGTCCACATACTTCATTTATTGTAGCAACAATGGATTTAGTTGTTCGGTCCTGAAAGTTACATGAAGTGGTTGTAAAGGTCACAATTAACTTTTGATCATGTAACAATTTACTGATAGAAAGGAGACTGTGAGTAAATTTGAGAACAAAGAACACATTATATAGTATGAGGTTTGAAAAAATATGAACGATGCCAACTATTGTTACATAGTTGACATTGCCATCTGGTAATTTGATAGGAACTGGTTTTATAAGGGTTCTTTTGTCTATAGGTAAGGAAGATAAAGGTATCATATGGTCAGTGGCACTCGTATCCACTATACATGAACCATAATCTATATTCACAGCTTTAAAACAATTGTTAGTGAAAGATATAGTACGTGATGAATGTATTAAGTTAGATGATGCTGTAGTGAACTCCTTAGATCCAATTTGTTTGTTCTTCATGAGCTTTAAAACTTCCTTATATACATTCTCAACTAACAAAGGGCTTAATGAAGTATCTGCGCAAGACTTTGAGTAATTAGTATGATAATCAAAAGATGAATCCACTTGTTTCCTTTTTGTTGCATAATAAGAAACTGAATGTCCATTGAACATTGCTTTCCCTTTCTTAATTGTTCGTTTTCCTTTATATTAATCAAGGTATCTGATTATCTGGAAACAATTCTTTACACTATGAACCTTTGATTTACAGTGTTTACAATATGACTTATCAATCATCGCTATCTTTTGTTTCTTCTTATCTACGCCCATGCGATTGGAAAGAAATGCTGCAACATCTATAGTTTGATTAACTGTAGTAATTTGACGTTGAGTCTTAACCTGTTGTATAAGATAAAATGATCGAATGATAGAAGAAAGTAGATCCATGCCAAGGATCTGATTGCGAACACTTTCATAACTCTTAGACAATCCCATAAGAAATTGTATCAGTTTATTTTGTGACTTAAACTCAACAATTCTACTCCTCAACTCATACGTGCAATATTCCATTCGACCACAATTACACATTGGATAAGCATTCAACACTTGCAACTCATCCCATATTTTCTTCATCTTATTATTATAGAGACTCACGGTCATGTTTCCTTGTTTAAGACTACAAATCTCTTGTTGTAGCTGATAAACAAGCGGACCATTGGTATGTCCATACTGATCTTCTATTTCAATCCACAAATCCTTTACCGACTAAACATACAAATAATTTGGAGATAAATCTGAACTCATTGAATTTAACAACCAACAGCGAACCATATAGTCGCATCATAGCCACTTAACAAGCTCAAGTGAATTATTTTTAGGTTGTGGAATTGTACCATCAATAAAACCGAGTTTCAATTTTGCACCTAAACCAAGTCTTATGGATCAACTCCACGCCATGTTATTCGTTCCATTAAAGATTACATTACCTAATAATATGTTTGGATTATCGGATCATAATAGAAACAATGGATCTATATTTGTCTGCTCTATAATTGCCATTGCTTGCAATAAAAAATAGGTTTAAACGAGACTTGCAGAATGTTCATCAGTGAAGCAAATGAAACACTGTTGACTTGCTCTAATACCATGTCAACGTTGCTCCAGAAATTCTGATCCATGCATGTAAGAAGCCTAGCTAAAATAGCACTAAGATGCAACACGGAAGAAAAACAACGAACACTGAATGGAAAGAAGAAATTGTGTGATAGGAAAAATGACTTCTCTTTTACTTGTTGATGTTAGTGCACTATTTATAAGGATTGTCAATAAAACTAACTATAACTACTTCAACTAACTGCTAAACAACTAACTAACTCGTGATAACAAATTTGTTTGTGATAAATACAAGCTTAACACATATCATAATATCTTTATTCATTTTATCTTTTTTTATTCCTTCCAAAAGAGTCATATTAAAACCGTGTAATCCGTAATACCATAACAATACAAAATTTCTTCTTCTCTTCTCCTTTTTTTCTTTTTTTCTTTTTTTTCCCTTTGTTCTAAAAAGAGGACTCTTTAAAATATCACACATGGTTTGACAAAGTTTATATATATATATATATATATATATATATATATATATGCCCATTTCGACTTTCACGATGGGTATATATTAAACATGGAACTTCATATAATAATAAGATAAATACACCTGTTTACCTAATAACTCTTACAGTTTTGTTTCTCATCCACAATACAACATTAGTTTAACAAATTTCTGAGAAGTGCGTCAAAAAAACAAAAAAATGAGTGTTGAGAAGCATACCTGAGAATCTAGCCCCGAGTCCATCTTCAATCTAAAGGGATTACACGGCTGGGCAAATTCCTTTATATTTGTAAAAACAATTATTGATGGAATCCCAAAATTTGCTTGACGCCGTCAATTTTCAAGAACTTGGCTAGAGGTTGGAACTTACAAACGGAAGATTTCTTTGGTGCCTCTGCTTCTTGAAATCAATCTCAGAAAATTTTTGATCTTGCATTTTCTTCTAATCCCAAAATACCTTTGCGGACTTACACACTTATTTCAATACTCTTTCATTCTGATTTATCAACTTTATAGCTAAATAAATAACTTTTTCTATCTCGTTATATCTCAGTGCCCATTATTTGAGTTACCGGTGATGGTTAATCTTCTTACTTCCTTCATGACTTCCTAATTGAAATATAGCCTTCCAGATTTCGTGTTCTTTTATAAATTTTAATGCTCACATAATTTTATCTCAAAAAGCCCATTAATCACGAAGATCCACTTTGTGCATCAAATCATAACTAGCTTTTTAGCCATATTATCATTTTATTATTTCATTTGCTAAATCTAAATTCGCAGGATCACTTTATCTAAATTTTATTAGACTCGTAAATTTCAAATTCGTGAGTGTCCCAAATTTAATTACTAATATACTAATTGTCATTTTACGGGGTCTCCCATAATGGCTTAAAAAGATGGAGATATGACATTTTAGAAGATACGCACACACTATCAAAGTGAATAGATTTAGTTTAGGTGCCTTTAAGGTATTCAATTTTCCTTTAATTTTGTACTATGTCCAAAAAAATCTGACAAAATTATCTAAAATAGAGTATTTTAATAGAGTACTTGCTAAACTATAGGTAAAACTACCAACCATCCATATGAGAACTACCCACTATTCCTACAAAGTAATAAGTTAATTTTCATCTTAGGAGAATTCATTGTATTTGTTTAAACACGAACATCAGTTCACTATATATTATATATTATATGTTATTTTGATAGATTTATAGACTACAAAAGAATAATTTATAACATATACATATTATGATAGGTCTATATTAGAACTATATATGACCGTAAAGATGCTCCTATTTTTATTGTATTCTTGGATGACATCATAACAGTAGAATAGAATGATTGTTCCTTACCTATAGATCTATTTTTATATTTAGTTAGTGGAATGCGTATTTTATAAAATTGTTAATATTAAAAAAAATGAGGGATTGCAATTTTTTTAATATTTATTTAATTAAAATAAATCAATGACTAATAGAATTTGATGAGGATACAAATATCTTTAAAGATTTTTTATGATAAATAAAAAAAAATACTTGCAAATATTTGGTTACATTTTTTTTTTTCTATTTTGATTAAACTTCTGACAAATAAATAGTGATATCACCTGTAGAATTGCTTCATTGTATGGTGGGGGTAGATTGTATAAGAGTGCCCATAGGCTTCATGAGTGATAAGCCTACACCTAAAAGCACCAGAACCCAATGGAAAATAAGGGCACAAATCACTTCTGAAAAGCACACCCAATAACATTTTCATTCAAACCCAATCCATTGATAATTCATATATATAATGGTTGAAATGATATCACAGAATATAAATGTGTCAAATCAACCAAAAAAACAATTCCTCAATCCTCATGGCTTTCAGCCTTTTGAAAGACATGGAAAGCATCCCAAGTTCCCATCAAAAGGTAGGGTTGCTTGGAATCATTTAGCACCAGAAACAATAAAAAAAGAAAAGAAAAAAAAAATCCAAATTAGCTTTAGTAACAACATAAGAATCAAAAGAAAATTTAGAATTAAAAAATGAAACAAATTGAAAAAGTACCTAATCTACACACTATCGATATCAATCCCTAAAGCACTTTCACAATGAAAGCATTGAATCTATCCTAAAATTTGCCCTTTTTCTTTTTCCCTACTTATTTATGTACTACTTTTGGCTGAGACTCTTTTGGATGTTGATCATGAAGCCCCCCCCCACCCCAAATCACACCATAACATGACTTTGGGTTGATCACTCACTCACAGACCAATTAATCAAATCAATTGTAAAAGGAAAGGGAGGGGGGAGGAAAGAAAAGAATCAAAAATGAAAAATCTAAACTCCGCTAACTAGTATCTTCTGTCTCTTTTATCACTCTTGCTGATGAAGTAGTCATTGAATGAAAGACTTCTCTTGGTGCCTCTACTAAAAAATGTCTCCCTAGTAACCCCCCTTGGCCTTGGAGTAATGTCTCTCATAGGTGTCCTGCTCAGTCTTTCTGTTTTCATCTCCTGCATTGCATGATAACAAGTATATATTTGTTCCTAGTCCACATAAGAACACACAAAACAAAATACAATTAGAATTAAAGTTAATATATAGTTTATTTTCTACGAAAAAAATGGCGAGAAATTGATGAACTTACATTATCTATATGAATCATCGATGGAATACTACTTGTTTTACTCTCCATTTCAGTTCTTGTCAACTTTTCATTTTGTGCTGCCAATACTGCAGCAGCAGCAATCATGGAAGGCCTAAAAGCCGCTACATTAATCTCTGTTTAAAAAATTACATTAACAAGTCAAATTATTCAAGATAAATACAATTTTGGAGATTTAATTAGCTCTAATGGAAACTCAAATTATGCACTTGTTATTATCATCGGAATGGCTAAAAATTGATATATATATATGTGTGTGTGTGTGTGTGGTATCGAAAAATACACGTGCATTTTTCATTGATTTTCTGTCTCCTTATATATAGGAATATATATATGCAATATATCCTATGTGTTAAAAGTTAAATGGAAAATACATTGATTACTGACACAACCAATTATTTTTATACGTATAATTCTATTCCCTTAAAAGGAAGTGAAATGTGGGAGAAAAACAGAGAGAACAACATACCCTTTGGAATATCGCTTGTAATTTCCACAATTTTGGGGAACAACTCATCGATTTTGGATTGGTAATGAAACTTATCGATGAAATAATGAAGATACGCAAAAGGAGTTATCAAATTCATTTTCCACTCTAATGTGGCCAAGATCAAGATTTCCATTCGTTTAATCGTGCTCTTCTGGAAATGATAGTCATCTTCTACTTGGAGACTCGACAGTGGAGGCACTACTGTCTCCTCCATTTTTGCTGCTATGGATAAGCAACCCAAAGTCAGCAATCGCATTGCCCACATTTGCTCCTCCTATTTTTCAATCATAAACGATAAAAAACAAAAATTAACTTATTAAATCATATGATATTCATTTAGAAACATAAAATGAATCGAATTGCTTACATATAAGGTCCTTTTTGCAAGAAACTTGTCCAAGTATAGGACTGATAAGTATGCAGTCTGAAATTGAAATCCAAAGTGTGCTCTTCTCTGTGTTAAAAGAACAATAATACAAGAAAAATAAACACCATTATTTCAAATTAAAAAAAAAAAAAAACAAATGGGGTCTTGAGTATTAACATAAAAACTTCTTCAGATCAGAAAAAAAAAAAAAAAAAAGGATCATTGTGGGTTGGAAAATCACACGAACTCCAATAAATCAGACAGAAACAAAATGGGGAACATTAAATCATCAAAGAACCAAACCGAGATTGAATCTTTATATGTGAAAAAGATTGACTAACACTGAGAATCCAACTGATGGCATTTTTTCTAGCCTGAGCAAGCCAGATACTGAGTTGGGTTCCGGGAGATTCAAGCACATGATTATACTCTTTCTGAATAAGGGTTTCTATATCCTCATCTTGATATGCATCAACCAACTTTTCTTCTTCCGGGTCTTTGTTTAAGCAAGATTCATGTTCTTGGCAAAGTAGATACTTGTCGAAGTCATCCATTTTTCTTTTTTTCTTTTTCTTGACACAGTTCTTGTCTCTTTCTTCTCTGAAATTCGCCTATGTTTTCGTTTATGTTTTTATTGTCAGAGGAGGATATTAGCATAGCAATACAGATTTTGACTGAAAAAACTGCCAATTAAGTGATGCAAGAGATTAAGGAAACCGAGAAAGGAGTAGAGAGAGAGAGAGGAAAAATGGTGGGAATGGGAAGGCAATCGTGGGGTTGATAGAAACAAGCGCCAAAATTACCGGATGTGTTGTAGAGGAGGGGATGCGTTTTATGGCGGTTATACAGTGTAATGTACTTGTTGAGAGTCGCATTCGGCATGTGACATACTTAAAACAGTATGTTTTGGTCAGCACATTTAGAATAAAAATATATGCAAAAAAAGGGTTCACTAAGATACAGCCAAAGATTTTAAGCAATCCTATCCCAATTTGGATTCAACATTCAATGCAATCAATCATACATATTGAGATATTATAAATCTTTTCAAATGATGCATTGAATAATTCAATACTAGTATTTATGCTTTTATCATACCTACAAGTGGATCAAATAAGTGTGATGTGTGTGCTTGAAAAAAAAAAAAGTAAAATATAAATAATATGGTAAGAGATATTAAGAACAAAAAATTTGATTTAAGTAGGATGATCAAATAGTAAGACAATAACTTGTTTTTTTTTTAACTGTATTGGTGTTCTCCTTGAAAATGGATCGATGGATAACTACTAATGGCAAAATATAAATAAATAACAAAGTGATAATGAAAGTTTAAATTTATACATTACAAATGTTTAGAGGGGTATAAGACTAAAAGGAAATGCATTTGCTATATTATATTAGTAGACATCTACTCGTGTTACATGTGTACAAAATAAAATCAACAATTTAACGAAGTTTAAAACATAAAAGAAAATTAGTTTACCAAAAAAGAAAAAAAGAATTATGAAATCAAATTGTGTACATGATAAATGAACATATAAAGATCAAATAAAAAATAATGCTAAAATAGCATTAAAAATGACATAAAAAAGAAACTTATAACTATAATATATGTCTTTGTTAAAATAGATAAAAAAAAATTAATAATTACATTTATTTTTGTTCACCAAAGAAATTGCCATGAAAGTCGCTATTTCCATTACTACCCCCACTATGTTGATATAGCCATCACATTCCTACCTCTAAAACCTAGAGTTTTAACGGTGGTTGGAAAGAAATATAGAGTAAAGGAGAGCAAGGAAAAGGAAAAATAGAAGGGATAGAAATGTGTACATACTAAATAATAGTGTTGGATTGTGGGCTCTTAAAATAAGGGAAAGTTTTCATTGCATTAGTAAATATAAGACATTTTTTACAATTTTTTAGGTATGAAACTTAAGTGGGTGGAAGAGCTATTTACTTGTGAAATTAATGTAAAATCCACGAGTCAAATATTGCCTAATATATAGCAATTAATTTTACAAAATGTGGTTTAAGAGCATTTTTGAGGAATTTTATAAATAAAAAAGTGTGGCAGTTACTTAAATCCTTGAAAATTTGATAATATAGATATATGTGGATATATATTAATTTTATAATTTTAAAGAAAATTTATTACATTTACTAATGTGTATATTTTAAATTGACAACTGCATATAGCATGGACTTTTAGAAGGGAATGTGCTTATTATTATACATGTATATATATTATATGTATATATGTATGTATGTCAATTTGACTATGGCATATACTACGGATTTTTGTCTAGTAAATATAATTTCAAAAGTTTTTATTCCAATGGCATGTCCTAACTAAACTTTTGTTTGTTAAATTTTATATCTTAAGTCTAAATATGCTAAATATCATATCTAAATAAATTTCAATGTACCAAATTTACACCCTTCATAAAATGGCATAGACAAACATTCATCAGAATTTAAGCATATAAGTTATGGATAAAATAATAAATTTAACAAGATGAATTATATATGAAATTCAATAACTTCAAACTTGATTTATAAATTGAAAAGTCATGCAATGTTGATATAGTGATTTTGGCATTGTCTAAAAGAATATTGCAAACAACTTCCAAATACTCTACGTATTTCAAATTGCATGATTACATTATGTAGATTCAATTTCTTTAGTACACATGAGTGTTCCTCTAGTTTATTATCTTTTGTCACATTAATTCGTACTATATTTCTTTAAGCACATAATTCAAGCATAAATGATCTTGCTTGTGATATATAATTTAGAAAAATTTTCATTAACATACCATTTCAGTATGACTTTTAAAAACGATACCTTTTGATATTAACTTTGGGTTATTAATATTTTCCAAAGAGCCATTCATAAAGGGCTAAATCTAATCATGAGCTTTAAGCTTGATAATTGATTTGACTCTTTAGGTTAAGGTGAGAGGGCTTAGAGAACCAAACTTATAAATTTAAGGTGATTAAGGAAAATTTGGTATGATGGACTTGGAGTAGGATTTATTAGATCGGTCTACTTGATACTAACTTTTCTCTATTTAATTAACACATTAAATAAGACCTTTAGAGGGCTTAAATCCAAAGAGGGAAATCTACCCATTAAGGAATGAGTTGATATTGGCCATTGATCGTCATTTGATTTGATGGATGACATCGATGGTAACTCTTATAAATACCCTACACCCTTCCCTAGTTTGAAGTTAAGAGAATCTCACAAAAAGGTTGTCATGCTGTCGAATTCACTCATCATGATGATCAAACACTTAAATATTGGAAGAACACCAAACACATTCATCACAAATTATAGAGCTTGACACTATTACGCTCCTCCAACCGTTACACCTTATATTATAGCTAATTGATATCACTACTCCTCCTTCCTATCACTCTTCTCTTGACCACCCTATCTTAACATTCAAGTCATTCTCTTTAGTCACGAGTAACGTGATTTGCATGTGGCATGTACGGGACATTCATATCCAAACTCTTAAACCTACACCATCATTGGTTTTTATATAGTACCCTTCCATACTAAGCAAAAATAGTTGCCTATGTATGTTGGAAACTAAGTGCTATGTTACATGATCGTAGACATTTCCCATAATTTTCATATTTAACTCTTTTTCAAAAACTCTTAATCTTTGATCCTTCTTCATTAAAGAAGCGGGTTCATCTATAGAAAATTTTCTGCTTTAGATTTTTTCCAAAAACCAACTTTCTTTCTTAATGACCCCTTCTCCGTAGTGCTTCTTTGGTAAATCAACCCTTTTGATATGACTTTTTAAAAATAATGCCTCTTTGATAATAACTTTGGTTCACTAATATTTTCTCAAAAGGTAATGTTGGTTTTTAAATAGTACCCCTTCCTTACCAAGCAAAAGTAATTGCCAGTATCTATTGGAAAGTAAGCTTTACATTATATGACAATGGACTAATTTATTTGTATACTTTTCCCCTTTTGATTCTTTTCCGAGACCAACTCTCTTTCTTGGTACTTTTATGGTAAATTGATACACTTACTTTTATTATCATTCTGTTACGCTTTGAAAGTAATGAAGTTGTAATAATCCCGTCGTATACACTAACATATGACAAAAACTGGTCATTCAACCATTATTATAGATTTAGTATACATAAGATAAATATGACTAAACAACTTTAAAGTATCTTTATTTCAATATTTAAAGTAAATTAATGACATTTGATTCATATAATTCTTTTAAAAAAAATAGAAAATTCATCTACATACTTCTTCTGGAAAAATAGAACTTTACAAGGAGTCTTTATATGGAAAACTTATTAAGGAAATTCCAAAATTCTTGTTTACAATAAGTAAAATAATATAAGTTAGTCTTGGTCACATAAGTGGCCTAGTTGACTCTAGAACAAAAGAGAAAAGAGTGATTCAAATCCATTTGCTCCTCACTCTAAACCCATTATCTACCTTTTATACTTTGGTTGGTTTTAGTGTCTATCTCTTAGGTTCTATGAAAGAACTATAGGGATGTAAACAACCAACTATTAGCAAGGGGACAGGGACAAAAGCACACACAACACAACAATAAGCACGGTTGTCAATTGGTTAACTATATGCAATACAATGTAATCAAACATATATCATCCGCATGACATTATCCGATCCATTATGAAATTAGAGAAATTGGATCCATGGTTATTAAAATCATGAGTAAAAAATACGATTCTATAAGTTTATGATTTTACAATGTTTTTCCTAGTTAAAATATATGTAAAATTGTTTATGTGTAGACTTTTAGTAAAATTATGAACTTTGACGTACAATTCTACAAGTATGATTCGATTTACTCTAAATTGGGTTGAAAGGAGTTTTAATGTGATGAAAGCTTGCCTCTAAGTAGATTATGACCAAACTCAAACTTATGTAATAAAGCTTACTCCTCCTGATACTTCTTCAAACAACTATCCTCAACTTCACTATGACCTCTTCTCTTATCACTTGGTTTGCCCCTGAGGGTAGGGAAATGCTTATTTTAGTTGCCTCGTTGTAGGGTCGGTATTTGGCTAAATAGTTCTAATCATTCCCCCTATTAGGTTGTAAAGCATGTCTTGTTAGTATTTGAATTCAAGTTTAGGTTAGTTCATTTTAGGGATGGCTAACTAATTGCACAACAACTTTCAAGCATATACATAGCAGGCGCATAATGTCATGACCTTAAAGGAAGCTTAGTAGGATTACTTAAAATTTTCAAATCACGTGTGCATCTATGATATGAAAATTACCTTACAAATCAAAGATTGCAAGACTCTAATTTATTTATCACTAGGGTTTCGGATTATTAGTTTATAAATTCATCGTAAAATACAAATAACTATAAATATCTAATATTCCACAGTTCCTCCGAATCGTAGAGAATCGATATTTCCTACCAAATAATAAGATAGAGTAATTTGATTTGATAAATTACAAGAAATACCAAATTATTCATAATTCTACTATCTATATAAATTGTTTTTGTACCAACTATATACCATTCCATTAAACCTAACACTGTCGAACTTATCTTCCGTTTACACTTAACGCTCAAGATTCATCCCAGTCCCAACTTAAATGAACCTGCAAAAGAAACTATAAGAGAGTGAGCAAACTACAGTTCAATGAGTTCATTCCTTATTATTACCATTTAAATAAGTTATCAAACATTATTAGCATACATGTAATATATTTATATGCAAAATAAATGCATGCGTAGCGAATGTAAGTAATACATTCATAGGAATCCGGAACTATGGAAGGTGTAGATTTATGTCATCTACACGTCGATTATTTTCCGTACTTACCCGCACGGAGCACTTCACCTTAACTATATGAGACTGCTTGGGGACACCATCTCATTAGATGACACTTGACTGTTACTCTAACCGATAAACAACAATCAATATAGGTAGATCCTAACTAGGGTCATCTACCGAATATATCCAATGTCTCTCGGCCATATAAAGCGAGTCCCCTTGCTATCAAAATATATTGAAGGCTCTACGGGCACAAATATGTAAGGCCTTTTGCAATTAATTGGAGATACTATGCTAACTTTACCTTAACAATAAAACACCATTTACGGGTATTACAGACCCTTACAAAAATCATACAAAATACATTTAAGATTTGAAAAATGCTTTCCAAAAATGCTTTTCTAAAAAATCTACAAAGCTAACACTCTCTACAGTATACTAATTGAATCATAAACATACAACAAATATAACTGGTTATTTTGGTTAGATATTTATATTTACCGATTTAAGAAAGCGATCATATGGATGATAGCACACAAAGCGATCATATGGATGATAGACAACATCAGTTATTCAATAGACAATCAACATTGACTTGCAATCAATACACAACATCAAGTAGCAAGCAAATAGTAGATCATCAAAACTCCCTCACCTGGATTAATGCTCACTCTCCCAACCTTTAGGACTTTTAGAACTTAATAATTGGGTACCTAAAAGATAATAAAATTTATAAGTATTTGAAAACACTAGGTTCCTTAATTACTAAATATCTATTATTATTATACGGTTTCCCATTATAACCTAAGTATGATATAAATATAATTTAACTTAAATCTTTTATCTATTTTTTCTCGATTTATCTTAAATTTTTAATCGTATACAACTTTTTTATTTTAACTTTGATTTTTATGAACTTATAATTGATTTTTATCGTTTTCGAACATACTTTCACGTAACGGGGTTTGTTTTAAACGTTATAATCTGCACTTTTCATAGTGGTTTAAAAAATCACTAATTTTATTATTTTGACTTAAATAACTATAAATTATTATTTTAAGCTTTTCTTTATATATTTATGATTTAATAAATATCTAAATTTTATATTTTTATAATTTTCTTATTTTAAGTTTATTTTATAATAATTTACTTATTTTATTATTTTTAGATTAAATACTTATTTAATACACTTTTTGCTACTTTAGTAATTTCCTAACTAATTAATTATTTTCTTATTATTAATAATTACGAATTTAATTAAATTTGTAAGATGTTAATGTGGTATCTCATGGATGTTCCATGTGTCATTTTTATAAATTTTTCATATTTTTCCTATTTTGTAACTTCACTTAATATTTATATTTATATATATATATTTATTACTATATTATATTTTATTGTATTTTGTAAATTAATCCAATTCTTTTTTTCTTAAACCCACAGCATACATATGTATTTATATTTATATTACTTTATTTAATAATTTGGTATTTTAGTATATTGTATATATACTATTTAAGTGTATACATGTACTTATACTATGATATACTATTAATCTACGTATTTTTATACTTATACATACACTTGTATACTTTTGTTTTCTTAACTTACACACACACACACACATATAACTTTATAAACCTATATATATGCCATATGACTACACATATACTATACATATATATTTATACACCATAAATACATATATAACTGGACACATGTACATATATATTTAAATAATGAAAATAAATAAATATAACTACTATAAGTATATATACATATACATAATTTCTTTATACCATATACTTACATAATCAATTATAACATATATGTATACNCCTTACATACGTATATAATTAGACACATATACATATTAATATAAATAATGAAAATAACTAAATATAACTACTATATACACATATATACATATATATAATCTCTTTATACCATATACTTACATAATCAATTATAACATATATGTATACATAAATATATACCTAAGTATTTATATACATATATGAATACATACACATGATAAGATACTAACTTTTCATATAATCTTATTACATGTACAAATAATTTAATACAAAGAAAAGAATTTAAAAATTCATCTAGATAATATATTCCCTAAATACGTGTATTTTTACAACATTTAAATATATAACAAGAGTATATATAAATTAACAAAACAAATACATTAATTACTACTTAATTACTTCTTTTGATGTCTTGAAAAATTGTTGCTTCCAAAAGCTTTTCTTCTTCTTCTTCTTATAATTTATTGATAAATAAGAAGGAAAATTGAGAAGTAAAGCAAATAGAAGAGGGAAAAGAGAGAGGATTTTTTAGTGGAGTTGTGTTTGTGTTCCTTTTGAGTTTTATTTTTTGGAAAAGAAAAGTGAAAAAATTCCAACATAACAAGTTGCAGGTGGCTAAAGTAACAAAATGGGGTTTAAGTAAAAGAAAATCAAAAAGAAAAGAAGAGATAAAATGCAATTAATGGATGTGACAATTGGCTTATCAATTGTCTTGGCTTTATCTTCTTAAATGGACACATGTGAAGAAAAAATCAAGACAAAAAGCAGCTGAACATGGTTCCAAAAATTGCAATGTGGAGAAGGGAAAAAAATAAGGAAGAGAAAGGAAAAAGGAAAAGGGAAAAAGAAAAATTAAGAATCATAAGGTTAATTTTCTAAATATAAAATTATAAACTTAATAATAATTAGAAATAATATTCATAATTTTATAAAATTTATTAATTAAATTGTTATGTGTTACATTTATAATATTTGGGCATTATCTTTATTTATTAGTTAATAATTTTATGTGATTATGCGTGTTAGTCGATAATCGTATTCTGTTAGGGTTTTAATATTTTTAGTATATATTTACACATTCTATAAGTCTAAGTTTATAGTTTTAGAGTTTTTGCCAAGTTCGAGTTCAATCTCAGGTATTTACGCGTATGTAGGGTTTAGGGTTTTTTGTACGCGATTGAGGTTTTAATAAAGATTTTTAAGTTTTTTCTCATTCGTATCATGTTCGAGTTTAAAATTTTAATTAGTTTTAAATTTATCGGCTTTGTTGACTCAAGGAAAATTACCTATAATACTTGAGTTGTCTTTATACTTAAAAGCTAAATTTGAGGAGTTTACACATAATCAATTGCTTTACAATTATAAATAAGTATAGACATCGGTTTCCAAATACTTTTATATAGTATTCCAAAATACTAATGAGCATTGATCTCACTTATTTGAATCTATAGTTGCTCTTGCATGTTAGATGCCCCAGTACTTTCCATCATTAAGGGTCCTTATATTACAAACTATATTTCAGTTTTATAAAATTCATTGGAGTAACAATGTTTTAATCATTATATGTTTAATTAGGCTTAATCTTACTTTAGTATTCACTAAGTGTTTGTTGTGATATTAAGTTTTATTGCATCTTTATAGGTTAGTAGAATCTTCTACTTAAGTTTCTACATGGGTATCTTAAGGTTTCGATTCCTTCTACCTAAGCTTCCATAAGGATCTTCACCTATATTCTTAGCCGAGGTAACATTCTACACAACCTTTTAGCAGTATCTTGATTTATGGCTTTTGTTAAATAGACCTTCTATGTAGCCTTCTATTAGTTCCTTCTTGATAAGAATCAGAATCTTGGACCCATCACCCGAAACCAAGCTAGAGGACTATAAGGCCTAAATTGGTTTGTCTTAGATCAAGAACCATTAAGGGGTGAATATTCTCTCCATATTTGAGGCCCATTGCACTTTATTCGACTTGAATATCAAATATTGGTCACATCCAAAATAGCTTCCAACCTATTTTAGATTAGGTTGCCATGCTTAGGGGAGTTAGAAGACTTAACATTGACACAGATTAGCTAGCTGTTAAGTAAGTCTAATGTCGAGCCGAATTGTTTGCTTTATCTCAATCAAGTCAACTAAACTGGCTTGTACACTATTCCATCAACTGTCGAGTTATCTAGCCTACTTGGTGAGTTATCAAAGATCTCGAGCATCCATTTCCACTATAGGCCAGTGGGACATACCTTTCTCTATCTTTTCTTATAATTCACAATCAGCAAATGACATGTATCCATAGCATGTGATCCTATGATAATTTCTTGACAAATTCCTTATTCTCTTTTTCCATTTTACCCTTTTAGGATATATATTAGGAATTTCTTGTGATTACTTATGTAATTTGCCTTTTTTTGTCATTTATTTCCTTGTAAACCCTATTGGCTAATTATAAAAGAGATTTTGTAACTTAGTGGCAAAACCATGGAATGATACTATAGATATTCCCCCTTCATTTTTTAGAGCATCCTTTTGAGAATTCTAACTCCTTTAGCAAGAGTTAATGGCGACTGATTCTTGCAAGTGCTTGTATGTCATATTAAGTGCTTACTTAACCATGTAGATCAGCTAGTGCATCATATCTAGTTGGTTGCACTTAAGTTTTACTAATTTATCCTTTGCTTGTTTCTTCCTTCGGTATGATCTCGTATGTCCTAACATTAAGACATTCGCTGGTATTAGACTAAGATTCTAACGAGGGAGCTTATGGGGTTTAGTGAAGTTTTATGTGTGTGTTGTTAGTGATTGTCATGTTCCTTTCGTAGTTGCTACAATGAGTGTGGGTGGTTGTGTTAGGTTGTTGTAGTTGAAGATTGCTCTGGAGTTACTACGAGTGTTGAATGGTGGTTTTGGGGATATTTTGAGTAGTAAGTAGTGTTGAGCTCGATTTTGGAGTGAAGTTCAAGTAGCAATGAACTTACTTTGTTCTCCCCCTCTCTTAAAGTCGAAAATAGGGTTTATGGGTTTGTTGAAGTCTAAGGAGAGTTGTTGGTTGTTGGAGTGTTGAAGGCAGTATAATTGTGATAGTGGAACATTAGAGTTGTTGGGAGTAGCAGATTGACTATGAGTAGTGGGCTTCGAAGTAGGGTTTTGGGTATATAAAGTTTAAACTAATCATAGTAGTTATCTCGTAATATAGTGCTTATCTGAGAAGAAGTTGAAGATGCTAAACTTAAGTGTTAGAGCAGTTGTTAGAGACAATGAAAGTTGAATGCCAGGACGAGGCTAATAGGAAGGTCAAACTCTAAGGTCTTGATCAGCTTATGAACTTCATGGAGAGCTTGTTAATGGCCATGGGGAACAATGGTCAACCTAAAAGAATTGCTTAGCACAATGTTCAAGCTAACGAGGCCTAAGACCTAGGTGATATCCATATGGACTGACTAAGCTACCTAGCTCAAAATAGTCGAGTTATTGGAGTGGAGAGACTTACCAAACGAAAAATTATCTTAAATGATGTTGAGGAGGTAGAGGAGGAAATGGAAGATGATGAGGGATATTTTGAGGATGAAGAATGAGCCTATTGAGCTCACATGGACTTGACAATGCAACGGTCCAAATTCCTACCTTCTTTAGGCTAAAGATACAGATGAGTGCTGGGAGTAGGAAGAAAAGGTCGAGAAGGTATTTGACTACTATCAACATGCCAATGATGTTTAGGTTTGTCTTACTACCCTTGAATTCTCTAGTTATGTTGCCATATGGTGGAAAAACTTAGTTACTGCTAAGAGGAGAGACAATTGATGTGGTGTTAGAAGTTGGGAAGAGATGAAAAAGCCATTGAAAGGACGATTTATGCATGAGTTCTACCTACATGATACTTTTGAAAGGTTACAAGAGCTTTGTAAGGTAAGCTAAAATGTATATGAGTTTGTTAAGGAATTTTAAATGCTGATGATCCAAGCTAATGTGGATGAACCTGAGTCATGTAACATCTCAAGGTTCATTTATGGGCTTAAGTACAAGATTCACAATGTCGTAAGGTGCAAAGGTTCTTCACCTTAGAAAGAAGCCATCAAAATCACCTAGATGGTTGAGAAATAGAAGCAAAACACTTCGATTCTACTTGCTTTAAGCCGAACTATTTTGCTTGGTCAAGTTAGTGAGATTGAATATTAAAGGTCGATAAAGGTAAAGTCAAGAAGGAAGGAAGAGGTGATCACCCGACCTGTTGAGGGTAAGCTGACCTATTGATGAACCCATCGAGAGGAAATTTGAGAAGGGCTAGAATTGTGGTCAAAAGACTAAGGCAATCAAATGTTTCAAATGTCGAGGGTATGGATATGTGGCTGCCTAAGGTCTTATTGAAATGTTATGAACATGCAAGTGATGAAGTGGATAGCAAGATGAGGATAAGCAAGCGGAAGATGTAAATGAGAATAAGGAGGCTGGAGTAGAGCCTGAAGAACAGACCTTCATCTATGTAAACCAGGGTGAGGTCATGAATTTAGTATTAAGAAGGGTGTTAAGCTCCATTTCGAACTCTAAGGAAGATCAGTGGGAGAATTTCCACACTAAGTGTAAGATCAAGGGCCAATTGTAAGTTCGGATTGGTAACCTCTAAGCACCCCCTAGCCATAAGTTACACAAACTACATGACAAATGTGTACTGCACATGACTAAGCAAGCAACTAGACCGTTCTCAGTTGGTGACTTGTATAGAGATGAAACAATCCATGATCTCATTTCTATGGGTGCTTCACACTTACTCTTGGGAAGAACATTACTATTTGACTGTTGTGTTATGCATGATGGATATAAGGATACATATGTCTTCACCAATGATGGTAAGAAGATTATGTTGCAACCTATGACCACCAGTTAAGTGAGTGAGACTCATAGTCATTTTATTAGACTAATAAGAAGAAGGTTATGGTTTTATGCCGAAGAGAATTGCCAGTAGTTGAGAAGGTCGAAGGGCTTATGTTTTTGTTGATCCAATGATTGTTGGAACTTAGAGACTTAAAGTCTATGCTAGGAGAGATCAAGATTACAAGAGGTTGATTAATGAGTTCTCTGACTCGTTCCTTAAAGAACTACCCAAGGACTTACCTTTAGCTTGAGGTATTAAATAGTATTGATTTTCAATCCGATATTACCTTACCCAATTAACCCGCATATAGGATGAACCTAGAGGAAGTTATCAAGGTCAAGAGAAAAGTGGACGAGCTAATTGAGCAATGCTATGTCAAAGAAAGCATTAGCCATGTAATGTTCCCACCTTACTCGTACCTAAGAAAGATGGTTCATGGCACATGTGCATTAACAGCCAAGCTATTGATTGCATTATTATAGAGTACAAGTAGCCCATACCAAGGCTTGATAACATGTTAAATGAGCTCCATGTTGCCCCAAGTGCTCTTTAAGATCGACTTAAGAAGTAGCTACCACCAAATTTGCATGAGGCCTGAAGATAAATGGAAGATTACAATTAAGAAGTGGCATAGCATTTATGAATGGTTAGTCATACCTTTTGCTTTGACAAATGCACTGAGCACGTTCATGAGACTGATGAACCATATGATAAGACCTTTGATCGGAAGATGTGTGGTTGTACACTTTAATGACATTTTGGTATATAGTGCCAATCTGGCAAACCACATCAAGCACCTTTGAGTTGTTTTCGACATACTTCATATCGAGAAACTATTCAGAAATTTGAAGAAGTTTACTTTTTGTCATCATGAAGTTGTCTTCTCGGATATGTTATATCTAGAGATGGAATCCAAGTTGATAAAGAGAAAGTCCAAGCTGTCTTAGGATGGCCAACTTCAAATAACATTACTAAGGTAAGAAGCTTCCATGGATTTGCCTCATTCGATAGGCGATTCATTTGGAACTTTAGTACCATAGTGGTCCCATTGATCGAGCTCATAAAGAAAGGAGACAAATTCCAATGGATTGAGCAAGCTAAGAAGAGCTTTAGGGTGATCAAGGAAAAGTTTACTATAGCCCCTATCTTAGCTTTACTTGACTTTGAGAAACCCTTTGATCTAGAGTGTAATGCCTAAGGCGATGGTATTGGTGTCGTATTAATGCAACAGTGCTGACCCATAGCCTATCATAGTGAGAAGCTGAGTGGTGCTGCACTTAATCACTTAATATATGAGAAGGAGCTTTGCTTCCTTTTCTAAGCTCCGACCATGTGGTAGCACTACTAATTGCTGAGAGAGTTTATCATATATATAGTTCATGAATCTTTTAAAAACATTAGAAGCCAGAACAAGCTCTCATGGAGGTAGGATAAATGACTCGAATCCATGGAGGGTTTCTCTTACATAATCAAGTACAAGAAGGTAGTGCTAATATGTTGGTGGACGCTTTATCGCTTTGCTTACCATCCTTCAAACAAAGTTACTTGGTTTTTCTCTGATCATTAAGCAATGTACTCATGACCCTCAATTTCATCCTATTGTTGAGAAGTGTAACATTGAAATTGTTATGGGAGGATACCGATTAAAGGATGAATACCTCTATAAAGGATGATGGTTGTGTATACTGAGTTGTTCCATTAAAGAGTTGTTGGTTCAAGAGGTTTATAGTGGAGGCTTGTCTGGATATTTCGGTGAAACAAAGATTGTCGAACTTCTTAAAGAGAACTTCTACTACCTTAGAATGGCAGAGGATGTCCACAAGATAGTTGGTAACTGTGAAAATTATAAGAGGGCTAAGGGAAGAAGGGAATCACATGGTGAATACATGCCCTTGCCTTTAC
This sequence comes from Lumnitzera littorea, assembly GCA_024138015.1. Lineage (NCBI taxonomy): Eukaryota > Viridiplantae > Streptophyta > Magnoliopsida > Myrtales > Combretaceae > Lumnitzera > Lumnitzera littorea. The sequence continues at coordinate 52,501,808 of JAMXBB010000009.1, read as the reverse complement.
CAACCTGAGCATGGACCATGTCCAATGGTTGTCCCAGATCTCCTAAGGATGGGATTCAATCTTTATAGTCATGGACCTTTTCAACAAAATGGTACGCTTCATACTGTACCATCAAATTAATGATGCTTTATATATTGCTAATATGTTTTTGCAGGAAATAGTCTAGCTACATAAGGCCTCAAACTCTAATGTTTTAGATTGAGATACAAAATTTCTGAGCTATTTTTAGAGGATACTGTGGAAAAGACTTAGCTGGAAGCATGTATTTAGCTTTAGTAGCCATCTCCAGACTGATGAATAGACTCAGGCAGTGAATCAAACCCTTAGTACGTTGCTCCGAGTTGTTGTAGGAAGAAACTTAGGGGATTGGGACCTATGCTTGTTGACTACGAAGTTTGTACATAATCAAATTGTCTATGGTACTACAGGGAAGACTTAATTCGAGGTTGTTTATGGCCTTAATCTGACCATCCCACTAAGCTTGGTTGGCACCCTAGTAGCCTTCGAAGAAAGCCAATCTAGAGTCAGCTAAGCTTAAAAGGTAAGTAGGTTACATTAGTAGGTAATCGAGTAAATTGCTAAGTTCAATAAGTGGTAGCAAGAGATAAGTAGTCGTACCAACAAACTATTGGCTTCAATCAAGGGGATCTGGTTTGGATTTGCCTCAGTAAAGAAAGGTTCCTACACCTTAGTAAGAACAAGTTATTAGCTTGAGCTGATGGACCATTCAACATATTGAAGAGGATTAAGCATAATGCTTATCAGATCAAATTTCTTAACAATTATGGTTTTTCATCAAACTTTAATGTATTTGACCTAATTTCTCACTACCTAGAAGAAGAAGAAGAACGTAGGAGAGAACCTATAAGTGAAGGAGAAACTACATATTTAAGGTCAAATCTTCCAAACCTTTGGGAAGATGATAGGAATCAAAATCCTGCACCCATTACCTGAAGCCAAACTAGAGGATTTCAAGGCTTAACTTAATGTATCCTAGCTTGAGAACCGTTAAGGAAAGAAGATTCTCTCCATATCCAAAGCATACTGCAATTTATCCTTCCTAAATATCATATGTTGGTCGTGGCCAAGATAGCTTCTGACCTGTTCCAGAGGAGGTCATCATGCCTAGGGGAGTTAGATGACTTAACCTTAGGACAAATTGGTTAGATGCTATGCAAGCTTAGTGCCCAATTGAATTGTCTACTTGGTCCGAATTAGGTCAGCTAATTCAACTTGTACACTATTCTATCCATTATCGAGTTGTCCAATTTAGTTACTAAGCTATTAAAGATCTTGAGTGTCCATATTCGCCATAGGCTAGTTAGACATACCTTTCTTCATCTTTTATCAGAAATCCTAACCAGTAGATGATAAATATCCATGGCTTGTGATTCTGTGATAATTGCCTAATAGATTCCTTATCCTCGTTGTCCATTTTACCCTTTTAGAATATATACTAGGAATTTCTTGCAATTACTTACATAATTTGCCCTTTTACCATTTCATTCCTAAAAAACCTTAGTGGCTTGATATAAAAGGCACCTTATAACTGAGTTACAAAACGATACAATGACAATAAAAAAATTTTCCTTCATTTGCAAGAGCATCCTCTTAAGAATTTTAACTTTAATCTAATGCTTTTGGCAATAGTTAGTAGCGACTGATCCTTACAAGTGCTTATGCGTCATCTCAAGTGCTTATTAGGTCGTGTGGATTGATTGGTACGTCATATCTAGCTAGTTGCACTCAGGTTTTGCTAATTTCTCCTTTGGTCATATCTTCCTTTGGTGTGATCTCGTATGTCCTAACCTTGAGAGTTTTACTTTTGCTTGGTTTTAGGTTAGAATTTTATATTAGAAAACCTTCTACTAAAATTTTTACTACTATATTTAAAGTTAACTTGAATAAGGAAGCTTCTACGAGACCTTCTACGAGACCTTCTACATGTCACCAACTTTTACCAAAACATCCAGAGAAGCTTCTACAAAACCTTTTACAGGTATTGACATCCTTCACCAGTTGGTCTAGAACTTCTATAGAACTTTCTATAGACATTAGATTTGTCTCATTTTACCAAAAACTCTACTTTTTTCTTAGTTTTCATCACTTTGTTCCAATCCATCCTAATTGGAAATCCACCAACATTGTCTTACATGACTTGGAACTCATTAAGACCGATCATGCATTGTTAGGAAATTCAACCAAAAAGAGTGTTGAATGTAACTAATTAACTAAAATACCTAGTATACATATTATGGGCGAGAAAATCATTATTTATGGTAAAAATTCTTCATGTACAGCAGTTAAAATCTTCCATTTACTATTGACTTTTAAGGATCTTTTAATAAAAATAATCAATTTAATAATTTTTGTAAAATCAACATAAGTAATTAAGTGGAAATAATCAAATTTCATTTTGAAAATCCCCTTTTTTTTTCATGAAATCCAACAATTTTGTGTTAAAATTAAATCTCAACCCATTGCATGTCATCAAAATCATTTAAAAAGTGTTTAGATTTCATATTTCACCAAATAACTTGAAAAATAGTGAAATTTCCTTAAATTTTAGCTTATTGGTTTTTTGAAAATTAAAAATCAACACTAGTAAAATGAAATGTTTTGAAAGAACTTTTACATAGAAATTATCTATATGATATAGAGTATTTATAGGAAAATGAAGGGAAATTACATCATTCGGACTTTGAAAAATTAAATCAAAAAGCGTTTCTGAATAATATATTTCGTAAGGACGATATGTAAACGAGAAGTTTTTATAAAAATCACAAATTTGCATGAAAATATACCTAAAATAATGCTAGAATAAATTTTTTCAAAATGTTTAGACTAAATTTGACGATTTAAACAAAAATTTGAAAACTAAGTAGAAAATCAAGCTTACTAATAGGAAGAGCTCTGGTGGCTGGTGGTGGAAGGGGGTTTGTTGGTAGCCAAGGGCACTAGTTTATGCTTCTAGTAGTTATGGTGGATTAATTCAGGTTTCTTGACTTGAGTTCTCCATACTTCGTAGATTTGCACTAATTTTCTAAGTTCCAAAATTTTGCTAAATACCCTAATTATTTTTTATGAACTTTCTCAAATTTTAGAGTATCATCTAACGAGTTCAAATGAGGTTGGAAGGGGGTTTTTGAAGGTGGGGTTTAGTTTATGCATGAGAAGTAAGTTTTGGTTATTCTCTAACCTCTTTGCCAAGTGCCAAAATAGTTTTCATATTACTTATTAATTTCTTTCTTTATTTAATTTATTTCCAAGATCTCCTCATATCTTAAGTTGTGGTTTTTGAAATTTCGAAAATTAACGAATGAATTAACTAATTTTATCTTTTTAGCTTATATCAATGTTGTAATACTCCATTTCTAAGACTAATTTTACAAGGTCACATTGACTATCTTTTAGGGTCGTATCATTAATTTCAAGCCTAAATGGATTGGTTTTGTGAGTACCTAAATTGAGATTTTGGGCTGCTGTTATGATTAGTTAATTTTTTTTATACATTTTACTATTATTATTTTATAAATATCATTTCATGAGCCTTGTTATATTTTATTATTAGTTAATTATGTTCAAGATGTCTTGAAATTGGGTCTTGAGTGTCACAATTTTCTTGTTTTGACGGAAGTGAATAAATTTTGAAAATCTTAACTTTTAACGTATATTAATATTTTATAATTCCATTTTGATTATTTAAATTCTCTTATCTGGTTAACTAATTTGTGGCCCTAATGTATATTTCCGTTATAACAAGTGGATTTTTAGGAATGTCCTAGATTTTAGTGCTAAGAACATATTTGTTGAAAAGGTGGGTCTCGTACACTCTCTTAAATTTAATCTTACTCATTAAGATTTATCTTCTTTCCTTGATGTAAAATTAACTCATTTTTGGCTTTTGGTTTTACGGTTCTTTTTCAAAAATCTTGGTTCGAATAAACATATAAGCAAAGGTAAGTAGGTAACTCTATTGTATAATGTATTAACCCAATTCTTGCTTCATTGGGTAGGTTCCGGGTAGATAATGAGCGTCATAGGGTAGATTTTTTATAGTAATTTCTTAGAACCTACTCTCTATAAGGTGGAGTATGAGTATGAGTATGAAATCAGGGTATCATATCCCACTTTGGAACTCGTATTCTAAAGTATACAAGGTACAAGTTTTATAATACTTTATACCTACCTTATAGTAGTAGTTAAATAATAATAATAAATAAAAAATTGATACTATTTCCTTTTTTTTTTCTTTTCAATATTTAAAGAAAATAATAATAATAGCCCAACTCTTAATAAAACCCCTAATGTCACATTTAGTACTAGGAATGGACTGGAATTAAATGGGGACTGGAACGATAAATCCTTTTCTATGTTTGAACATGGAATAGAATGATATTAAATGTATAAATAGTATTAATTAATTATAAAAAATAATCTTAATTGTTATATGTTATAATTTATTTGAAGGCTAAAATAAATAATTTTAAATCAATGTAATTAATGAGGGTGGAATAAATCGTGATTTTGCTCCAAGGGAATTGAATTGCCCCTTAAAATTAGAATTGGTGATTCCACTTTCAAATTATACTTCCAAATATAAGGAAAGGGAATGGAACTTAAAACCGAATTCCATTCCAATCCATTCCTACGTATCAAACATGACATAAGACTATATAATGCTTATGTCTATTATCTAGTTCCTCTCTCTTCTTGTTTTTTTTTTTTCCCATCTTCCTTCTTTTTTTACTAACTCTATCCAATAATGTTTTAAAAGTATCTTAGTTTTTAACTTATCATCCAATATATTATATTGAAATTATTCACATGTAGTTTTTATATTCTATATGTAATAATGATATGATTTGATAAAAATTTTATTTTAATGATTTAAAAAGAAAAGAAAAATAAAAGTTTAAGTATAAACCATTAAAGGGTTTGAATATTTCAAGTAGCAAAAATATTCTCTATTTTGCCTATGAAAGTTTTATATTAGCTCAATTTAAAATGAGCTGCAATTTGTATAAATTCTTACTAGCAGGTTAGCAATTGTGTACTTATAATTTTCATATTAATTATGCGTTCAATACAAAATTTTGAAGGAAGATAAAGAAAAATATACAGGTTCCATGAGGCACCTTATAGCCTGTAAAATATGCAAGGTACAGGAAATATGATGGTTCCAAGGTGCTATGGGGTAGGTTCGAGTATAAAAGTCAAGAACTAATATCTAAAAGGTGTGATATAAGTAGGGCCTCATCCCATATGCGCTCACCCCTACATAGAAGGGTAAAGAAGCTTCTTTCAAAGTTACATTGCAAAGTTTCTTGGATCCTTATTGTATCATACAAAGAGTTTCCACTCATAGTATAAAGCTTCCATATGATCAAGGACTAAAAACTATATATATGTAGTAATAAAAGAACTGGATTTTCCTTTTTCTTTTTTCCCCAAAGAATCGAATTCTTTTGTTAATAAGTGAAAAACTAAGTACGAGGTTTCTAGATGTGTATGTTAAGTTCCTTCTTGGTTAGGTTTTGATGATAATGAAAAACCTTTGAGTTTACTAATATGTGTATTGAAAGTATAAATTCAAATATTAACAAAAACTTTGTAGAAGATCTATAAAATTTTTACGAGGATTTGTCATTGACAAAATAGTATTGGAAGGAATAATAGAAGGTCTATAAAAGTTTGGAACAATGCATAGTACGTGTATGTATAAAGAAGTATAGAACCTTGTTGATGTATAGTAAGGTAGACTATAGTACAAAGAAAAGTCATTTGGTTAAGGTTGAAAAAGAAAATTAGAAGATAAATGTAGACAGTTATTCATTGAAAAGGTTATATCATTATAAGTAAAGGGAAATGCAAAAGATATACCTACAGGCAAGTTGAGTTTAAATGGGATGGAAACTTAGAGGGAAATATAAAGACTTAGACAAAGTAGATCAAGCGTATCTTACTTAAAGCAGTTTTGAGGACTCCATCAAATTAAGTTCTTGTATGATTAGGAGGCTTAGCTCCACCTTATGTTTAACTGGTTCCATTAAAGTTGGACAAATATCATTAGCGATTATTATTATCACTTTGTAAGTAAAGATTTTATAGAATTCATGTCTTAGATTCATCAAGTGTATTCTCCGAGATTTAAGTTTAATCTATAAGGATTAAATTTTGAGGAGATATAAGTTTATCCATTAGAACATATCAAAATTCCATTTGATGAAGAGCTAAGGGATTTTTAAATTCTATCAAGACAATTGGTGGCTAGAAAAATTTATTTCAAATTGTAGATCAACTTTGGGGAACTAGATATTAGATTTATCTTTAGTAGAAGAGCAAATTTTATAGAAGTGTTAAATTCAAAATTTTATCAAGACTTTGTGCAAGTTCTTCAAAGGTTGATATGTAGGACATATTCAAATCCAACAAAACATGATTTTAAATCCCTTCTATTTAAATAGGAGTAAATAAAACTGAGAGATAAATGTTGAAAGTTCATAAACTCAAGCTTTCCAAACAGCTCATACCCAAAAGAATAGATAAACATAAACCCTATCGATAACCTTAATTAGGGCCTTTTGGGATTATTGAAAATTTCTTCTAATTAACATGAATTTTTTAATATAATGTCCCAAAAGTTGGAAGAAATTACTTTTGTGTAATTAGATTTTCAAAACAAATTGAATTTATCAATATTTCTATCATAAACTAAAGTTTACTAGGTAAAAGCATAATTTACCCATAATTAGTAAAGCGATGTTTGATGTATGCTATAAAATTACATCTTACTTCAACTTAATTTTGAGACTTAGTAGATGTTATGTAAAATATATGTAGATATACTCTTTACTTTGTTATAAAATATAATAGGAAAATATAAATTACCCTAAACCCCCCTATACTACCCCAACAAACCAAAAATTTGACTTAGGTGCAAATGAACCTCCTTAACTTTCAAAATTTGCTTTAAAATTCTCTAAACATTGATAAACTATAACATTTTCTAGATAATATATTATGTATATGTGTTTGTGTGTATATATATGTATAAAGATCATTAATAGTCATATTTGGACGGTACTTTTTTTGGTTAGTAATTCTTTTGACCAATTATAAGATTTTGTTTTTATTAATTTATAGTTTGTGTTACTACTATTTTGGTTATTACTACTTTTTGTTTTGTTTTGATTTTGTTTATAAAAGACCTATCCTATGCATAGTGTTACGGTTCGAGGCTTTCTTTAACACACAAATAGACCGTGTGGTGCTTACTATCCTGCCTCTGCAGTAGTAAGCAAGCCTAACTTGCACGCAACGCTAGCTAACCAGGCCTAAAATTGTAAGCAACACAACCAAGGAAGAAAGCCAATAGATTATAAGGGACAAAAGCTTGAATGGAAAAAGGAATAGCACACTTTTATTAATTCTGATAATAATACAGGGCTATAATGTATGTGCACGGGGGTACAATGTATGTAACAGGTGCCGCCAGTCGTGATCAACCAACGTGGTGAGTAAGAGCTTCAATCCAGAAGAGTACTCACACCCCCGTAAAGAGCTTTAAAACTGGTGAAATGGCACCACTTTCTAAAAGTGGAAATTTCTAATAATAGTAAGACCCTATCTTACACAAAAATAAAGTCCCCCCCCCTTATGTTACAATATGTACAAAAGAATGGCCCTTTGTTAGTATAAGTATCTTACAAAAAAGGGACCTTGACATCTTCCCCCACTTAATTCTATTGACGTCCTCGGCAATATGTACTAGAGCTTGGATCTGGTGGCGGAGGTCTTCTACTTGGCAAGGTTGACTTTCTCTCAGATAAGGGCTTCAGATCTTCTTCAATCTCCCAGCTTGTATCTTCTTCTCCTCTATCTCTCCACTTGACCAAATATTCTTTATGATCTTCTCCAGTGGAGGGATCTCTGACTCTTCACTCTGCAAGGATGTCTTCCACGGCTTGACTTAGGTTGAACTTGATCTTGACATGTGACCGCTTGGACACATTGCGAGATGGGTCTTCCATGTCTGGATAATATGGCTTCAAGATGCTAACATGAAAAACTGGATGGACCTTTAACCACGCAGGAGGCTCGACCTTGTAAGCTACTCTTCCAATCTTCGATATGATAGGAACTGGACCAATGTACTTTTGGATCAATCTTCTATCCTTGTTCCTCAATGATTTGACCTGTTTTGGAAGAAGCTTTATGAGGACCTGATCTCCAACATTAAACTCTCTAGGTCAGCTATTCTGATCTGCCCATTTCTTCATTCTCTTAGAAGCCTTTTCAAGGTACTATTTTGCTACTTTTGAACTCTGCTTCCAATCCCTGGTGAACTAATAGGCTCTTGGGCATCTCCTAGTATATGGTGCTGCCACTGTGTGGGGTAACAGTGGTTGCTGACCCATAATGATCTCTATAGGGCTCTTGTTGGAGGAAGAGCTCCGCTGGTGTTGAAACAGAACTAGGCGATATCCAGCAAGTCAACCTAATTCTTCTGGTTGGCACTGACAAAGTGCCGAAGTTATTCCTCCAGCAACCCATTGAATCTCTCTATCTGTCTGTCACTTTGCGGATGGTAACTAGAGGTCATGCTCAGCTCGGAGCCTAGGAGTTGGAACAACTTTGTCCAAAACTTCCCTGTAAACATGGCATCCCTATCACTCACAATATTTTGGGGTACACCCTATAATTTTACCACATGCTTGAAGAAAAGCTGGGTTGTCTCTTCTGTGCTTGAGCTCTTCGTGGTAGAAATGAAGGTAGCATACTTAGAGAACCTGTCAACAACAACAAAAACAGATGAGTGCTCCCCCACTTTTGGTAGGGAAGTGATAAAGTCCATGGAGACGCTCTCCCATGGGCGAAAGGGCACAGGAAGTGGCTCCAAGAGGCCTGCCACCTTCTGCCTCTCAACTTTGTCCTGCTGGCAGATTAAGCAAGTCTTCGTATAAGTCATCACATCCTCCTTCATATCTGGCCAGTAATAGCCCTGCTTCAACAAGCTCCATGTCCTTTGCCAGCCTGGAGGTCCAGCCCATAAAGTATCATGGCACTCTCTCATGAGTGCCCTTCTCAAGTTGCCCGCCTTCGAGACATACAATCGGCGCCCCTTTGTGTAAATGAGGTCGCCTTCTACCCAAAATCTGCGCATCTTCCCTTCTTCAACCAATTGCTTGAGATTTTTGGCCAACAGGTCTTGACCTATGTAGTGCTTGATTTGCTCTTGAATTGAGGTTGAGATTTGACTTGTCGAATGGTGTGCAATCTGTACTAAGGATGCTAAATTAGCTCACCTACTTAAAGCATCTGCCACCTGATTAGTCCGTCTACTGCGGTACTCAATCTCCATATCAAACTCTGTAAGATACTCTTGCCATCTGGCTTGCTTGGCTGAAAGCTTTGGTTGAGTCAATATATGGCTGGCAGCAGAATTTTCTGTCTTCACTAAAAACTTAGATCTTAGTAAATAGTGTTTCCAGGTCCTTAGACAATGAACAATTGCAAGTAACTCCTTCTCTTGGGCTAAGTACCTGCGCTCTGTCTGATTCAGCTTCCTACTCTCATATGCCACTGGATGACCCTCTTGCAACAACACTCCATCTAATGCAATGTCTGAGGCATCCGTGTGGACTTCAAAAGGCTTGGAAATGTCAGGAAGTGCGAGGACTAGCTCCTCCATCACTACACGCTTCAACTCCTCGAAGGCACTTTGACATATCCCATCCCATGACCATGCTTGGTCCTTCTTTAATAGATCTATGAGGGGTATAACTCGACGGAAATATCCTTCAACAAATCTTCTATAGTAATTTGTGAGTCTAAGGACCATAACTCCATTACACTCTTAGGCACTGGCCATTGCCTGATTGCTTCCACCTTTGCAATATCCATTCGGATCCACCCTTCTTCAACAACATGACCCAAGAAGTTGATGCGCTTTTGGGCAAAGGCACATTTCTCACGCTTCACGTACAAATGATTCTCCTACAGCTTCTTGAAAACCATTCGTAAGTGCTTCATATGGTCCTGTAATGTCTTGCTATACATAACAATGTCATCTAGATATACGACTACAAATTTGTCGAGATATTCACGAAATACATTATTCATTAAGGTACAAAATGTTGCAGGAGCATTAGTGAGACGGAAGGGCATCACCAAGAACTCATAAATGCCATACCAGGTTACACACGTCGTTTTGGGCTCATCCCCTTCAGCAATGAGAACCTGATGATAGCTTGAGCGAAGATCCGGTTTTGTAAATTATTTAGCCCCACTCAGTTGATCAAACAGATCAGCAATTAGGGGAATTGGGTAATGATTCTTCACCGTCAACTTATTTAGAGCCCGATAGTCAATACATAATCTCAAACTCCCATCCTGCTTCTTTTGAAATAGAACAGGAGCCCCGTATGGTGCTTTTGATGGTCGAATGAAGCCTGCCTCTAACAACTCATCCAATTGCTTCTTCAATTCGGCAAGTTCGGGAGGCGACATTCTGTAAGGAGCTCTGGCTGGTGGTTTGGCACCAGGAATCAATTCAATCTCGTGGTCCACCGACCTTCTGGGAGGTAATTCCTTAGGGAGCTTATTAGGCATCACATAATCGTACTCTTTTAGGACCCTCTCTATTTCCCCTGGTATCTTCGTCTTTCTTGCTTTCTCTTTCTCTGTAAGGAAAGCCAAGAAAGTTGGCTCTTGATGTTTGAGGCCTCTCTTGAATTGGAGCGCTGATAACATCATAGCCTCAATATTTTTCCCTTCCTTGCCATTGTTGTTTGCCCTGTTCCTCAAAACTGTCACACAGCAAGACTTTTCACCCATGAATAACAAGCAATCTGCTACAGGCATGGGAGCAACTCTGGCTTGTCTCAAGAAGTCTATTCTAAGGACTATGTTGAAGTCGTCCAATGGAATAGCTGTGAAGTTGAGATTTCCACTCCAATCTCCAACCCTCACTTTCACTCCTCTTGCAACTCCTCAGATAGGGCGGGCCTTGGAGTTAACAGCTTTAATCTGGCTAGTGTCCTCAGCAAGCACTAACCCCAACCTTTCTGCCTCAGGCACATCAATGAAGTTGTGTGTAGCACCAGAGTCTACCATTGCACTAGCACTCTTGCCATTGATGTTCAACTGGACATACATCAACTCATTATTGTTCTTAGGCTTACGTCGCATAGAGGAACTCTTTTCAACAGCCGACAACATGTGCAATGCGCCCATTCGGGGTTGATCCTCTCCATCACTCCCCGACTCATCATCTTGGCAGACATTCTCTACTTTTTGTGCCATAGCATTGAGTGCTGCCCTATGTGGACACTCAGCTACTTTGTATGGGCCATTACACAAGAAACATGAGAATGAGGGCTTCTTACCTCCATTGGTTGCCCCACACTTTCCGGACTGGTGAGAGTTATAAGATTTCCTTTGACTCCCTCCAGTATTACTACTACTGCTACTTGAACTTAGGGCTCCCCCACTCTCGGGTTTACCCAACTTAACCGACTTTCCACCCTCGTGTCCCGTCGACAGACTCTTCCCTTTATTATCATGAGTGTAGTTAGTCAAGCGCTCAGCTGCTGCTTGTGCTGTAGCCAAGTTAGTAACTCGTTGCCTTTGCAACTCATTCCTAGCATAAGGCTTCAGTCCTCCTAGGAAATAGAATAGCTTATCATCTTTAGCCATGCTCTTGATGTCTAACATCAATGTCAAGAACTCACGGATATACTTTCTAATGTCATCACCCTGTCGAAGTTCCCTCAACTTCTTTCGAGCATTGTACTCAACGTTCTCAGGGAAAAACTGAGTCCGCAACTCAGCCTTCAACTCGACCCATGTATCTACATAAGCGTTGCCATTTTGGATATACTCATATTTGGTGCGCCACCACAGTTTGGCATCACCAGTTAAGTACATTGTAGCCATGGTGACCTTTGATTTCTCATCATTTGTCCCCACAACAATAAAGTACTGCTCCATATCAAATAGAAAGTTCTCCAACAACTTGGCATCCCTCACGCTAGTAAATGCCTTGGGCTCAAGCATCTTTAAATGTCTTGCATGAGCAGGAACATGAACGGGGGTAGGGATAGGAGCATTTCCTACAGCCCGAGTTAAAATAGCTACTTGTGCTCATAGCTCTTCAACAGTCTCGATTGAGGCACGAGTAGTAACTTGTCTTTTCAAGTCTTCTACTTGAGTCTCCAAGTGTTGTCTTGCCTCATCAGTTGTTATGTGCATTTCTTCTTTGAGGGTTTGCACGGTAACACCAAAATTCTCAGCCATCTCAGTCATCTTAGCATTCATCTCCTGATAATTAGTCTCAACTTCAGCCACTCTTACTGACAATGCAACCAAATCATCTATCCGCTTAAATACTCCCTTGAGGATTTCCTCAAAGCTATCAAGCCTCTTGCTTACCTCCTCTTGTCGTGTCATGGTCGTTTCCGCTAGAATAACCTAGGCTTTAATACCAACTGTTACGGTCCGAGGCTTTCTTTAGCATATAAATAGACCGTGCAGCACTTACTATCTTACCTCTGCAGTAGTAAGCAAGCCTAACTCGCATGCAATGCTAGCCAACCAATCCTAAACCTATAAGCAACACAACCAAGGAAGAAAACCAATAGATTATAAGGGACAAAAGCTTGAATGGAAAAAAGGAATAGCACACTTTTATTAAATCCGACAATAATATAGGGCTACAATGTGTGTGTACGGGGGTATAGTGTATATAACAGGTGCCGCCGATCGTGATCAACCAACGTGGTGAGTAAGAGCTTCAATCCAGAAGAGTACTTACACCCTCGTAAAGAGCTTTACGGACATTATTGGGCCTGGCAGGAGTAAACATTAAAACTGGTGAAATGATACTTTCTAAAAGTGGAAATTTTTAATAATAGTAAGGCCCTATCTTACACAAAAATAAAGTCCCCCCCCCCTATGTTACAATATGTACAAAAGAATGGCCCCTTGTCAGTATAAGTATCTTACAAAAAAGGGACCTAGATACATAGGTAGTTGTGATTGAGAGTTGTAACATTTTCGTTACTTAATGCAATATACAAGTGTAAGTTCAAGACCATTTTTAATTACAAATGTGAATACATATAAATGTATTTCTACAAATAAATAATGGAGCAAAATTTATCTAATTTTGCTTTATTGATACCTTGCAAAGTAAGGATTACAAATAACAAATTTTTCTACAACATTTTTATATACAAAATTTCAAAAGTTTTTATTATTAATACCTTTAATGTATAGACATGTTCTTTATTTTTAGTGCCAATACCTTTTTATTAATATTTAAAAGATATGTCCTTTGCAAAAAAAAAAAATTGTATATATGAATAGGTTACAACCTTTGCATCACTTTGCATGAAGGATTGCAACTTTTACACACACACACACACACACACACACACACACACACACACACACACACACATATGTATATATGCAAACTTCTATAACTCTATCTATGATTTTAACAGGACCAGTTTAGCCCTTTATCTCACCATTCATTTAATATCTATTAGATCTAAATGGTTGACAATATAATTAGTTTAATGATTCAGATTTAAGAATATTAAATCAATGGTGTGATAGAGGGTGCTATCAGTCTTGTAAAAATAGTAGACGGGACCATAGATATGTATGTATATATATATTTGAAGAGATGTAACTCTTTCTAATGGCATGACATTTAACATAAATATTTTAAAAAATCATTAACAATCATATATATAATTGAAGAGTTGTTTTTCATTGAGGTAAATAGATCAAATTTAACACACTTGAAGGAGTTACTATTTGCTTTCTGTAGAGCTTTAGAGGAGTCAATTAATTTGCATAAATCTAATATTTTCTTTAGTAAAATTACTAATGATGTGCTAAAGTCAAATTTATGCGGGTTGATGGAGATTAAATCAATAAACAACCTTAGAAACTATTTAAGGTTAATATTAGGCCTAACCTATGGTTCTCTTAATCAATACTAAGGTAAACTAATAATACCCAATACGTAATATGCTACACTCTTCTCTTGAACTCTCTATTACACTCTCCAACATCTCTCTCTTAGGGTTGCTAGCAATGTGCTATGCAAAACCCTAACTTCTCATAGGTCTCTCATGTTTGTTTTGGTGTTTATTATGGATTTATTTATCAAATCTTTTACTAACCTTGATCTTTTCTTTATGCAAGGTATAATGGTGATTTGAGTTCACTTAGACTCTAGAAAGTGGAAGAGGAAGGAAGGAAAGGAACAAGAATAGATTTACTTCTCTTTACTATTACTTATATACTTGTTACAGATCTATTCTTTATTTGTTATTTTCTATTGCTTAATTTGTTCTAGTAGCAGTTACAGTACCGAATCTAGTTAGATTTGTTAGGATTTCTAGAACTAAAGTAAATTAAAGTGTATACTTATGTGCTATATTCATTTACCCACTACAGGTGTCGCATTGCTTTTCCTTTGGTTGTGATAGTTATCAACTATTTGGGAAAGATCTAAATCTTCAAAAGGCTAGTAGAGAGATAATGATAAAGGCAGTAGCATTTGTCATTACCAATAATATATATTTGCATAATTAAACTTTTCACTATAATTATAACAATATAAAAACACAAATGGTTAAAAAATGTTGATTGTATAATTCTTTTAAGTATATCTATTATTTTCTATTATTATCTACATATTGTTTTGCCTAATTGCAAATTAGGTTTTAGGGATTATTCCGCATTATTTATCATGATTTACATGGTTGTTTTACATGGAATTTGAATTCATGAGTTTCTACATTTCTATGTCCTCCGATGAATTAGAACAAAGAAGCTTTAGAAGTGGATTTTGACGTTGAAGCGCGAATAGATTTGGTAGTTTTGGTGCATTTAAAAAAGATCATGACGAGAAGAAGAAGATAATTTTCACCAATGTGCCATGGGATCCACATTCCACCTAGTGTTTCTTTAACTTCTACCTTTTTGTTTTAAATTTAAATGGTATTTTGGTAGTGTTTCTTAATTTTCATTATATTTTGTTTTAAATTTCTATTACATTTTAGATTTTCTTTATTCAACATTTTTTGATGAGACAATGCCACATTATGTACAATTGACAAATGCTATACGTGCGATATGAATGCAAATTTAATAATATTAAATTAATTATAAGCAATAAATTTTAAAAGTATTTTTTTTCTAAACTTTTTCTTTTCCAGGAAAAATTTCATCACATCTTAGATATATTTATTTGATTTTGGAATTTGGTAAAAATGTGTGCAACATCATCATGTTATAATTTCATAGAATTAAAGAAAAGTTGAGATTTATATTTGGAAGCATTTACAAAGAAAATAAAAATTAATTTAGTATAGACTATATAGTATATAAAATACATTTAGTGTTGTGTATCTATCATGTATCAGATGTGGGTGCAAATACTGTGGGATTTGAATAGTAGTTATGCAACTACCCAGTCTAATATGGTGTAAAACTATTGAAAAAAGAGCAGATATGGGATGAAAGGTGTAGTGATGCAGTTCATCGGGAAATATACTCTAATATCCTATGCAATTATTTTTACCGCACTAAATAACACTAGTAAATGTGTACCTGTATTGTATATGTAAAAATAAAATAAAATTGTATTTTACAATTTACGACATACCAAATTATTTTAAATGGAAGTATTTGATTTTTTTTTCCTTTTTGCTTTATTGCAAGCTTCTTTTTACTTAAATGCAAGCTTTTAAGAAAGAGAAGAAGAGGAGGAAGTTTTTTTTTTTTTTTTTAAATTACTTGTGACTGTTATTTTAAAAATAAATTTAAAGTGGGTTTTTGTGAATTGAAAAAATAATTGACAGGATATGGGTGGATGGAATAACAATTAAAATAGATGATGTGGGAACATGGGATGTTGAATAATAGTAGTTGAAATAAAAATATAAAACAATAAAGATATTACATTTTGATTGTTATTGGTAGTTATTAAAGTTCTTAGTTTTAATAATATAGAAAAACTTTCTAAGGGTATCTAATAGAATTTTCTGAAGAAAAAAATTTACTAAAAGACAGTTACAATAGACTATATATATATATATACATATTAATGTGTGAATCCATACATGTAATATTTTAGTCCTCACACGTGTTAGAAGGAAAAAGAGCAGGATTTTAAAGATTTATAGTGTTATTATATAATTTTAAAAATTTTCTGAGTGGTCGTATCATTTGCAGCTTTAATATTAGTTTTTAAGAAATTTTATTATAAGTACTTGAATTTAGGGGGAAAAAAAAAAAGAAAAGAAAACCATAAGGAGATGAATTTAAAAAAAAAAAAGTAACAGAAAAAGTTTGTATGTATGCTTAGATTTCTCAGCGTCCATCATTTCATCCTTTAAATGTCATAAAAAATAAAAATTAAACAAGATAATGAGATCTCCAAAAGATCGCACCGATATAACTAACTAATTCTAATTCTAACATTAACATAACACTAGCCATAGAAGTTCTTATGAGTTTAATTTGAGAAGACCTCGATTTTCACTTACTGTTTATAGTCAGCCTATGGCTGCCCAAGCCAATCATCATCAATAATGATTCCCGCCTTCTCCTTCTGTCTCCTTGATTCTTTATATATATTATATGCCAACCACTCCGGCGGATTTAGTGTTTCAATTATATCGCTTATTGATTCCGTCTTTAAATCCTCGCGAAATAACTCTACAGGAGAGCGATCACCCTATTATTTAAGGTATTAGTTCATATATTATCTGATTAGATAAGTTTTACATAAGTATTAAGAATTATCGAATAAATTTCAATTATAAATTTTCCAATATCTATTCTCACAAGACGAGTTATAAGTTTAGCATTTTTTACATCTTGTATACACTCAAGAACATGTACTATAGGGTATAAAAAGGTATAAATTATAAGGTACCTTATAATTCACCTATAAAAAGTTATTGAATAATATTAATAAATGAATAACAAGTAAAAATATTATATCTTTTTTCAGCTAATGATGTGATGTTTTAGTAATAAGAAAAAAAAAAAGGAGCCAAACTTGCAAGTTATTTATCCTAAATGACTAAACTCAATGCGTTCCTCTCGCTTTATATTTTCTATTCTTTCTTTTATTCTTTCCCATTTTCCTTTTCACTTTTCGCTTTCCATTCTTTCCACTTGTTATTTCTCATTTGGTAGGTAATAAGACTACACAAACTTAAAATAGTGAAGTAAGAAAAATTGCTTTTTCTAATTTCATAGATTTCCTTAAAAGAATAATAAATCTTATATATGAAGAACTTGTAATATTATATATAGATTATTATTTTTATATCTGATAAACTTAAAAATTTATAAAAAGAATGGTAAAATTTATACATTCCACAAAATATCCTATAAATAAGATATCTTATAACTTTTATGAGGTATAGGTTTCAAGATGGTTCTTGGGTGCTACATAATAGTTTTTAATTCCAAAATTTGGAGATCTATACCTTATATGATAGATTATGGGTAAGGCTTTATATTCTAGTTACTTTATACTTGCTTATCCTTACTTTACACATCTAGTTTTTCTAAATAAATCATAACAATTAATGGTGGCCAAGTATAAAAGATAATATATAAGGTTCTACCTATACCTACTCTATAGGTACCAATTTTCAAATTTTTAAAATTGCTATTTGTCTTGTAATATTTTAAAATCATCCTAAAACCTATATCTTGTAGAATGGATGCCCTATAAAGCCTATAAATTTTTTCTATTTTCACATATATTTTAACCTTATACGTTTTTTTTATAGCAATTCTCTTTTTTTTTTATTACCAAAAGATTGCTTTTTAAATATTATGTGTAACCTGAACATCAAATAACTTTCATTATCGGCAAAATAATTAAATGACAAATGCATGAGGGTACATCCATAAAATACAAGAAAATATTAGTTTTGAACAAACAACAAATATTGTTTCTTTAAGTTTAATGTACTATTTTTAGGTTTTGATTATTAGCTTTAGTTTTAGGGTATGTATTGAATTCAAGCAATTTCTTTTTAACATCAATACTCAACATAATATTATTTTTATTCTTTTAATTTTCTTGATTGAAAAAAATATAAGGCTTTTTTTTTTTTCAACTTAAGAATATATATTATGTTGTTTAATAAATTTTATAGGGATAGGTATACTGAATCTTAGAATATATATCATGTATATGTTAAAGTACTAGTTTTAAGGTGGATATAAGATATGAACATATTATACTTGTATTCTAACTTATAAGGGTAAGTTTTTAAAAACTGTTACTCTAGAACTCATCATATAACCTTCAATTCCTAAATAAACCTATCGTGTAGAGTAAAGTGTGAATAGGTACTTTATACAACACTTGTAAGAGTAAAATTCTAAAAATTATTATACCAAAACTTACTACGTGATTTTCAATTCTTAAATCAACCTATTTAGTCGATTAGGATATAATTAAATATCTTATATAATGGGGTTATTTACTCACCCTAACAAAATAATAAAATCTTTATAATGAAGTTATATGGATAATAATCTTTTAATTAGAAAGTTGAAATCCTTCTCTCCAAACATCGTAACATAACTGAATATTGGCAAATAATATATACATAAACAAATCATAAGACCGGCATTTGTATCTATTTTTTGTCCGGTCTAATTATGGACGTGGAGTAGATGGAAAACAGTTTGGGACAGAACCAAGTTCATATACTTTTTAAATTGGTTGCATTAATGGTTACTTAGGGAGCAGTCATTATGATTTGGAAAGGAAAAATTTTTACATGTTGTTTTTTTTATAGTGATTATCCATTTTATGCACTGTCTATTTGGATTTTAGATTTTGTTTTGCGCTTGTGTTTTTGAAGAAATGAGTTCGCCCAAAAAAAGAAATATATTATAACTATGAGCGTTTTATAAATTACGTTATTAATAGAGTAATATTAATTATAATATATAAATCTAATGTAAATATATATATTAATATAAACACATGATAAATCTACATATATATTATTTAAGTAATATAGTTTTATATTCACTATGGAAGTGCAAATGTTTAATTTTGAAAATGAGGGATGTCTCCGTGATAAAATTCATAGGAGAGAATTTAGTCGAGTTTTTTGATTGGATTTCTGGACATATGATAATGAGAGATACTCGATAACACTTTGCGTTTACAAAAAAAAAAAAGAGAGAGAGAGAGGGCCTGGTAAAAATAGACAAAGCTATGATAGCACTAGCGCACGTGAAAGGTATTGCAGGAAGAGGAGCGTCTTCACGTGGCAAAAGGCTGGATACCTGGGTCGTTGTTAATATTATGAACAATCGAAAAAGGAGCATTGAAGATTTTAAGAATGGAGAAAAAAAAAAAAAAAAAGGGGCAGAAAGACGCTCCTCTTCTATCCAGACCAGCACTCTGGACCTCCATGACTTCACTTTTCTAAATTTGACAATACAAAATTGGATTCCTCTTTTTTTTTTTTTTTTATATTGTGATTTTGGCTTTTGCAAGCTTAGAAGTAAGTGCCGACAATTAAATAAGAGCCCTTTTATAAGTTTTAATTCTGAAGTTTGCCAACCTCAAGATGGTCAAATTTGAGCTTTGACCAATTAATTACATTACATATGATTTTATACTCGTGGATTAAGTCAAAGTTTCACGCATGAGACAAATTTCTATGCGACCACCTTCACTTTCCCGGTTGCATGCTGATTGGGCTTTGCTTTGTTCAGTTAATAAATTCAAAATAAAACTTTTTAATATATATTTTATGAAAAAGTATATATGAAAAAATATTTTCCTATTTTTCTCATTGTCTACCGTGCAAAAATTGATATTTTCCTTGTACTTAGTGTAGATATCCCTAGATAAAAGGGCAAGAAGATAGCAATAATATGATTTGGATTATTTTTCTTTCCGGTACTTTCATTTTTAGCCAATTAATCAAGTCACAGTTTTGAGGCTAGAAGAAATTTAATCTGATCTACCTCATTGAGTAATGTTTATACCATTAAAATATAATGACCTTTTAACTTTCTAACAATTTTCTTAAACAAACTGTCTCTTGTCGGTAATTTGACATGAATTCATTTTTGCAAGAAAGTAGATTTAGTTTTGAATTAATTCTATCAGATCGTCGGATTTTGATAGTATAGTTTGACCTTCTAATAATCCACTTTATAAGATACTCATGGCAGTCCAGTTACTAGCCAACTACGTTCATAGGATGTACATGTAAAAAATAAATATATTCGAGTCAAGTGATTCATTGTTTAATAAAGTTTCAATACTTTGTAGTTTCACTTCTTTTATTGTCCATTCTTTGTTTTACTAATGAGTTGTCTAAAATAGGAAAAAGAAGGTTTTGATAAATAACATATAAATAAATTGTAACGCCCTATAACCTGAAAAGTTACGATTCATCGTGTCTCTCTAATCTTTATTGACATATCAAGCATAAACCTTTAACTAAAATCTCCTAAAAATTGCATTCTAATCTCTAAATGATTTCTCAAAATTTAGTTATTCAAATAATTGTAGTAACCTCTAAATAATTATTTCCATAAAATATGAGTCTTTAAATAAATCTAGCATAACTGCAAAATAACTTTATAAATTTTCTAAACAAATATTTACAAATCATATAATGAACTCTAACCGTCCTAATTTAAATCCTAAGCTTACAATAAAGTTTCTATTCACCACTCTCCATCTTGGAATTTTGGGTTATTGTATTTAATTGACAACTTTGTAAATTCTAGCTAAGTACCTACACTTGAAAAATTTACGAAATAAGTCAAAACCCAATACAGATTACACAATCACATGCGCATAAGCAAACATTCACAAATTCACATGCATCTCAAGGAATCATAAATGTAACATGCACCAGTTTATTAACTTTGTTTTTAATTAGACAACAACATAGAGTTACCTATGATCCTAGCACTCCTATTTATATATTACCATATAGTATCAGTATTAGGTCCTCTCTAACACTCTAGGAACCATGTAACCAAGTCATGCCAAAATCTATCCGGATGATTTCCATGCGAGACTCTACTCGGGATAATATTACATAAGGATCATCGGGATGCTATCTCAAGATCATTGGCTCTCCTAGTTCCTTAGACCTAACCAAGCACATGCAGTACAAAACAATTTCATATCAAATAATTTGTTAAGTCCAGTTAATTTTCCTAGCTTAGCAAACACATGTCATAAGCAAGTATCCTGTACATAGTTCAACTGTAACTCTAGAATCCAACTCTATCACACTTCTAAAACCTGACATTTAAAATAGATACCAAACTCAGTCCTTATCTTTCCTATGCCACATCATCACTCACTTAAACTAACCTTAATCTTTCTCTCTTTTAGCTTAAGCCTTTAAGGAAAATAAGGATCTATGCTCTTGGAAAGATGTTTAAAACTATTTATGTTGGATAAAATCAATATAGAAACATGGGAAAAGAGAATTGCGAACTCCTTATGGACCATTATAAACATGGCAAGTAGCTTAACTCAATCTCAAAACATTCAATCTAATGTTGCCATCTACTCTTAGCTTCCCAACTTCCCTCTCTTCAACTTAAGTCACTAAGAGATGCTAGGATAAGAGGATAAAAGATTGTTTTGAGAGCTTTTTGATTGTTGAAACAAGTTTAGAAAACATTTAGAAAGGTCTAGGAATGAAATAGCATGCCCAAAAAACATCAACAAATAAATGGAAACGTCATTGCACATGTCAAGGTACTTGGCGTTTGGATGTTGCTTTGCATAGCATCCAAATGCCTAAGGATTTGGGAGTGTTTGCTCCATGTTATCTAGATATTAGTGGGGGTGGTGTCCAGATGCTAGCTATAGTCTGCAAATTTCTACAGGTTGTAGCAATGTTTCACCCCTATACCCTTTAACCACCTTCTACAAAACTTGAAAACAACCACTCCTAGGATGTTTTCCAATTAACCACTCATCCTCCATCTCTTTAAATACCCTTTAAACATCATACTACATCTAAATCTTATATCAAACTCTCGTATCCATATCAATGTTTTCATAAAACAAACCATACGAGGGATAAGCAATGAATCTTACCTTTAAGGATTCAAATTTTGCACTTCCCTTACCAAGAACCCACCGTAGAATCCTCGAAACATCACCCCAAATTCGTTTTACTCGCTACCCTATGGAGAAAAACAAAATTTTTAATTGAGTTTTACTAGAATCCTTTAAGAAAAGATGTTTCTAACTTTTTCCTAGAATTCTCCTATCCCGATCTTGTTGTAACACCTCCAAAATACAACCTAAAATTCATTTTCCTCACCGCCCTAGACAGAAAAACAAAGTTTCAATTGGTATTTGATTGAAAACTTTAATAAAAATGATCCCACATCTTACCTTAATCCTCTTCTACTTTGATCTTGTTGAAATGCAATGTTTCCTTCTCTTAATTAAAGGCTCGTGCAGAAACTCTAATCCATAAGAGCTGCACATGAGATACAAATGTGGAAAAGGGTTTTTGTGTACAATAAGTAGCTTTTTATACCTAGGGTTTTAGAACTTTTACCATGCCTAAATAGCCCTTGCTTCAATATAAAAATGCCAACACATATCCTTAATGAAATTCAATAATTATTTTCTTATTTTCCTTTTATTATTATTCTTTATTTTTCCTTTTTTGTTGGGTTTTACATAGACTCGCAAAAAATTACTAAGCATACTAATAATAGAACATAATGATATAATTCATACTTAGCAAACACCTAAACATAAGTAGGTCTAAAGAAGTATATTGTTTCAAGCTCTAGAATACTTCAAATGCCATTGATCTTTCACTTAGATGGCTAAGACAAGCCAAGTTTGGCTCCATCCATTTCAAGCAAGGCTAGTCTATAAGTTAATGTTCGTTAGGCCAGTTTATGAGACTACTTTTCTTTCTTTTTTTCCTTCTAAAATGTTAAAATAAAGCTAAAAAAATTGTTGCCTCAGCATTAGTGAATAATTTAGTATACTAACTATAAATTTTTAAGTTTAGTAGTTTGCTAAAATATGTAAATATCCATAATCGAAGGAAACCGACTTAAACCGATGACAAATATTAAGGTTTAACCAACTAAAGAACTAAACCAATTCAAAGCTATGTAGATTTAAGTACATATGGATGAACTAGAACTACAAGATGCAGCCAAACCAAACCGATCCAAAAGGCCTTAATATATCATGAGTTAAACCAACCACCTTGGAAACTATAATAGACCGCCCTTAAAGAGGACCAAGAGCTTATTAATATTAAGAATAATCAATTGAGATTGATTTTAATTGATTTTGATCAATCTTAAAATTTATTAATTGTAAAATCTCTAAATTTTCATATATATAATTAATGAGAGATAATTTGATATTTACTAAATTGTTAGTTCATTTTTTTTTTTTGGCCGAAGGAAAAAGAGTTTATATTAAATCGAAAGATCATAACAAAATCAGGCGGTTTAGAACTCGCATCAACAAATAATAAAGCGCTTAAATGGGATAGGAGATTACCATCTCTATAGATATTGCACATCTCCTTACTATCTTGGGATGCAACCTAGTCAACATAAACATTAGCTTTCCTAGAAAGAAAATTGAAAGAACAAGAAGAAAAAGAACACCTAAGATAAAAAATGTCTTACATGAGATGTCTAGCTTTCCAAGAAGCTTTATTTAAATAACGTAAACTTGCTATTAGAGGTGCAAAATCAAATTCATCTCAAAAGAAGACCAACTAAAGTTTTTGGCAAAAAGAAGAAGGGCTTCCTTGATTTCTAGAGCCTCCATGGACTCCGCATCCATTCCACCAAAATGCTTTAACATAGCAAAAAGACATCGCGCTTCACTATCTCGAACCACAAAGTTGATTCTTACTATTGTCCTCTTCAAACTAATTGATGCATTGCAATTAATTTTTAAAACACCTAGAATTGGTAGCTTCCATCTATTATATGAACTAGTTGCTCCACAATGTCTTTTTCTCTTGCTAGTGTAGACCCCAAAACTTGGCTGTGATATATAGAATCAAATTGAAAATAAGGTAGGATAACCTCTACCAATGTCCGTTGCACTAAAAGATAGATTTTCTATAGTTACTCTTGGTTGGAGACTTTAAAAAAGGGATGGTTTAGAAGTTTCTTATGGGCTCTCACTTGTTATTCTTATGCCTTTTGTTGTGCTCCTAAAATATTCCATTCTTAGTTGGAAATGGAAGAAAATGAATGGACTTGGGAGATGTATGTGTCTCAATCAAGATGGGGAAAACTTTTAGGATATCTTAGTGTGTTTTGTTTATGAAATTTGAAAGAAAAATGAAAGGAATGGGGCAGCTTGCACAATCTACGATAGGAAAAGAAAAGGGAGTGTTGATTTAACTTGTCTTTTGTCCTTGATGGAGTGTAAGCATGGCAATGTCTCCTATGTACATGTGCAATTGAAATAAAATAAAATAAAAAAATAAAGAGATTGGGTTATCCTGTTATCAAATCATCTAGGGATTTAGGCTTAAGGAATGATTAGAGGGATGTCCTTCTAGTTGGAAGAGGGTTATATCTTTTTTTTTTTTTCTTTGGGGGTGGAGGGGAGTAGAAGGTGTAAAGGTTAGTGTGGTTTACTAAATTAGTTAGTCTAGTTACAAATAAAATATATTGTACTTAGTAGGCCATTAGCAAGACAAATGTATCTATATATATATATATATTATATAACATATAATACAATACAATATATTATATATCTAAGGAAATAATTATTTAATACATACATATTTGTAGTGTCATAACACATCCATGTAGGATCAAACTGTAATTTTATTAATTTATTATTTTAATTGGCTTAGTTTAGTTAATTATTATTATTTAAACTTATCTCTAATCCTTGGTTAACAATTTTACATATTTAGTGATAATTTTATTGAATTAGGGTTTTATTAGTATTAAGGTAAATTTTAAGGTTTTATAATTTTATGGTTTAGAATTTAGGGTTTTTATTAAGTTTAGGCTCAAATTTTTATAAATACGTGTATGTAGTGTTTCAAGTTTTTTTATGCGATTAGAGTTTCTAATTTTTTTTTTTTGGGCCAACAATTAGAGTTTTCAAATTGTACATTAGGGTTTTTCATGTTTGTCTTAAGTTTTGAATTATAATTTAATTGGTTTTAAATTTATACGGTCTTGTTGACTCAAGAAAATATTTAAAGCACTTAAGTTTGTTTTGGAGTCCTATTTGTAAAATTTATGGGGTTTACTTTACAAATTCTTTATTTTTTTCTTTTGGACTTTTCATCCACTCTAATATTTTGCTATTTTCTAATTTTTTTTTTCATTTTTGATATTTACTTCATTTTCCTTATTTGCATGTTTTTCAATTTTTCGAAAAAAAAGAGCAAAAATAAGGTATCAACAGGTTGGTTTTGGTTTTAAGATCTAAGTATTTGACCTTAGAAGACTGAGGTGTATACTTGTTGCTTGATGTAAACAAGATAGCAAAACCAAGTCCATGATTGTTGTTTGATTATTGAGGTTGCATTAGTATATTTAGGTGTGCATGTAATATGCCATATGTTTGTATTTGTATGTAGAATCCTTTTACCAGACTTCATCACTCTTTATGTTTGGGATTATAATTTCAGGTGCTGATGGTTATGAAGACTTTCACTAATTTGATTACCTTTGAATTCATTTATATTATAGGAGCAAATTGATGATTATAATGTGAAGATTACGAGGGGTAGTAGCCTTTTTGGAGGTTAGTGAAATTTTCAATAAACTTTCACATTTTGAAGATCATTAATGGTCTATTATGTTTAGAATTTCCCTTAGTGCATGCGGTCTATTATAAATAGTGAATATTGTTGACAACCTTATACTTGAAAGTTTGGAAGAGTAAAATGTTTTGATTATATTGTGGTTTTCAATAATAGGTTTTGAGCCTTGTATAATGTTACTATGTGTAGAAGTATGCAGTAAAGTTGTCTCATTTTACTATGTTACTATGTGTATAATGGTCTAAAGGTGTGACAATGAATGTTTTCAAAATATAAAAAAATAAATATTTTTTAGTGTTTTTTTCTTTTGATTTTTTTTATGGTAAATATAAAACAAGGAACGAAAAATGGCCAAAAAGGGGAAACCATATTCCTTCATTTGATAATATATATATAGAGAGATACTAATTAAGCTAACTTCATAAAAGGATGTTGAATGGTCTATTTTGGAATTGAGTAAATTAAGTAACGTTAGATGTTTATTAAATGAATCAATTTTAGAAATGTCATGTTTAAAAAAAAACATTAAATACCATTGAATGGAGGAAAAAAAAAAGAAATGAAATTTTATGAATTAATAGATAACTATACCGTTTAAGTGACATAATTTGAAAGATTAGAAAATAATAATGTTGATAGGACATTTTGGACTTGGACTCCTTAAGCTCGTGACCTGATTAGGCTCATGGCCTAAGTTGTGGTTCCCTAGACTTAACCTCCTTACCCTTGTGGCCATTCTTAGCCCAAGCTCATTATACAGCATGTCCAACCACAACAATCACCAACGGCTATGATATTGCAAGATAAGGATAAAACTTGGTCAACCACTATCTCCTACGATTTAAGACCATTTTAGCCCCCACATCTCCATTACTTACGACTTGTGGATGCGTCTTCTATCCACTAACGGTCCTCTAATCGCCAGTTACCCCCCCCCCCCCCCTTTATAAATACAAAGCCACTTCCCAATAGTAAACCACTTAACACTTTGTGCACTTGAGCTTTATTCTACTTAACATTTCAACTACCTCTCTCTACAGATTATTGACATAAATATTGGAGTGGTTATGCTAGATAGTCTTTGGTGCCCCTTACTAGTTCTTGTTTTGTAGGCTCAATTAATAGTGCAAAGCCTAAGCCCAATCCTAGTTAATCTTTATTGACCAAAACCCAAAGATGACATTTGGTGCCATTTATAGGAAAAAAAATCCAATTTCCTACCCAAATACACATTAAAAACTCACCTAAACACCACCTTCGATTGCTAGTATGTCTCACATAGAAAACCTTGAGAACAACCAGTTAGTGAATAATCAAACTACTAACAACCTACCTCAGCTTAAGAGACACTTGAATAGTGTTTGGAGTGTGCAGAGTGCTTGCTTGAGGAGTTGCTAGCCATAATAAGTTGCTCCATGCTCGCCTTGAGGACGTCGAGAGGTATAGCAGGCAAACCCACTCGCTTAAGGCATTTGATGCCTACATTGGGTATGATAACCAACATAATCAATAGTAGAATGGCCGGGATTAACAACTTAGTCCTCCAGTGCAGGAACTTGAACAAGTATTGCTAGTTCCATGACAACCATGGCTACACTATTGAGGAGTGCTTTAGCTAAAGAATGCAATTGAGTATGCTATTCAGTGGGTAATGCGTCTTTGGGGTCAGACATATGGAGAGACACCACAACAAAGTGAGACAAAAGGAAAAAAAGAAAAGCTAGCAAAGTTTGGGTAACTACCAATTGGATATGATACATCAATTGATCCTACTCATCCTACAATTCGTTGGATATGACTTACTAGTCCGAATTGAAGGGTTACTTGCCATTATTCCTTACTAAAAGGAATAGATAAGAGTTGAAAGGGTAATGAGAACATTAGGGTTGCTCAAAGGGAAACTTGTACAATTTTGATAATGAAGATTGATGTCTGCTTACAATTAAGTGGGGGTTAATATAGCTATCTACTATGGTTACTTTACATGTATGAAAAGACAAAAATGGTATTCTTACAATTAGGTTATATAATACATACTAAAAAGGGTAAAAGAGATAAAGAATATTTGGTATGAAAGTAAATAATCCTTTTGGAATGTTGTGCTAGAAGACATATGTGGTTTGGTGATTGGACGTTAGGAATATGGTACAAAGTGGACAAAAAGAAGAAATGAGAGTTTGCAGTCAAGGGTCGAATTGATCTGAATTTGGTCAGAGCTTGATCAGCCATTCATTGTAGAGTAATAAACTCAAGCTAGGGTTGAACATCAGTGGTTGGCTCAAGAGTTCGACTTGGATAGTCTTGGGGCTATCTATTTAGATATTCTGTCATGGTACAGCTGTTCAGTAGGCCCAATGCAAGTGATAACTCGATAGTTAAGTTGGTAAAGGAAGGAAACATGGAGGTCAGGACAGGAATTCCGTATTAGATGGGGCTTCAAATTAGTATTCTCCGAATGAGTCCCTAAAGTCCTTTAGCTCGGCTATGTATGATCAGTTTAAGGGGTTGATTCCTATCATTTACCTAAGGTTAGAAAGATTTGTCCTCAAATTTGAAGTAATCTTTGGCTCTTGCTCTTCTAGGGTACTTGCAAGGTCTTCTTCTACTAGTTGGTGGGGAATCAGGTCGAACACATTAAAAGTGGAGGAAACACTATAGTCATCAAGTAATTTAATCTAGTAGGTATTACGTTTAACTTTTTTCACAACCTTGAACAGATCATTTGCTCAAGGAGATAGCTTGCTCTATCTCAAGTACGAAAATTGTTCTCAACTGAGGTGTATCCATACTAAGTCTCTTAGCTAGAAAGAAACAGCTCAGCGGCCTCGGCTACCAATCTCTTATTGTCTCTAATTAAACTTGATGATCTTCTTAATTACAAACTAGTATAGCTCTTGCAATTCTTAGGCTTGGTCAACTTTAGATTGACTCTTTTCAATAGCTGCAGAAGTACCAAATAGGTTTAGGGGGATAGTAGGATTGAGGCCATAGGCGACCTTAAATGGGGTCTTTCCAATGGTGTTGTGGATGGTTCGGTTGTATATGAATTCTACAACTGGTAGACATGGATCCCAATCCCTCTAGTTCTTTCCCACGATAGCTCTAAGTAAGTTGCCTAGTATCCTGTTTACTACTTTAGTCTGGCCATCAATCTGAGGGTGGCTATTGGAGCTGAACATAAGTTTGGTTCTAAGTCTTCTCCATAAAGTTTTCCAAAAATAGCTTAAGAATTTTGTGTCCTAATTTGAAATGATAGTCTTCGGCACTCCATAAAGGTAGATAACTTCCTACAAAAATAAATCAGCAATATATAAAGCATCATTAGTTTAATGGCACGGAATGAAGTATGCCATTTTGATGAATCGGTCCATTACAATAAATATAGAATCTTTTCACTTGGTTATTTGGGGCAACCTTAAGACAAAGACCATGCTGAAGTTGGCTCAAGATAAGGTTGGTGTTGGCAAGGGCATAAATGCTCCATGAGGCTCTCTTTTCCCCTTAGCTCACTTGCATACTTCACAACTACCAACTCTCTTATAGACATCCTTAGCCAAACTAGGCTAGTAAAAATTTTCCTTCAATAGATTAGCCATCTTGGTCTCTCCAAAGTGACCAAGTAATCTACCGCTATAAACTTCCCTAACCAATAACTCACATGTAGAACAGTTCGATATGCACTGCCTTCTTTTCTTAAAGAGATAGCCATCTCAAACATAATAGCCTCCAACAACAATTTCATCTCTACATTGCTTTACAATAGGATTGAAATGAGGATCATGAGCATATAGCTCAGCGATAAGTGAAAATCCCAGTAATTTTGTTTGCAAAGTGATTAGCAAGGTTTGTCAACATGATAGAGTATTGGCGACCGCATTTGTGCTTTCTTTCTTGTATTGGATCATATACGAAAATCCTTCCATAAACTCTAACCACTTAGCTTATCTCTTTGATAGTTTATTTTGACTTCGAAGATGCTTTAATGATTTATGGTCAGTGTATATAACAAACTCTCATGGCAGCAAGTAGTATTGCCAAATAGTAAGGGCTCGGAAAAGAGAGTATAACTCTTTCTTATACATAGAGTCATTCAGGGTAGCACTACTAAGCTTCTCACTACGATAGGCAATGAATCGTCATTCATGCATTAGGATAGTGCCAATTCTAATTCCTGACACATCACATTCTAATTCATAAGGCTTGTTAAAATCTGGTAGTGATAAGATAGGGGTAGAGGTGAGCTTCTCCTTGATCTCCTTGAAGTTCTGTTCAGCTTGATCATTCCATTTGAACTTATCACTCTTCTTTGTTAGTACGGTTAAGGGGGCGGCTATGGTACTAAAGTTTTTAATGAATCGCCAATAAAAAGAAGCTAGGTCATAAAACCTTCAAACTTCAATGAAATTCTTTGGTATCGACCACTCTAAAACAACTCAGATTTTTTCCTCATCTGCTTAGATTCCCTCCCCTAATACTCTATACCTAAGAAAAACCACTTCGCTTTAATAGAACATAAACTTCTTCAAGTTCCCAAATAACTTCTCGACTCATAATATTTCAAAAACAGCTTGGAGATGTTGAACACGATTATCCAAGTCGGTCCTATACATCGGTATATCATCAAAGTATACAACCATGCATCGTTCGATTAAAAGGTGCATCACATGGTTCATAGGCCTCATAAATGTGCTTAGCGCATTTGTAAGTCCGAATGGCATAACTAACTAGTATAGAGACCGTTCCTAGTCTTGAATGCAGTCTTCTACTCATTACCTAGTTTCTTGTAAATTTGGTGATAGCCGCTTCACAAATCAATCTTAGAAAATACTTTGGTGCCATAAAGCTCATTCAACATGTCATTGAGCCTCGGTATTGGGTATATGTACTTGATAGTAATATGATTGATTGTTTGGCTATCAATGCACATGCACCATGAACCATCTTTCTTTGGGACAAGTAGAGTTGGTATAGCACAAACGCTCATGCTTTCCTTCACATATCCTCACTTTGCAAGCTCATCCACTTGTCTTTTCAGCTCAGTAGCCTACTCAGGGCTCATTTTGTATGCAGGTCAGTTTAACAGGGCAGCGCCTAACTTTAGATCAATATAATGCTCCATGCCTCGGACTGGGAGTTGTCCTTGAGGTAGCTCTCTAGCAAATAAACCGAAAAATTCATCAATCAAGCTTTAGATCTCAGCAAGAACATCCCCTAAATCTCTCATCTCTAATTCTAATCAACAGAAACATAAGCTCATCGGCCTTCTCAATAGTTTGGAGCTCTCTTCGGTTGATCATTAGGGTCTTCTTCTTATTAGCTCGAGTGAGATGAATATGGGTTTCATTTACTTGGGTCGGTATCATGGGTTACGGTATGATCTTCTTTCCATCCTTAATAAAGGCATAGGTGTTCTTGTATTTGTTGTGAGTAATACGTTGGTCAAACAACCAAGGTCGTCAAAGTAACATATGTGAAGCTCTCATGGGGACAACATCATACACTACTTCGTCCCTATATACACTCCTAACACTAAACAATATAGTTACCTATTTAGTTATGTGCAAAGCACCTTTATCATGAAGCTAATGTATCTTGTAAGGTCAGGAGTGCTTAAAGGTCAATAGACCTAACCTTTACACTAAAGACTGTACAACTATGTTAATACAACTTTCTCCATCTACTATAATGGTGTACAATTGTCCTTTGGTGGTACATTTAGTACGGAAGAAATTTTCCCTCTAGTCTTCTTTAGAGTTTAGTATGGAACTCAACACTCATCTTAGTATTAGGGTCATCACTTC
Organism: Lumnitzera littorea; assembly: GCA_024138015.1. Classification (NCBI taxonomy): domain Eukaryota; kingdom Viridiplantae; phylum Streptophyta; class Magnoliopsida; order Myrtales; family Combretaceae; genus Lumnitzera; species Lumnitzera littorea. The sequence continues at coordinate 52,470,148 of JAMXBB010000009.1, read as the reverse complement.
TCCTTAGTTGACATAGACATATGTCTCCTCTTCCTCCTTGACTTTAGTTTTTCCAACATCTTTCTCCTCCTCGGATTCGCTCTTGTCAGTCTACTGCATCTCCTTAAAGTAGAGCACCATGACACATCAGTTCGAACACTCAATAGTTATGTATCTGAAGCTTAAGCATTTAAAATACTTCACTTTACTGGTCTCCTGTATGAAGATTTGTCATCTTTCATATGTTCACAGAGTTAATCTGGTCTCAGTTTAGCTTGGTTGACCTACTTGGCATTGTTGGCCAGCTCGGCTATCATTAGGTCGGTCATTCCCCTCCTCTACTTGGTATGGTCTCCTCAGTTCAGCTTGAATAAGTTAGCGTAGAACATTGGCTTGGGAGAATGTTGGTTCAGGTTAGCTTGGAGCACTTTTTCTTTGTTTTTCGACCCTCTACGCTATCTTAATTGCCTCTTCCAATGTATAAAACCTTTGCTCGTCCACAATGTTGTTAATCTTATATTTGAGCCCAAAAATGAACCTTGATACTATGTGAACCTCTGAATCTTCTACGTTAGCTTGAATCATAAGTATTTGGAACTTTCTTACATAGTCATCAACAGATTAGCCTCCTTAGTGAAGTTCCTGTAACTTTGGAAATGTATCTTATAAGTAGATCTCGGGCACAAATCTACCCTTCAGCAACCTCTTCATCTCATTGCAAGTTCTCACACCTTGTCTTCCATCCCTTACTCTGGTTGTATTAAAATTTTTTCATCACATAATGACATACCTAGTAAACTCTAGTGCAGCAAATCGGACCTTGACAATGTCTGTATATCAATAATAATCAAATACCTTCTTGGCCTTATCTTTCCACTCTAAGTATTTATTTGTATCTCCACTTTTACTAAAGGGAAGGGCAGAATTTAGACCTTAATATTATTAGGTCTTCGTGGAGCTTAGTGTCCTTACTTTTATACTCTGTAATAATTGGCCTCTTCTTTTTCCTCTCCATACTTCTCAGTGTTAATCTCTTCACCATCTTCCTTAATCTCCTCCAACTCTAACCTTCGTTTAGTAACTCAGTTTGCTACTCCTCCAACTTAAGGGGGTCGAACTAGGCAATTAGCTAAGTTACCTTAGCCATAGTGTCTCTTAAGAACATTTTCTAGTAGGTTATGGTGTTGTACACCCTGGGGTTGTTGTTTGTTAACTTGCATTGCGGTGACTAGACTCTTAACAAAATTAGTGAGTTTGTTGAGCTTATCATCAACTGACTTTGGAGTGTTATTACCATTATGACTATGGTTAAGCACCACTACTTTAGTCACCAATAACATCCTAAACACTCAAATCTGACATGGTACAATACTTCTCGGGTAGATTAATAACACAATACACAAGAAAACAGTGCTACCTTACTACTCAAAACTTCAACTCATACACTAACAATCTTGACACCCAATAATCACTTGAATAAGATAGAAATAAACTTGCTTTGTTTTCATAGTGAAAAATAGAGTAAGAGTAGAGTAACAATGGAACCACACTTACTAACATACAAATCTTTACTATACAACTCATAACTCCAAACTTTATCCATGCAAATACACTAAAGTAACTACAGAAGAAATACAGCAACCACAAATAGCAAATATGAACTAAACTTCATTGCAACTTCACACACTCCCTCTTAGAACCGTGCTCAAATACTAGCAAAGCTGATGCGTGTCTAGGGTCTAATATACAAAGAGACACTACAACAAAGTGAAACAAAAAGAAATAAAGAAAAGCTAGCAATGTCTGGGTAGCTATCAACTGGATATGACACACCAATTGATCATACTCAGCCTATAATCTACCGGATATGACCATCGATCCAAATCGAAGGGTCACTCATCACTGCTACTTACCAAAGGGAATAGATAAGAGTTTAAGGGTAATGGGAATACTCGGATTGCTCAAAGGGAAACATATACAATTTTGATAATGAAGATTGATGTTTGCATAAAATTAAGTTGAGGTTTATTTGTCCATTTACTAGGGTTATTTTATATGTATGAAACGAAAAAAAGGGTAATGTTACAACTAGATTATATAATACATACTAAAAATGGTAAAAGAGATAAAGAATATTCGATACAGAAAGTAAATAATCCTTTTGGAATGTCATGCTAGAAGATACATGTCATTTGGTGGTTGGACGTCAGGAATATGGTACAATGTGGATAAAAAGAAGAAAGGAGAGTTTGTAGTCAATGGCCAACTTGATCTGGATCAGGTTAGAGCTCGGTCAGCTATTCACTATAGAGTAATCAACTTGAGCTAAGGTCAAACATTAGTAGTTGACGTGGTCGGCTTGGACAGTCTTGGGGCTGTCTATTTAGATATTTTGTCATGGTACAACTGTTTGACTGGCTCAGCGTTGGTGATGGCTTGATAGTTTGGTTGGTAGAGGAACGAAACATAGAAGTTAAGATAGGAATTCTCGTCTTAGATGGTACTTTGAACTAGTATTCTCTGAGTAAGTCCCTAGAGTCTTCTAGCTTGGTTATGTGTGATCGGTCTAGGGGGCTGATTCCTATCAACGGGGTTACTTTGGTAAGTTTATGGCTTAATGGAGGAAGGATGACTGTTTCGATAATGATAAGGATAGGGTACCTCAAAGGTGGTGAACTAAGGGAGCCTGAATAGAGCAGATTGAAGATCGTCGCAATGACCAAGACCTTAATAATCGAGCCCCTATCGATGTCATCAATATAATCATCAAGAGGCTACATCTAGGGAGCTAGTCGAACACCAGCATCTTGGCTAATGCCCCATCTAAGGTGTTGGCTATTAAAGAGGAGGTAGAAGATCGACACTTCAATCTCTTTCTCCAACGAGGACTTGGAGGGGGAAGACACCCCTCATCAAGACGCCTTTGTCATCGGGGCGAGAATTGCAAACTTCGAGGTCTTTAAGATTATGGTGGATACTGGCAACTCCATTGATATCTCTTTTTGTATACATATGAGAGGATGAGGAGCAGGTTGTCTATCAAGGTGAAGCCCCACCACCATATTCTCATAAACTTTAATAGGGGAACTATTCAAGTCAAGGGTATCATCACTCTTGACATAGAGCTTGGTGATGATGACAATGTCGTGCAACGACCAGTGGAGTTCATCATAGTTGATTGCCCATCCCCCTACAATGCTATCCTGGGATAATTGAGCTTGAATGCCTTTGGAGTCATCACCTTGTCCCTCTACCTAAAGGCCAAGTTCTCAAGCCCCATTAGGGTGGGAATTTGTAGGTACAATCAAAAGATCTCACGAGAGCTTTATGTTAAGGCCACTAAAGCTAATGCTATCTTTGCTTTAGAGATTGGCCCACAGGAGAAGTTGGTTGAGAGAGATGAGCCGGATGAGAAAATACAAGAGATGTAGATTAGTGCCTCCCTTAACTAGACCACCAAGGTTGGGATCGAGACCCCTCTTGAGGTAAAGGAGGAGATAGTAGCTGTCCTGTGGGCCAACTTAGAGAGGTTCACCTAGTTAGCGTCAAACATACCCGGGATCTCCCCTGACCTACCAATCCACAACCTCAATATCGACACTTATGTTTGACTTATCAAATAGAAGAAGAGGCATTTTGCACTAAAAAGGCAAGCCGCTATAGAGGAAAAAGTACATAAGTTACTTAAAGTCGACTTCATCAAAGAGGAGAAGTATTTGACCCGGTTGGCTAATATAGTATTGGTCAAGAAAAAGTCTGGAAAGTGGCAAATGTGCATCAATTACATCGACCTTAATAAAGCCTACCTAAAAGACTACTTCCTTCTTCCTAAGATCGACTAACTAGTTAATTCCACATCTAGGCATGCTTTGCTCAGCTTCATGGATGCCTTCTTAGGCTACAATTAGATCAAGATGGACCCTAAGGACAAAGTTCATGCCTCCTTTATCACCAACTTCAACATATACTGTTACATTATCATGCCCTTCGGCCTTAAAGATGCTGGGGCAACATATCAGCATATGGTAACTAAGTTGTTTAAGCTTCAGCTCGGGTAGAACATAGAGGTATATGTCAATGACATAATAGTCAAGAGCAAACAACATGGCGATCATGTCAAGGACCTATAGGAAGCCTTTGATTAGATGAGAAAATATGATATGAAGTTGAACCCCTAGAATTGCATATTTAGGGTTGGCTCCAATAAATTCTTAGGCTTCTTAGTCACCTAGAGAGGAATTAAGGCCAACCTTGAGAAGATACATGCCATAAGAGATATGAAGCCTCCTTCCTCGATCAAAGATGTACAGAAGCTTATTGGTATGGTAGCTATGCTGAGCAGGTTCGTCTCTAAAAACGTAGATAAATGCATTGAGTTTTTCAAAATCCTTAAGACTCTTAAGGGTTTCAAATGGACCCCCTTAGTGTACGGTAACCTTCAAGGAGTTGTAAGACTTCCTCGCATACGCTTCCATCCTCTCTAAGCTTATTTTAAGGGAGGACTTGTATTTGTACTTGATCATAAGCAATCGGGCACTCCCCTTTTTGTTAGTCAAAGTTGAAAGGAGAGAGCATCGGCTCGTATATTATGTTAGCCATATTCTTCAAGGGCTTGAGGTCAGGTACACCAGGGTAGAAAAATTTGCCTTACCCGTGATCATCTCAGCACGTTGGCTCAAGCCTCACTTCCAAGTGCACTAAATTATTGTGCTCATAGATAAGCTGCTGTGTACACTACTACAAAAACCTAATGCGTCTGGACGTGATACATAGCGGGTCTCGAACAAAGAATGAGGCAATCCGGGTTTGAAATTAGAACAAGGAGAAGAAAGTTAAAATAAGGGTTTTGACAGTAAATGTGTATGAATATCATACACCAAGACATAAACAAAATTAAGGGTTGAGATCGAAATAGGGTTCGATACGACTTATGAATACTAAATGTCACTCGGGATTCAAATGAGGGTTAGATGCAACTCACTAACTAGCTTAAATGAGAGGTTTACCACAATCTTGAGGTCAACAACCAGCACTCCATAATCCAACAAATGCAAACTCTAAGAGCTCAAATATAACCTTACTTAAAAAAGGAAAGTTACAAGTGTATTCACATTGTATTTTCTCACTGTCTCCCAATATTCTTACAAATATTGCTATTTATAGTAGATGCTAAAACCTTAGTGGAAAAGCTGTAAATAATGTATAAGGCCTTAAACCCTAAAGAATGGGCTTATAAATAAAATAAAGAAGAATATTCACAATAATACAAAACTGTACGTTTAACATAAGAATTCAGCATGCAGTCATTCAGCTTGTCTTGGAAAGAACAGGAACTGAACTAGATAAGGTCAGCAGTTGGGTATCCGAGTTTGAGGAGAAGTTCCAGACGTCTCGCAATGCTTAATCGAGATACCCGAAAGGTCAGCCTACAATTACTGAGTTCTAGAATTAGTTGGCACTAGTCTTTCCATGCCGTGCCGAGTGAATCTTTGGCCTATAGTTCTCGATAGTGTAGTCCCTTGTCTTCTCGGCAGACGATAAGCTTGAAAATAGTCGTAAGTTAATTCCTATCAGTGCTGCGAGGTTGAAAGAAAGTCATCCTCGACTTGAGACAATGAGTACAAGCCTGGATGCCGAACAAACTTCTCTTCCCTTTTCTCTTTACCATGGGTACCGAATGGCTCTGGATTTCCTCAACACTCATGGGGGTTAAGCAATAGCTCTTTCCATCCTTTTGAACTTTATACATGTTAAGGAAGCCATCATGGATCACTTTTTGGTCATACTCCTAAGGTCGACCAAGAAGTAAATTTGCGGCATTCATAAGTACCACATCAAAGTTAATCTCGTCCTTATACTGTCTTACTGTGAATGCTATCCAAGCCTTCTTATGCACATGGACCATACCTGTCATCAAACCACTTCAATCCATAAGGTCGGAGATGCGAGTAGGTCGGTAATCTCATCTTCTCCATTAGCTCGGTAGAAACGATGTTGGTGTAACTTCCTTCATCAACAACCAAGGAATAGGTTTTCCCATTCACCAAACATTGAATATGAAATAAATTTTCCCTTTATCTGGGATCTGCCTTCAAGTTGGCTCATCATGGATGAGAGTTCATCCAGATTTTCATTATAGACATCTTCTTCTATCATCTTGTCTCTTGAACTCTTGTCACTTTGGCTCTCTACTTAAGCATTGGGTTCTTCACCTTTCAAGACCATGACCCTCTTATTCGAACATTAAGATAAAATATGTCTGTAGCCTAAGTATTTAAATCACTTTACTTCTTGGGCCTTGTTGCCAGGTACCTTTTCACTCTCGACTCTCTTTGTCTTGACCTGATCAGGTCGGCTAGACTCACCTTTCTCCATCTTTTTCTCTGGCCTTCTTTCGGCATACTTCTCAAGCTCAAGGCTAATTTGTTGAGGTCGGTTAGTCGGCCTATGATGTCTTCTTCTCTTCTATCTCTCTACCCTCAATGCCGGATTGATGAGCTAGTTCAATGAGTTAAACAGCTGTAATTCAACTATGTTGGCAATGTCGTCTCAGAGTCCACTTAGAAACCTAGCAATGGTGTGGTCCTGTGGCTCGGCAATGTCACATCTCATCATTAAGGTCTCGAACTCTTGCAGATGCTCTTCAACAATGTTTCAACCTTGCCTCAAGTGTTAGAAAGCATGGGGCATCTCTTACTTGAAGTATGTCAACATAAAGCATTGGTTCATTAATCTTTTCATAAGTCTTCAAGTTTTGATCAGCTCTTCTCCTTTGACATCTCTCTTAGCCACTAACTTATCCCACCAAAGGCTTGCATATTCAACAAGGGATAATGAAGCCAGATTAACCTTTGTTCGGTTGTCACATTCGTAGCATTTAAACAACTTCTCGACTCGAGGAACTCAATTTAAGAACTCTTCAAGTTGGCAACTTCTACCAAAAGTTAGCAGCTTAAGTTTTATATTATAAAGTCTTTGGCCAGGTGTTCGGGGTTCACCCCTAGCATTTTGAGCTGGTCAGTTCACCTTAGATTAGCTACTTCTATTAGAGGTCTGCTTGGCCATATTTCTTATCAGCCTCAACTCTCTTCTTCGGGCTCCTTGATTTGCTTTGGAGTCAACACTCTTGTCATTACTTCTTCTTGGCATAGGTGGGCTTTCTCTTCTTCTTGGCTAGGCAACCCTTCATGGTTGTCGTCCATCATCATTAAGTTTGTTGGAGCCACTTCTACTGGTGGGTGTTTGTTCCATTCTTCTATCTTAGCCTACACATTTGTGCCCTTTAACTAAACTAGTAAGCTCCTGAATAGAGTTAGTGGGATTTTGAATTTGATATTCCAAGTTATCAACGCGTCTCCTCAAGCTTTTGCGAGGGCTATAGCCATTATTATTGACACTATCTTTAGACATTCTTGTCTGTACAGTAGTTTCTAGATGAAATTGAACAAATACGATTTGTAACAAACACAAATGCAGTAACTTAGAAACGACTACCACTTGGCTTTTGTAGCTACCCACAACTGATAAACAATTCCATAGCAGTTAGAATCAACTATTGAAATTACTAGTACTCGACTCAACAGCAGAATATTACGGCTACTAAAAATACGAACAACACACTACACTACAGAATGACAACAAACAAATGTTCAAATGGGTAAACAAAGTTTGAAGAATACTGTATGCATGTTTTCCCAAAGCTTTGATACCAAGATGATACATAGCAGGTTTTGAACTTAGAATTCAAACTAAGAATGAGGCAATCTAGGTTTGAAATAAGAACAAGGACCAGAAAATTAAAATAGAGGTTTTAATAGTGAATGTGTATTGATATCACGCACCAAGACATAAACAAAATCAGGGGTTGAGCTCAAAATAGGGTTTAATACGACTTATGAACACTAAATATCACTCAAGATTTAAATGAGGGTTAGATACAACTCACTAACTGGTTCAAATAAGAGGTTCACTACAATCTTGAGGTCAAGATTAATAAGAATTCAAAAAAAATTAAAGAGTTAACCAACACTTAATAATCCAGTAAATATAATGCAAGCTCTAAGAGCTCAAGTATAACCTTACGCAAAAAAGGAAAGTTCCAAGTGTATTTACACTGTATTTTCTCATTGTCCCTTAATATTCTTATAAATGTTGCTATTTATAGCAGATACTAAAACCCTAATGGAAAAGTTGTAAATAATGTATAAGGCTTTAAATCCTAAAAAATGGGCTCATAAATAAAATAAAGAAGAATATTCATAATAATACAAAACTATGCATTTAACATAAGAAGTCAGCATGCAGTCATTTGACCTATCTTGAAAGGAACAGGATTTGAACTGGACGAGGTTGGCAATTGGGTGTCTGGGTTTGAGGAGAAGTTCCTGACATCTTGTAATGCTTAGTTGAGATACTCGAAAGGTTGACCCACAATTGTTGAGTTCTAGAATTAGTCAGCACTAGTCTCTTCATGCCATGTCGAGCTGATCTTTAGCCTATAGTTCTCAGTAGTGTAGTCTCTTGTCTTCTTGACAGATAACAGACTTGATGCCGAGTGTTTACTTTTCTTCCTGTTGGCCTTCTAACATTAACTAGGTTTCAGTAAGAGTAGATTGGCTTTGGCTTCGTACTGGTTGACCTCACCCTGGAAGTAGTCACAGGCTAATTCCTATCAAGATGAATGGTGAAGTATGCGATGGAGCTAAGCACATATGGAATCCAATATCAACCTTAGATAGCCTACAAAACACAAATCCTATTCGACTTTGTAGTAGAATACACAAAAGATGAGGAAGCACCTTTAAAGGATGACAAATCGGTGTGAACTCTCCATGTTGAAAGATTGAAAAATAATAAGATACTCAAATTCTTAATACTTTACACGATGTGAATGACTCTCTAATTGTTGAACCTAGGGTTCATTATTTGATTTTGATGAAAACAAAACAAAAAGTATATATCTAAATATGTTGTTTTTGAAGAGAACGAAAATAAAAACAAATAGATGATTAAACTAAGTATTATTTGATTATTTTGAGATAATCGAATAAGTTCAATTAGCTTACTTAATGATTAAATATATCAATTATCTTTACAAGAAATTTAATCTTTTGAAGAAGTGATTAAATGATCTTAAAGTTATATTGCAAAGAGTATTCATTTGTTGTGCGTTAAAAAGAATTTTTAGGTAATATTTGGTCTACCGGGTTGATAGCTTAAGGAAGAATCAGGCTGATGGTATAAAGCCTTAGAAAACACAAAGAAAAGCTCATTGACCTGGAAGAACCGGCTTGCCGGTTCAACTAGTCATTAGAGCATTGAATGCATTGTAACGGGAAGAAATGAATGAGATAATATAAATGCTTAACAATCCGACCAAAGACAGTAGATAATTGATCTTTTGCTGCAATATTTCAACATTTTTTTATATTCTTGTTGTCTTTAATTCTCATTGTCTCTTATATCATAAATTGCTAATATTTAGAGAGATTTGAAGTATAGTGCTTGCGAGCTATTAGTTGTAAGTATTGAGAGTTAAAAGCACTATACTAATAATTCTTGAGATTGAGTTTTTGTATTATGAGTTGAGATTGAGTTTTGTGTTGAGAGTTGAGAGTTGAGATTATGATTTGTGTTGAGAGTTATGAGTATAAAACTTGTGTAATCAAATTTATGTTTGTATAGCTCTTGGAACTTGAGTTGAGAAATCAATAAAATAGTGTGAAGTCCTCGGTTGAAGGTATTGTTTGTTCGTGGAGATTAAGGGGTGATTCAAACTCCATGTTATATTTGGGCTTGATTTTCTTTATTCTTATTTTTTTTTTAATTTTTGCACTTATTATTGTTTTATTGTTACTTTGATTACTTTTATTATTACATTTAGTTGTACATATCGAAAAAAAATTACAATTTATCCTTAAAATCAATTCAACCCCTTTTTCTTAAGTTTAGCCTAGTGTTCTTCACTAGTGAAATCACGAGAAACTCCTAAAGAAATCTAAAATATTTATTTAATTGTCACATGAATTACTCTTAGATTTTCTTGAGCATGATTAATTGATCTCTTGTCTATGTATGTTTTATTAAACTTAAATTATAAGTTTAGTAAAGGTTGTGATCTCATAATATTTGGCACTTCTTTATTATCTCCAATATTCTTTGATTTTTCTTTCCCAACCATATTACAACTTGAGGAGGAGAAATTTGAATTTAATTTATTCCGTTCGAATACTGATGTTTATATCATTAGGTTACATTAATCTTAGCTTCTATGATTCTTTAATTTATGGGCTTCTATTGTCCTAACTAACATTAATAAATAGTAATAAAATACAAGTTATAAGTTTAAAAAAAATGTCTAAATATAAGCTATAGTTTTATAATTTCCCCCTTAAAAGATTGTGAACTAAGCAAGTTTGTATTTTTGTAACTATATGATTGCAGGAAACGGGGAAGAAAAATAAAACGACCCCTTCGCCGGAGTTTTCAAACCAAATTCTTGTGGACAGCAAGTAGAGTTTCCTTCCCTCAAACACGATTGCTACGGACTTCATCGACGGGAACAACAAACGGTGTTTCCTTGAAATGCTTTGCTTGTCCCATGTAGAGAAGTTTGGGTAGAAGACGGGCCCCGTTCCCTCTTCTGGGCCAGCTTTGGTCGAAGTCCAATTAGTTTGGTCCACCTTAAGTTACACCTTAAATCTTGAGTAATTGTGGATTTCTTAGAGAAAAATATGAAATTAATCCTTAACATCTGCTATATATACTTTTGAGTTCTTAAATACTCCTCCTATTTGCTGTCCAAATCCTCTAATTCCTTCCGTCAACTTTATTAAAAAACGGCCAGCTATAAATCCACCTGCATTGGTGGTTTCTGCAATCCACCAGTGATGATTTGTGACCATTGAAAAAATAATAATAAAATTGGATTTTTATCCATCGGGTTTTCCATTTCTGAAAATTGAAGGACAGAAATAAGAAAAAGAATGTAAAACATCCAAATAGAAAAGCAGCATAAGGATAAGAAATAATTTTTTTTTTTCCCTCCAAATTCAAAGCATAACAAGAATAAGACAAACTAAACAAATAAAATGAACTTCAATGGTGTTACAAAGAACATACTTCCGCCTCATCTCACTTTGGGCTTGAGCAGATGTTGAAAATGGCTTCAATAACTGCACAAAACTAGTTAAACTTGCTATCACTCTAGTTCTTTCCACTACATTACCAATTACAAGCTCCTGATTGGCACAGTGCCTTTGCTATGCAATTTGTGCTTGCATCATCTCCTTTTGGGCTTGAGCAGCAGTGTCATAATATGAATGAGCTTAACCATGGTCGGCCTCGTGTCTAGGTTGAGTTGGAGGTAGAAATGGCTTGTGATTTCACGATTGTTCTCGGTCTTGGCAACATTGGTTGATGGTATTTATTCTCCTCACCATTCTGTTCCAATTAAAAGAAACTGGGGTCGAAGGGGGGCATGCTATTTATCACAGAATAATAAATTAAAAAAAAAAAAACACTGAATAACATTGCATGCATAAGCGTACTCACAAGTCACAATCCTCAATATGTAGATAAAAATTCAAATGAATCCAATAAATCCACATAGTTAAAGCAAGTCACATTCACAGAGAAAAATCCCTTTCCTACCTACGTTTCATCCAACTCTTCTCATATAACTTCTTGAAATTTTATGGATTCCATTTAATCTACGGTATTGTATACCATCTAAAGAATGCCCTGCATATAGAGTGTGACTACTTTGCCACATATTACTACCATTTATAGGAAAATTGAGGAACACAAAGGCTCGAATACTTGTTAAAAATTCCCATAATAAATTCTCAAGGGTCATTAAAAATGTAAAGCTCGATAAACCAATGATAGATTTCAATTGATCTATTGACTGCTATAAAAAATTAACTTAAATATAAAAGGAAAATTTTAGATAGGTCCCTGCTGTCCATTATCTGCTGTTCATAGTCATAATCATATCCATTTGCAAACTGACTCACATGTGACATATCAAAGTCCAAGTCGCCATAAGAATCAAGTACTTAAGATAAAATCCTAAAGGGATGATTGGCAAAATCCAATACATAACTACAATCAATAGACACACAAACATATATACATATATATATATATATAAAAGAGAAATCGGTGAAAGGAAAGTGTCCTATGGGCTCACTAAAAGAGAAATTGGTGAAAAAAAGCACTTTATGGGCTCTCTAAAAAAGAAATTGATGAAAGGAAAGCGCTCTACAGCTCTTTAAAAGAGAAATTGGTGAAGAGAAGCTTCTTATGTGCTTGCTAGAGAGAAATTGATGAAGGGGAAGCACCTACAAGCTTGCTAAAAGAGAAAGCATTCGACTCCACTGGGGAGCAATTGAAATATACGCCATAATTGCACATGAGCTTACATATTACTAAATGAATCAAGCAGATTCATTAATATAAATATTTAGGTGAATCACATAACATTGAACAACCGAATAATTTAGGTTCCATTTTTCAGACATGGTGGAACTGTAGCTCACCAATTGTGACAAATAACACGATAGAGTAAGCAGACCCACTATCTATGACAAATCATTTGCAGGGGACAACTCTGTTTCCATAGTCGAAACTCTAATTGTTTCATCTTGAGTTCACCACCCACATCAAGACATCGACAAGGTAATCTATCTAAACATTCTATCAAAATCCTATTCCGTCAATTGGCCCGAGTATAACTTTATTCATGTTCGCTGATTGTTTCTCATATGGGCAACCCACAGATCATATCAATGAGATTCACACCTAATCTAACCACATCATTCAAGGACCTAAACACTACAATTCCCTCATCAACGGCTACCATTATGAACATGGACTAATATCAGTTATTCAAAATCCTTCCTTAAAATCTAATTCTACCATTCCATTAGTTAGATTATCGGTACTTAATCCTAGGGTCTAGGTAGTTCCAGAAATTGCTCCATGATACTAAAGGTCAGATTTCAAGGAAGAAGTAACCAATCACTTACCTTAGTTAACAGACTACTATGAATCGAGTGCAAGAAATTCCAATTTAATAAACCTAATGAACAATCCCTTACATGAAGCAAAGTTATAATTATATTCTAAATAAGGAATCCTGATTTAACAGAAAGCGCTTAGTTTTCTTACATGTCCTCTAACATTCCTTACAATCTTGTTCTCATCATTTCATTAAGAAACCAAGAATTAGAGCCTTATCGGTTTCCAATTAATAATCCAGAACAAGATATCTTGTGAAGAACAATGGATTTACCTTTAAATTGGTGGGCCACACAACAAAACAATAAATCACTACCATGAGAGAGGATCTAAAGTTGACAACTCTTTGGTTTGAAGAAAGGATGGCAGCAGCAAGTGGGTGTAGGGGGAAAGCTAGGGTTTCCTCTCATCGAGCGTGAGAGTCTGTGAAGGATAGAATTAGATGTTTAGTTTACAAATAACCCTAGATTGTACTTACTATGAGTTTATTTACTCTTTTCTCTTCTTTTTAGTTTATTTATTTGTGATATTTTAATAGAGTTAGAATTTGATAAGAGCAGTTTACCTTTTACACTAATTCTGCCAATTATATATTTTTTAGGCCAAGAAGATAAATTATATAATTGATTATTTATAAAGTAGGCGCACAAAGTTGTTCTAAAATTTTTTCATTGTTATGTCTTTTAAGCCTTAGAAATGCGAGGATATAGAGGAAAGTTCTTTTAGACCTAGATTTTCAGGCACAAAATTAAGGAAATGTATTAGCATGATATACAACATGTTTAAATTACTAATTCATACTCAAATATTTGTATCTATATTGTAATTTCTCGAGTCAAATACCCCAATCAAATACCTCAGAATCAGGGAAAATGAGTGACACAATTGGTAAATGACTAATTGGGATTGGATAACATTTAACTTTGGTGGCTAAAGTTGTATTATCATTTAATTAGCTAGCTAAATACATATCAACATAATTCAGCAAACATCAGTCAAATACCAATTATATCAAATCAAATTGAATCGAATCCTTCATTTTGCTCGATGTATGAAACACACAACCAAAATTGTTTTATCCTAGCATAAACATCTACTCATTGGTAGTTGTTGATAGATTAAATTATATTGTCTTCAATATGAGATATAATGTTTTGTTAGCTAATGTGGTTTTCAACTTTTCCCCTTAACCCTAACCCTCTCTCCATGTTTAACTAATTATATCAACTAAATCAATTCTTATCCTCTTAAAAAAATATATATATTTATATTCATATATCATAGATTCATTCTTATTGTTATCCATTTCTTAATATCTTAAAAGAAAAAAATTATCATTTTTATTATGGTATTGATATCCTCAAGTATTAAGAGAGCCCTCGTTAGTTATTATAACATAAGATTTGGTTGACTTGCTACATATGGACTAATAAGAGAAGATTTAAGTCTATTTTCCACGTCTAATACACTTAGAAATAACAATAATTTCATTAAATAAATTGAGATATACTAATAGAAAGCGAATATCTTATAACAAATTACTTGCTATATCAACATCTCATATGTCCTATATTATGTACAACATTATGACTCATCTATTGATAAATAAATAAAAAAAAAAACAAAAAAAGACTAAATTTTGTTCTAGTAAGATCATTTCTTAAAGACTTCAGTGAAGTGTAACATAATCTAATATATAATAAAAGAAAAAAAAATATAGCCAAATTATAAATATATTTTAAATCTATTAATTAAATGTTAATAAACTACCTAAACTCTCTCATAAATGTTACTTTAACCACAAGACGTCCAAACCATATGCACAAATGTTTTTCAAGATGCACCTTCTATTGTTTAAGAAAAAGATTCATTAATATTAATTTGCTATATTTTTTAACGAGTAATGAATAAATAGCAACGTTATTTAGTACATGATAATATGATCATGTTATGAAAAGTCAGCGTTTCAATCCCATCAAAGCTTTTCTCGGCATTTACGGGTTTATTAGCAAGTCAGATTGAGGATGCAATTTTTTTCCTAAAATTATTATAGGAAAAACAAATGTAGGGTCAGAGTTGAGTTTATCTTTGGAAGTTGTGGTGGTTGCGCGAGGAAATGCGTGTGAAAGAGTAACTATAAAAATTCAGAGTCTGATGTGTAAATGAGTCAGCAAATCCACAAAACACTTAAAAAGCACGTTTTTAGTATATCCACTCACTTTCTTATGCTGTGGGGGGTTGTTAAGAGACATTTTTGAACATTCAACAATAACAAACAGATAGACAACAGCCAATTCTTATCAATCCATATTTCATATTCACACACATATATATTGTGCTCTCCTTATAAGGCAAAGCTGATATTCTCTCGTCTTGTTTTTGTGGAGCCTATAATCTGCTTCTAACATAACATAACATAACATAGCATAGCAAAAGGAAACTCATTGTTTGATTCTTTATGATTTAGGAGATCATTGGATCATTGTTATTTTTTGCTGCATTGATCCAACTTCGGACAGACGTACAATCGGTAAGAGCGGTTTTTCAGGTTTATGAGAGGTCATTGGATAATAGTTGGTTGAGGATTTTGAGAGCAAGGGATAGGAGGAGTGCAGCTCCTGATAGTTTTACAAGGTTTCTAGCTCTTTGGTTCTGTCGTTTCCAGGTTTCAATTAAGGTATGCATCATGTTTTATTTCGAGAGGAATGTAATATGCATTCATTTGTAATATTGGCTCCAATTCTAATAGCACGTTCGTCCATTCTGCTTATCAATCCATTGTTGCAATCCTACCACAGGAAAAGAAAAGGCATATATAGTGTCAATTTAACCTAGTTCCTTAACCGGCAATGACGTTGCAGTGACAATGTTCTTAATATTTAAGAAACGTTAATCATCCTAGAATTGCAGAACATATGTGCTTATAATTGAATGTGAAAACATAGATAACAGATCGAGAGGGGAAAGAATTCCATAAGCAAAATAAGTTGGTCTTACTATCAAATTAGGTGAATTAGCCCTTTGCGTAAAATCATAATGCATCATTAGACATTTGCTTCACCGGATTTGTGGATCGCTATGTGAATTCTGTTATTTCTTTAGGTCGTACAATCTGCACGAGCATGACCATGTTGTTCCTTCTAAAACTGTAATTGTTTGACAAAATGTGTATAACTTCAGAGACAAATCTTGTGTGTTTTCTTTTTTCTAATTGGTTTTCTGCAACACAATAATCATGGACCAAAAACCTGGTCTCTTTCTTGATTTTAGGAGATTTCTCGCACAATTGCAATGTATTTTATTGCACAACTCAAACACATATCCCTGAAATTTTAATCAATTTATCGGTTCTACTTCTTTTGAGACAACTTTTTCCACTGAGACTAAGATGGATGTTTCATCATATGTACACAGAAGTAAGTGTTTGCAAGGATGGGTGGACTCAACATAAACAACGATCGTCCATTCCTTATAAATACTGAGATGGTTTTGCCAAAACCACCTCCACTAGCTGGTCCAGCAACAGCCATATACAGAAACAAAGGATTATTACAAAATGGATCACCTCTAAGATGCCATTCAGCTATCTCTTTGCAGACAAGGGACTTCTGGGACCGCCTTTTTGATGAAGCCTACAAAGCAGATGTTAAGATTTGTACTGAAAATGGTGGTGTCATCTATGCACATGCTAGTGTAATTGTAAGCCCCCGATACATTCATTGGCTCTTTGTTTTTTATAGTTTGAAAGAAAGTTGAGATTCATGCCAGATTAGTTTCAATCAACTTTGAAGACGCCCTCTGTTGATAGAAAATTTGCCAATGTGCTCAGGAATGATGGAATAATTGCTGACTAGTTGTAATAATTTAATGCGAACAAAACAATGTAGAGAGCTGGTGTGACTTGATGGAGATGCCAGGAATTTAGTTGCAGAAAGCCACATTTTCTTCTCCTCTCATACCATGTTAGCATGAAATTCTAGAAAACTACCCCTCTTCTTTCCATTTTAACCAACATGAGCTGTTGTTCAGGGATTGGCTTCTTCTGTGATAAAGGGCATGCTAAAGCAAATCAAAAGGCATGGACGGTTTCGAATAATTTCTATTCGTGGAGTTCCACATGAAGCGGTTCGTGTTTTCATTCGCTTCTCGTATTCTTCCAGGTAGATAATTTCACACTATTTGATCATTCAATTCAATATTGCAAATAAAACAATACCTCCTTAGCTAATGCACTTGGTTAATTATGTGACTTCAGATTATTAATTTTTGCTAACTGTTGCTTGTTTTTCATGCCTAGCTACGAGCAAGTAGACCTGGTGGAATTTGCCCTGCATTTGCTCGTGCTATCACACGCGTTTGTGGTTCCTCATCTGAAGAGATTGTGTGAGCAAACGATAGAGCAGGGATTTCTCAATATCGAAAATGTTATCGATATCTTTCAGCTTGCATTGCTGTGTGATGCTCCTCGCTTGAGCCTCATAAGCCATCGAATGATTTTAAAGAACTTCAAGGATGTATCCGACTCAGAAGGTTGGAAAGTGATGAAAAAGAGCCATCCGGTGCTAGAAAAGGAGCTACTCGAATCCGTGATAGATGAGGATAACGTAAGATATGAACATCTCTCATTCTTCAAATCTTTACACTACTTTCCCATTCAAAAAACATCGTCACTCAAACAATCATGTCGTCTATTTCTGCAGAGGCGAAAGGATAGAATCAGAAAGTTAAATGAGAGAAAGATCTATCTACAGTTGTATGAAGCAATGGAGGCTCTTGTCCACATATGCAGAGACGGGTGCCGAACGATAGGCCCTCATGACAAAGTCTTCAGAAAAGACCAGCCACCTTGCAGGTTTGAAGCTTGCAAGGGACTAGAATCGCTTGTCAGGCATTTTGCCGGTTGCAAGTTAAGGGTTCCTGGTGGCTGCATACATTGTAAGAGGATGTGGCAGCTCCTGGAACTTCACTCCTGTCTATGCGCCAATTCAGATGTGTGTAAAGTACCTCTATGCAGGTATATGTTTGCCGATTTTGGCTTTCACGTTTTCATTTCCTTTTGTTCAGTATCTTATGAGATTGACATTGTTAATGCAGGAATTTCAAGGGCAGAACAAAGAAGCAGAATAAAAAGGATAAGATAAGATGGAAAATACTAGTAAGAGAGATTTTGAGAACCAAGAGGATCGGCGGATCACCATTCTTTTCAGCGGCAGTTACAAACTCATGATAAAAGTTTTGGTTGTTGTGGAACTGGCTTTAGAGTAGCTGTAAATCGTTGTAATTAGACAAAGGGAGGCTTATCATAAGACCCTAGTATACGAATTGTATCTAAAATCACATTGTGGAATGAAAAGAGAATTTATTTTTGAATCTTACTTCTTTACAATGTTAACTTAAAATGGAAAATTAATCTTGTTGGATTTTTGGTTCTCGGACTGAAGTTCACTAGGAAAGATTTATGAGAACTCTCAAATTTGTGTATTCCGATGTCTTTCGGGACACATCTCCAAGTAGTCCTTTCACAAAATCAGAATTCCCTCTGCCTTATATTCCAAAGGCCGAAACAAATGAGCATTTTGTGATGTGTGATCAGCAAAAACTTTCGACAGTGAGAATGTGGTTCGTATCTGTCGAAATGGTTAATCATGGTGGTTATGGTCATAAATCCTAGACTCTCCTCGTGGTAGTTATCTCAACTAGAGTTTACAAACTTGGGGAAGAGATATCATACGGGGGTAAAATTAATTATGGTGCAACCAACGGTGGGAAGTGCTTATTTCATCTATATTGAGCTTCACTCCTAGATATCCAAACTAAAGATTGTTCAATCACATAACAAGGTGGCATGTCCAATAATCTCCTCTTCGTTGCAAAATGGACATGCTGATGTTGGTATGATTCCTTTGTCTTACAGATTTGCCATGGGTGGAAGGAAATTTAGAGCAACCTTTCCAGAAAATGTCTAATCTTGGGGAGGCAAGGCATATCCATAAAGAGTGTCAAATATTCTATACACCACATGAGATGAGAATACTTTGGATCTATCTGCACAATTCTCCCCAGTTCCAGCACGAAAGCCAGATTCATCCACATTCCAGATTATAGCCCATCGTCATGGTTCAGTCTAGATAATGGATTGCTCTTACCAGCCATTATGCTTCTGCAAAAATACTATTTCTGATCCTCATTTGATCCCACCGATAACAATCTAACTGTTGATTATCGGCCCTAGGATTCAACATATTATCACTACAAGATGATATCCATTTACCAATGAACTATCCGCCTACATCCCACAAGTAGGAAATTAGAACCCCTTAAGTACCTGAGCCCATAGAGCATCAGGATCAGAACAAGCCTGCCAAACAAGTTTGGACAGTAGCACAAAGATTAAAACAATGAAGACCCTAAATCCCATCCCACCACCACTTTTAACATCGGTAATCCTATCCCATGCAAGCCAGTTTATCCGATTTTCTCCTTCTTTTGACCCAACGAAATCTAGCAATTCTGGCATTCATTTCAGTGAACCGCCTTTTTCTTTTTTTTCTTTTGCGTGGTGGGGGGTGGCCGTGGGGGTATTGGGATGCTTCCTGATAAGAAAAGTTCAAAGGATAAATGATAAAAAAGGGATGGACTGGACTCTTTGTCAACCAGATGCTTCCGACAATCATCAAATCCATCGAACCGGTGCATCTAGAGGTTTAAGTATGATCAAATGGCGCGTTTTTTAAGACAGCTCAAATCTGTCAAACGTGGGAGAAGAAAGTGTAAAATGAATCGGCTGAAAACTGCTCCCGTCTATCAGAGCCAGGTTTCGATCCTGGGACCTGTGGGTTATGGGCCCACCACGCTTCCGCTGCGCCACTCTGATTAGTATGCAATTCATCTGACGAATATACAAATTATCGTAACAAACAGAAAACTGTCAACGCTCTCCAAACTAGTCTGAGATTTCTCAACGATTTATTTTAAACAGGTTAAAGCTCGCGTTAGCCGCAGTTATTAATTTAAATGTATTTACTGATAAAATTTATGGATTTAGCTAATAGTACTTTCAACATGTTAATAATATATACTTGTGGTATTATAAATATATGGCAAGTGTTATCATTCATTTGAAAAAGAAATTTATTAAGGTTTTATATGTGATTATATAAAGTTTTTTCTAAATAAAAATGACACGTTATTTAGAAATCATTATGGTATTTCAAAATATAGGATCGAGATATTACAAATATGAAAAATTGTGTTGGTTTGCATTAAATATGTAAAGGCTGCAAATATTCTAAAAATTATATTAATTTTATTAATGTACCGACACCAGAGGATCTTGTTCCAAACCGTATCTGACCTATACTTTGAAGCGGGCGTGACCGGATATGAGTGTATCTTTTGCTCCATAGAATTATCTCTTCTTTATTTCTCTTTCATGCTTTTGAGGCCATTGTATTATTGAAACGAGTTAAAGAGAAAAGGATAAGAAAATCATGACAGGAAACTCCATTACATCCTTATCAACTTATCTTGAAAACAAGCAACGCATATTGGAAATGAGTAAATTACATGTATACAAGTCCAACTGAAACCGGTAATAGATTGTTAGGATGTCTTCTCACTGTCCATCATTCGTACACGACAACCTAGTGGAGTTGGGTCATTTCTGTTTAATGATTACTGTTGTTCTAACGAAATTAGATGTAAATCTTCTTCTTTAAATGTTACAATATAATAGTATCTTAAGAAAAAAAAAAACAACTTATATATATATATATATATATATGTATGTGTGTGTATATAAAGTAGCCGTGGATGTTGATTTAAACGATACTAAAATTCCTTAACTTGTCGGTGATCAAATTAACGGACAAAAATAAAATGGATATGGTATGTTATAAATGATTTATCCTTCTTCTTCTTCTTATTATTTTTTTACAATGCAAGAAGAGAAATCAAACATGATTCACCCCACTTGAGAGTAGAGGTGTAAATAAACCAAGTTGATTTGTAAGTTACTCGAGCTCGGCATGAATATGATATATATATACATATCATACAATGGATATGAAATTTTGTAATTTTACTTAATATTTATATATATATATCTATTATTATATTTTATTAAATTTTGTAAATTAACCAAATTTCCTTTCTTAAACTCACGGCATGAATGTATATATATATATATATACACACACATATTATCTTACTTTATTTAGTAATTTAGTATGTTATACATATAGTATTTAAGTATATACATGTACTTATACCATACTATACTACTAGTATACGTGTTTTTATACTTATACATATACTTGTATATTTATTTTTCCTTATCTCATTTATACATATGTACATATGTAAATTAACAATATAAACCTAAATATACCATAAACTATATGTATGTATATACATATATAATTGGATGCATATACATATGTATTCATATGAAAATAAATCAACATGTATACTATATACGTATAACTATATGCACCATATATTTATATATTTTTTATCTTATCATGTATACGTATAGTTGTATATATATATATATATATATATACATAGGTGCATACATAGATACATGTACAAGAAAATAAAATAAACAAAATATTTATAACCTTATTACATGTACAAATACTTTGATACAAAGAAAAGAAATTACAAAATCAATTATATTATATATTTCGTAAATACATAAAACTATAAATTATATAACAAAATAAGTACATATCATATGGGCTACAAGAAAAACTAAGTACAATATACATACTAAATAATCACTCCTTTGTAATGTCTTGAAGCTTGTAAACTAAGACTCCTTTTTCTCCATCTTAAAGTTGATATGAAATTAATAAGCTAATAATAAGATATATAATTAAGAGATGGTGGATTATGTGTAATAGTTTCAAGAAAGCATAAGGAAAGTGAAAGAAAGATTAAAAAAAAAACAAGAAGAAGAAGGTGAAGTTTTCAGTAAATGAAGAAAAAGGGAATATGTATTTGTTTTAGTTTAAGTTTAATTTTGAAAGAAAAGTGAAACAAGTCAATACACAAGGATATGCAACTGGCCAAAATGAAAAAGTAAGGCTAAAGTAAAAGAAAATAAAAAAGAAAGAAAAGGATAAGATGTAATTAATAGATTCGATATGTAGCTTATCTATTATTTTAGCTTTATCTCCCTAAATGAGCACATGTAGAAAAAACAAATTATGAGTGGTAGCCAAAACATGATTTTGAAAGAAGAAACATAGAAGAAGAAAAGAAAAGGAAGAAAAAGGAAAAGAAAGAAAAAAAAAAGGAAAATAGAAAATTAGAAATTATCAAGTTGACTTTCCTAAATAGATAGGTATAAAATTATTAATAATTACAAAATAATATTCGTAATTTATAAATTTTGTCAATTAAATTGTTATTTTTACCTTTATAATATTTGGGAGTTATTTTTAGTTATTCGTTAACGATTTTATATGATTATGCATGTTAGTTGACAATCGTATTTAATTAGGGTTTTAATACTTTTATGGTACAATTATATATTTTATAAGCTTAGGATTATAGTTTTTGAGTTTTTGTCGAGTTTTAGAATTTTTATCAAGTTTGAATTCAATTTTCGGTATTTACATATACATAAGATTTAGGATTTTTGTATGCAATTAAGGTTTCGATCAAGATTCTAAAGGTTTTATTACTCATAAAATATTCAAATTTATAATTTAATAAAATTTTTAACCTATTTAGTCTCATCGACCCATAAAGTTATCTAGAGTACTCGGGTACAATTTAGAGTTTAAACTAAAACTTTATAGGATTTGCAAGTTCTCTAACAAACTTATATAATTCATTGTTTAGATTAACTTTCTTGCCAATTTCCATACACATATGAGTTTGAATAGAAACTAATTTGACATAATTTCATGTAGGACAATGAAAGTAGAAATTATAAAAGAAAGCAAAATTAGGGAAAGCACAAAAATCAATAAAAAAATTAATCTAAATAATTTTTCAACAAAAACATAATTAAATATGAAAAGATATATTTAATAGCCTCACACCGCTAGATTAAAATGATAATCTCACATCACCAATAAATTATACAATCTCATACTATACAATGAAATTTTATAGCTTCACACCATCGATAAGAAAAAATATGGCTTTACACTATCAATAAAAAGAAAAGGCGTTACATCAATTTAGAAAAAATAATTTTATTCAATATTTAATCACTCTCTTCTAATTGATTACAAGCTTTGCCTATTTATAGGCATAATATGACCTAATATTCTAAGAAACTAAATCTTAATAAATGTAAAAAATAAAAGATTTTATATCTTGAATAAAAAAATACCTATTTAACCAAATCCTAAAATAAAATATATTAATAATATCATATCTACTTTTTCTTGATCTATATCAACTATTGCTTATAAATTATTTTAAAGATATTGGTCAGATTATAAAATGGAAAATGAAAATTACTTTGATCACATAGAGGGTTAACATAAAAAAAATTGTATGTGTAATAATTTATAAATATCATCTTCGTCATCAATCATAATTACCATTTCGAAATATTAGATGTTAAGTTTTAAAGTACCATTATATAATAGGGAAAAATACAAAAAAATCTCTAACGTTTTACATTTTTACGAGTCAGTCGTTAACCTTTCATTTAGTTTTCGACATTTTCAAATCATATCAAATAAGTCATTCCGTTAAACTTTGTTAAATTTTCTGTTATTGTAGATATGTGTCATTATATAATTGGTCCACGTAAGTATAAAAAAGCTCTTAATGTTTATTTATATATACAAATTAGTTCTTAACCTTTTAATTTAGTCCATTTTAGTATTCAACATATCCATATATAACGGAAAAACTAACAGCGGGACTTTTTTGTAAATTTATTAAAATGTTGAGGACTAAAATAAATTAAATAAAATATTAAGGACTAATTTATATATACAAGTAAATATTAGTCTTTTTGTACTTTTCCCTATATAATATATGAATATGAATAGTACGTTTTCTTTGAACATGCCATATACAAAATTTTCAAAATCATTTTAAATAAAATGTATTTTCAAAATTCTCTTATTGAATTCTAAATTTGAATTTGAGCCTCTTGAACATATAAAAGTTAAACTTATGGAAAGAAACATATATGAAAAGCATGACACTTAATATTTACTCAATCTAGTTAGTTACAAATAAATGTGAGATTAAAGCTCCCTAATATCCCATCATAATGAAACACCCCAAAAAATATTAAGAGGGAATGATAGATAGAAAGAAACACACTTTTCCTTGTTTGAACTACAACAATTCACTTCTTATAATAAGATAAATCTCTCGCTTTTTTTTCTCATGGATGGTGCTACTCCACCTACACCTTGGGTCCTCAAGCATGATTTTTCAAGAGTAATTAAGAGTTTGGATTCAAGAAAGGATTTAGAAAAACTGAAAACCAGCGTAAATGTTCTATAGCGCCCTAATTGTTGAAGTACGTGTTTTTTCCTCCTTAGTTCCAAAAGGTTGGTAACTAACCATCTTAAAATTGTAGATATCTTAGAGAGTAGTTTTTTATATGGAGATAAAGTGCAAACTCTTTGGATAAGAGTTGTAAATTATCGCAATCTTTTTTCTTTTTCCCTCTCTTTTAGGTAGGGGGAGATTGGAGAATGTTGGGAAAGACTAAGGTTGATTTCAATTTATTCAGATAGGACATTTATTTATTAATTAGTTTTAAATGAATAAAAAAAAGAATAATTCATGAAAAGATTAAAGTTTTAGAATAGTTTTCTAGTAAGGGTCTCAATTGAGGTGTCTTAAATTGAATTTCTTGCATTATGGTCGTAGGATTAGCATAAGGGCAATTGAGCACTTCAAGATCAAGTCACCTACTTATGGTCGTGGTTAGATGAATGGTTGAGTGGCAATCTACACTATAAGTGAGTTGTATAACTCAGTAATGGTGGTAGGAGACTACTTACTAATTCCAAAGGGTTAAAAAAAAAAAAGAACTTTGAAGTTGGGATCGGATGCTAATATGATATTAAAATAAAAAATAAAGACACTTGTGCAAAGTGAAAAAGGATAGAAAAGTGGGCATGCAAAGTGTAATTCACCTTAATAACAATAACAATGACAACAACATTGACGGCAACAATAACAAATTGTAATTATACCTTTATGTTTTGCTCTATGTGTGCATAGTTTCTTTATACTTTAAAATTAAGCATTTAAGCCCCCCATGTCTTATAAAAAAACGAAAAAAAAAAAAACTTTAGACCCCTTATGACTAAGGTGAGTTAGTACAAAATGTACAGGGTACAAGACCCTACTCATACTCTATCTTATAAGTATAAGTTTTCTATTTTTTTTAGAATTAGAATTGGAAGCTACCTTATAAGATCCGGTAACTACCTTGGAACCTATGCTCTATAAACTTATAAGGTTCCTTGCGAAGCTTATAGAGTTTTTTTCTTTTTCTTTTTATCTTCATATAAATTTCAACTTCACACGTTATTTTTAATAATAAATTATGGTTACATTTTTTTCACGCCAAAAAATCACTTTTCAAATTTTATATGGAACTTGAAATGTTAAATGGCATCATTTATTAGCAAATCAATTAAATGGTAAATGCATGCATGCATAAAGTAAAAGAGGATACTAATTGACACTAAAATAGACAAAAGAATAAGATTAGGTGTTTTATATTGACTCCTTCTCACACATTATATTATAAATATAAGAGAAATTAGGCACAATCGACAAAAAGAATTAATTTAGTCAGCAAATAGTACATTTTGAAGAATATCCATCCTTATACGTTACATAATATGATTTGTATCTTTTAGTTTTCTTCACTAAGAAAAATATAAGGATATTTTCATTCATATATATACATGTATATATTATTTAATAAATTTTACAAGCACATAAAAGGTACCTTAAAACATGTACTCTATGTATCTTAAATTATAGGTTCCATGGTAGATCTAGGGTATGAAGTTATTATACTTGCATCATACCTTAGAAGAGTAAGGTCCAAAAAATCGATACCTAGGACCTATGATTTGCTAAACCTATCTAAAATTTACCCAATTGAGGAGGATATAAATGTTGTAATTTGTGCATAATGTGCCAAGATATTTTTTTTATGTATTTATGGATATTATTTATAAAAAGTAAGTATTTATTGTATTTATATAATTTTCTACTAGTATATATTTTACAATAAAGTCTCATAGATAATTAGAATATGTATGGAATTATAATAAAGGTGTATTATCAGTGAGATTTCATTATATTGTATTATACAAAAGTTATCCATGGTTTGATAAATATCTAGAGGGGATATAAATATTTAGACCAACACGTTGTATAACTAAGGTTATTCCTACTGGACCGAAGGAAAGATATCCTAGATATATAAGTGGGTACTCAAAGTTAAGTAGATATACTAGACACGACTTGCTAATAGAGGACATCACATGCTTAGTGTCATTGGCCCTTCCTTTAAATGAACAAGCGTAAATAATCCCTAGATTTAAGATCTTCATATATTATATATATGGAATGTTGTGCTTTAATGTCGTTAAATACAATCTTTATTTGGATTGTAAATAATACAATTATTGAGTACGATATGAAATATAAAGAGGCTAGTGATGAGTCAAGATAGAATTTATCACTCTTTTGGTTAGGGAATCGATATCTAGGGCCATTTAGTTAAGATAATAGTGACTTGTAAACTCATAACTACGACAAGTATTATTAAGTTTATTTTATCTTGAAAACCAACTAAAATGACTAAATGTTGATGACATGATATGCAATGGTTTAATCAGGATATCATTTGTTGAAGAGATTCAATTACGTAGTAATTGGTTCATAGTAGTTTCTCGTTTACACTTTTTCTATTACGTTGGATAACCAATAACTGTTGCTAGATGGTTACTTTGATTTATATTTATATATACATTACTTCCGTATATAAAAATCTAGAGGGCCGCATACTATAGCACGATTAATTAGAACAAAGTTTTGATAATAATAAAATTTATCAATATTTATTTCAAAGGTAGAATAAATTGATTAGAAATAATAAAATGGAAGCAATTTATTTTGTTGTTTAGTATATATTTATGGTTAAGTACCTTTTAAAGGTTATATATTTTATTATTGTCTTTTTGTGTAAAAATAGATGAAATTTATTAATTTCATGTTTAATTGCCATTGAAAAGTTCATGGCAATTGAAAGGATATGGAATTTACTAATTCCATATTCAATTGCAATTGAAAAGTTCATGGCAATTAAAATGTCGTCTACCATTAATTCCATATTTAATTGTTATACAATTGAAAAGTTTATGAAATGAAACGTCTCTTTTATTGATTTTAATTAATGTTTAAAAGAGACAAGCAGTTTGATAATGATTTTCTATTTAAAAAAACACTTAAAGAAAAGGTAAGAGAGAGAGATATAACATTTTGCTTCCTAGTTTTTTTTTTTTTTAATTCTAATCTAGTTATCTAGTAATATAAAGAATTAGAATTTACTCTTATTAACGTGTGTATGGATACCACTAGAGAAATTACGTTTGGAGACCTTGTGGTGAATACATTTTGAAACAACAAATCGAATTCAGATTTCAATTAAACTCCATCCCTAAGAGGAAACAATACTTCTCATTAGGAAAAAGGTAGTTTTATAATTTTTTATTAACATATATTTTTATTATATGTCACACATAGATCTTATGATAGGTTTTATAGTTTTTTTTTTTTATTTCCGTTGCGTTTTTTCTGATTTATAAATCCTAACAGTGGTATCAAAGCAACTTGTGTAACATGTAAAACATATGTTGGTATTGGCCTAGATTTGATTCATAGAATAATTGTTATGATCTTTATGGGATTAATTTATTCATGTTTACATTATGGATTTGATGTAAAACGTGAGATTTATTGCTTTCGGATCGAAAACATCTATATCTTTTATAAGTGTAAATCGTTATTTGATATCAATAATATTTTACGATCCATAGATCAAGAAATTCCATAAATGAATTTTTTTTATGAGAATTTGGTCATAGTAATCCCAAGTGTGTATATTTGGATTATAATAATTATTTTGAACCAATTGGTTGATATTTTTTATGTTATTTATGGAGCTTTTATTGCTTGCACATGATCATGGGTTTAGGCATGAATGTTTTTGTGTGAATATTTATGATTTTATTAAATAGGGCATATGTATCTTTCAAACAGGTTGAGTTCTAAAAACGGATGTAATTTCATTTTATTTGGGTCTGCGTACCTATAGATAAAATATAAATTGAGTGTATGTAGGTCTGTGAACCTAAATTTATATTCCATTTGTACTTTGTTTTCTATATTTTTTTTAGAAATTTAGTTTTAGTATTAGAAATGGAAGATTGGAGGTCTATATTTACTTGAGACACAGAAAAGTCTAAAAGGCCAAAGATAAGCTACATTTGAGTTAATGGATTTTGGTCTTATGACCTTTTAGTGTAGGCCTAGCCTTAGCTCATATTTTTAGTTGGCCTATGATCATTGCACTATTATTTTATTTATTTTATGTATGCAAGTATTGTTAATGATCAACAATGGTATACATGATTGGTGAGACATTATGAAATCCTCCAATTATATTAAGTCAAGGTTTGATAATGTTGCCCTCTAATTATAAATAATAAAATAGTCAAGTTTCATGTGAGTTGGTACAGCTTCGTTGTGGTGGTTATATTAAATAATTGTAATTTTCATAATTTATTACTAGGTTGACTTAAATTGAATTACTGATTTGTTAGCTTAGCTAAGGTTGATAATTTAATGGGTAAGTATTGGATTTTAAAGTTATACTTTAAAAGAGTAGCCTAATGGAAAATCCAAAAGTTATATAATTTTATGATTGACAAGTTTATTAAGGCCTACCTAAAATAAAGTAATATGTAGGTACAGCTCAGCTGTGTGCATATCAATTTTATTTGGGATTTTAGATCTACTAAAAAACCATCCAACGAGGTTTTTTGAATCTAATAGAGGGAGCTATTAGATTTAAGTAAAATAGTAGAAGATAATTTAAAAGTCTTTTTATAAAATAAATTCATAAACACTAAACTTTGTATCTTTTTGTAGATTTAAAATGGCAAATAACAACAATAACATGTCGCTGTGATTTATTCTTGATAAAGACAATATTCTCATTGGACTAAATTTCCTTGATTAGTTGAGGAAATTGAAAGTTATCCTTAGGCATGAAAGGAAGTTATATGTTGTAGAAATGGAAGAAATTAAAGAACCGGACAAAGATGCCACCATAGAAAAATATGAGCAATATCAGAAATTCTTGGAGGACTCTATTGATGTCTAGTATCTCATGCTATCTGTAATGTCATCTGAATTGCAAAAGCAGCATGAGAATGTCTTCAAGAGAGATATAGGCTCACTTACAGGAACTATTCTAAGAAGGTACTAAGGCTGAATGGTACAATATGTCTTGGGCTTATTTAACTGTAAAATGGCTAAAGGGAGCCTAGTTGGGCCTCATATACTCAAGATGATAGGGTACATAGAGAGGCTCGAGAGCTTGGGCTCTAAGTTAGATGAAAACTTGGCCATCGATCTGATATTGGCTTTTCTACCAGATTCCTTCTTCCAGTTTGTCATTAACTATAATATGAATGGAATAGAGAGGTCTCTAATAGATTTGCTTGCCATGTTGAGGGCAGCTAAAAAGGACTTAAAGTCCAAGTCAAAGATACCTTAAGAGATTCTCTTTATTAGTAAGTCAAAAAAGAGAAAGGTTAATGGAACTAACAATTCTAAGAGTAAGTAAGTAAAGAAAGGTAAGCAATCGAAGCTCAAGAAGGGGCAACAAAAGCCTAATTTTGATGAGAAGGAAGCAATATGTTTCCATTGTAGCAAGAACAGTTATTAGAAGAGGAATTGTATTAAATTCAAGAAAAAGATGTCAAGTGAGAATAATACCTTAGGTATCTTTACAATTGAATGCAATCTTTCTGTTTCTTCTATATGGGTCATGAATACAGGATGTGGCTTTCACATCTGTGTTAACTTGTAGGGTCTACGTAAGAGCTGGAAGTTGTCTAAGGGAGAAATGGACCTACAAGTAGCTAATGGAGCAAGAGTTACTACTTTAGCTATAGGAATATATATGATTTCTTTGCTTAGTGGACTTGTATTAGAATTAGAGAATTGTAATTGTGTTCCTAATTTCACCAAAAATATAATTTCAATATCATGTTTAGATACTAAGGGATTTGTTTTTCAGTTTAAAAATAGAAGTTGTTCATTTTATATGAATGAAACTTTTTATGGTGATGGAACATTAGTTAACGGTCTTTATATTTTTAATACTATTGAATTTGTTCATTGCATTGAGACTAAGAAATAGAAAACATATTATTCAAATTTAACTTACTTATGGCATTGTAGACTTGGCTATGTAAACAAGAAACGCTTAGCTAAACTTCATTCTAAAGGATATTTGGGTTCATTTGATTTGAATCTACAGATACTCGTAAAGCATATTTATAAGGTGAAATGGCTAAGAAACATTTTATCAAGAAAGGTCAAAGGGCAAAAGAGTTATTAGAACTTATACACAATGATGTATGGGGGCCATAATCAACTCAAGCCAGGGGTGAATTTTCTTACTTTTGTGACTTTTATTGATGATTTAAGTAGGTATGGATGTATCTACTTGATGAGGCATAAGTTAAAAACTTGAGAAATTCAAAGAATTTAAAAGTGAAATAGAAAATGGACTTGGCAAGAAGATAAAAACACTTCGTAGTGATAGAGGTGAAGAATATCTTAGTTAAGAGTTCATTGACTACCTGAACGAGTGCGAAATAATTTCACAATTCACACCTCTTGGAACACTAGAATGAAATGGTGTTTCAAAGAGGAGGAACCGCATCCTAATGGACATGGTTAGGTCAATGATGAGTCGTGCAAGTCCTACTTTAACCTTTTAGGGTTATGCCTTGGAAACAACAACATATACACTGAATTGTGTTCTAACTAAGCCAGTAGATAAAACATCATATGAATTATGGTTTGGGAGGAAACCCAATTTATCTTATATTAAAGTTTGGGGCTGTGATGCTTACGTGAAGAGTGAATTCTCTGATAAGCTTGCAACAAAGTCTATTAAATGCACATTTATAGAATATTCCTTAAGATATTATTTTTATCTTTCAAATGAGTATAAAGTGTTTGTTGCTTGATATTGTACATTTTTAGAGAGAGAGTTTATCTCTAAAGAAAGTATTGGGAGTAAAGTAGATTTTGAAGAAATTCAAGATTCCATAAATGAGTTGGAATATGAGTAATTGAGTGTGAAACAAACATCACAAGTACCTATGGTGCCATAACCAAAGATTGCTCTTGAAATGCAAGAACTACGTAGGTCAAGAAGAGTATGTTGAGAACTTAAAAGGTTAAATTTACTAGTAACACATCAAGAAGATGTACTACTCATTGAATATGACGAACCGTTGACATATGAATAAGCAATTGCTTCATCAGACTCTGAGAAATGGTTAGAAGCCATGGAATTTGAGATGGACTCCATGTACACCAACCACGTATGGGATTTGGTAAATGCAACAGTTGGGTTAAAACCCATAGGGTCCAAATGGGTTTTCAAAAAGAAGACTAACATGGATGGGAATATAAGTGCCTATAAAGCTAGGTTAGTAGCAAAAGGTTTCATTTAACGTCATGGAATTGATTATGATGAAATTTTTTCACCAATAATAATGCATAAGTCCATTTGAATTTTGCTTGCAACAGCAGCTTATAAAGATTATAAGATTTGACAAATGGATATTAAAACAGCTTTTCTAAATGGAAAGTTAAAGGAGGAAGTGTATATGATACAACCTCCTAGTCTCATAGCACTTGAGAATGTCAATAAAATTTGTAAGTCAAAGAGATCCATTTATGGATTGAAGCAAGCTTCTCAGAGTTAGAATTTGAGGTTCGATTAAGCAATCAAGGAATTTGGCTATCTTAAGAATTTAGAAGAACCTTGTATTTAGAAGATGGTGAGTGGGAGCACAATTGTATTCTTAGTTTTATATGTTGATGATATCCTTCTAATTGGAAATGATATACCTACCCTAGAGTCTACTAAGGCTTGGTTAGGTAAGTGCTTCTCCATGAAAGACTTGGGAAAAGCAGCCTATATCTTACGAATTAAGATATACCGAAATAGGTATGGGAGGTTGCTTGGACTAAGTCAAAGTACGTACATTGATAAAGTATTAAATAGATTCAATATGCAAAATTCAAAGAGAAGATTTTTACTTATGTAACATGGTGTACATCTTTCTAAGGCAATGTGTCTAAAAACACAAGAGGAGAAGGATAAAATGGACAAAGTACGATATGCCTTGACAATTGGGTCTATAATGTATGCCATGATATGTACGTGGCCAAACATCTCTTATGCTATGAGCATGGCAAGTAGATATCAGGCCAACCTAGGTGAAGGTCACCGGGTTGCTGTTAAGACCATCCTCAAGTATTTGAGAAGAACAAAAGATTTATTCTTGGTTTTTGGAGGAGACGAGGAACTAGCTGTAAGAGGATATACTGACACTAGTTTTCAAACGGATCAAGATGATATGAAATTACAGTAAGGTTATGTGTTTTACTTAAACCACGGAGTGGTTTGTTGGAGGAGCTCTAAACAAGAGACAATAGCAGATTCTACAATAGAGTCCGAGTACATAACAGCTTCTGAAGTAGCTAAAGAAGCTGTATAGATTAGAAACTTTATCTCTGATTTAGGAGTGGTTCTAAGTATTGCGATCCCGTTACACTATATTATGATAACAATGTAGTTATAGCTTAGGTTAAGGAACCAAGGTCTCACCAAAGGTCTAAACATGTACTTTGAAAGTTTTACATCTTCAGAAAGATAGTTCAAAGGGGTAATGCGTTGGTTTGCAGAGTAGCAAAAGATAAAAATGTTGCTGATCCACTTGCAAAGGCTTTACCTCAGCAGAAACATGAAACCTATGTGAGGAGCTTAGGACTTAGAGTTTATAACGCTTGGTATTAGTATAAGTGGGAGTGTTATAATTTATGCACAATGTGTTAAGATATTTTTTATGTATTTATGGATATTATTTATAAAATGTAAGTATTTATTGTATTTATATACTTTTTTGCTGGTATATATTTTACAATAAAGTTCTATAGGTAATTCGAATATGTATGGAATTATAATAAAGGTATATTATCACTAAGATTCCATTATATTGTATTATTTAAAAGTTGTCCTTGGTCGGATAAATATCTAGAAGGACATAGATATTTAGACCAACACATTATATAACTAAGATCATTCTCATTAGACTGAAGGAAAGATATCTAAGTTATACAAGTAGGTGCCCAAAGTTAAGTAAGTACACTAGACAAAACTCGCTAATGGAGGACACCACATATTTAATGTTATTTGTCCCTCCCCTAAATGAATTAGTGTAAATTATTCTTAGACTTAAAACCTTAATATATTCTATATATAAAATGCTATGCTTTAATGCTGTTAAACGCGGTCTTTATTTGGAATGTAAATAAGATGGTTATTGAGTACGACATGAAATATAAAGAGGATAATGATGAGTCAAGATAGAATTCATCACTCTCTTGAATAAGAGAGTTGATATCCAGGGCCACTAGGTTAAGATAATAGTTTTAAGCCCATAACCACAATAAGTATTATTAAGTCTATTTTATTTCGAAAACCAAGTAAAATGATTAAATATTGATGATATAATATGCAATGATTTAATCAAGATATCATTTGATAAAGAGATTTAATTACGCAGTAATCAGTTCATAGTGGTTTCTCGTTCACACTTTTTATATTATGCTGGATGACCAATAACTATTACTAGATGGTTACCTCGTTTTACGTTTATATATATATTACCTCCGTACATAGAAACCTAGAGGGTCGTACACTATAGCATGATTAATAGGAATAAAGTTTTGATAATACTAAAATTTGTCAATATTTATTTCAAAGATAGAATAAATTAATCTAAAATAATAAATTGGAAGCAATTTATTTTGTTACATAGTATATATTTGCGGTTAAGTACCTTAGGTTATGTATTTTATTATTGTCTTTTAGTATAAAAATAGATGGAATTTATTAATTCCATGTTTAATTGCTATTGAAAAGTTCATGACAATTGAAAGAGTATGGAATTTATTAATTCCATATTCAATTGCAATTGAAAAGTTCATGGCAATTAAAAGGTTATTTGCCATTAATACCATGTTTAATTATTATACAATTGGAAGGTTGTGACAATTGAAAAGTTCATGGAATGAAAGGTCTTTTTCATTAATTTTAGTTAATGTTTAAAAGAGATAAGGGCAGAAGAAAAAGTTTGATAATGATTTTCTATTTAGAGAAACATTTAAAGAAAATGCAAGAGAGAGAGATATAACATTTTGCTTCCTAGTTTTTTCTAATTCTAATCTCATTTTTCTAGCAATATAAAATATTATAATTTGTTCTTGTTAACGTATGTGTGGATATCGCTAGAGACATTACATTTGGAGTCCTTGTGGTGAACACATTTTGAAACAACAAATTGGATTCAAATTTCAATTTAACTCCATTCCGAAGAGGAGATTGTACTTCTCATCAGGAAAAGGTAGTTTTATAATATTTTTTTAGCATATATTTTTATTGTATGTTACACATGGATCTTAGGATATGTTTTATAGTTTTTTTATTTCTGCTACGTTCTTGCTAATCTAACAATAAATGAGTATTTTATACTTATACAATAAGATTACTTGCTTATCCTTACTTGTGACTATTCAATTCTTAAAAAAATATTAACAAAAGAATACTACTACAATTTAAAAATTACAAAAAATCTATAAAAAAAAAGTGAAAACCAAACCTCTTTTTTTTTTTTTTTGGTTTTTGAGCATCTCGTTATATTCAATTTTATTTTTTATTTATTATCAAATGCAAAATAGTCATGTCTTGTCTAAAAGCATGTTTTTTCTAGCATTTAAGGGGATGCTTATTTTGAAAAATAGCAAAATTAGTACATTTAAAATAAATATAAAGAAATGTATTTATAATTTATTATACTACCACTATTCCTATGAATGGTTGTACATCTTATCCATATTAGTGGTGGCCTAATTATATTAGTAAGCTTGGTACATGGCACCTACCACTACTTAGGAGTCTAGGATTTTTTTTACTGTTCTATCCTTATTTTTTAAGGAACTAGTCTTATTATCCATCTCACTCTCGATATTCATTTCTTTAAATCTGAATGATTAAATAAATTGTGAATTCAATAGTTCAAAATTTAAAAAATAAAAGTGAATGAATATAGAACTGGTCCTGTCAAAATAGAGGACGAAACCGTATAATCTACCTAAAGCAAGTAGTTTAAGTTGCCTTTAGTCTTCTACTTTTTTTTTTTTATTTTCTATCTTTTAATGCTTCCTCTATTTAGTAAATAACTTTTTTTTCTTTTGGTTAATTTTGCAAGATATCATAGCAAGTTAATACCTTATTCCCAACAAGGAAATATATCATATTAGCATATTTTAGAAGTGTTTCGTAGAAATTTTTGTATGATTTAAAAGTAGTTATAGAGTAGATTAAAGATTGAGCATTTTTTCTAAATTAAAAATTGATGAAAAAATTTAAGTCAAAATCGACTCTTTTTCTTGGAAAAATTACAAGTTGCAATTCAAAACCCCATACCCTCATGCATTGTCCCATATGGAATGATATAAGAAAAAAGCCCTTTATATATTATACATTGTCTCAAATATTCATAAATAGAAAGGTATTAGAGGGTATAGTATGAACTATGTATGGATATAAGCAATTAGTAAAAGTATTTTTCTTGTAAAAGAAGATACTACATGTCAATTCATACTTATGCCATGTATCATGCTATGTTAGTAAAAATGTGCTACGTATTGTATCACATGTTATGCCACATTTGCTAAGGGACAAGTTAGGTTAGGTATGAAAAATGGTGCCACATGTCAATTCGTGTCATATTAGAAAAGAGACATTAACGAAGTTAGGTCAGGTAGTATAAATGATAACGAAAATTTTAATTAAGTAGTAAATTGAACTTTTCAAAGTTTAAGTAGCAAACTATACATTTAAGGAAAGTTCGGGTGTTAAATATGACATCAAACTTTTTCAAAATAATTCTAAGAATACCATACTTGATATTAGTTTTTGAAAATGCAATTTTAGAATAAACTAAAATTGGCTTTTAAAAAGTCAAGTATTTGAATTTTAGTATAAAATCGATTTTTGAAGAGCCACTTTCATTATTTATAAAAATATTGACTTTTCAATAGCCATTTTTATTTATTTTTCCAAATTATTATCAAGGTTATATTGTGATTTAATGGGTAGGATGTTGGGCTTTTTGTTCAACCAAAGGTTCACTAATTGATTTTGATAAGAACAAAACAAAAGTGGTTAATTAAACTAAGCATTATTTGAGTAATGAGATCAATTAATTTGCTTAATGAATAAATATATCAATAACTCTACAAGACATTTAATTTTTGAGTAGTGATCAAACGATCTTGAAATTGGATTGCAAAATATATTTGTTTTTTGTGTGTTAAAGTTGATTTCAAGTGATATTTGGTCTACCAGCATGACGGTACTAGGAAGAACCAGGCTGATAGTGTAAAGCCTTGGATTGCAAGAAGAAAAGCTTTCCAATCCCCAAGAGTTAGCATGCCAGTACACTTTCTGGTGTTTATGCCAATTACTTACCGTCATGCTGGTAAGAGTAAGGTATTGGCATGCAAGAAATCCTATTTTGAGTAGCCATTGAGGCATTTAATGCGCGATAACGGGAAGAATTCAATGACTTGGTGTAAATGCTCAACAACCCAACCAAAAAGAATCAAGAACTGATATTCCACAGCAATCAAAAGACATTCACTTATATTCTTTAGCTTGATTACTTATTATTTGCGTCTTGTACTCTTTACTTGCAATCAAACGTAAGAGACTTAGTGTATAATGCTTAAGAGTTCTAATATTTGCAATCTTGAGAGAAAGAAAAGCACTACACTTGAGATTATTGTGTGTGATAGTGATTGTGTAAACTTGTGTAGCTCCTTGATCATTGTGTTGAGAAATTAATATAGTTGTGTGAAGTTCTTGATTGAAGGCATTATGGGTTCGTGGAGATTAAGGGGCAGTCTAAACTTTACATTATATTCGAGCTTGAACTTCTCTATGCCTATCTCTTTTAATTTCTTCACTTATGATTTTTTTATTATTGTCTTGATCATATTTGTTATTATATTTAATTGATAATTTTGAAAAGAATTGCAATTTGTCTTATAAACTCAATTCCACCACCCCCCTCCCCCCCCCCCCCGCCCCCCATCCTCTTGAGTTTAGCTTAGTGTTCTTCACTTTTATGTGAGGGATATGGGTTTAAATCCCACTAAAAGGAAAATGTTTCTTTTTTGTATGCTAATTAGTAAGTGCAGTAAAGAGAAAAAGGAAAAAAGGGTGTTGTTGGGAATTGAACCTAAATCAACGAACTTTAATGGTGTGTTTACTTTGCTGAAACAAAATAGAGTAGGAATGGAATTGAAATCTTTATGGAATGGAACAAAGATGGAATACTTATTACATTGTTTAGTTACACAAAAAGGACACTCACAATAGAATTTAAAAAGACAAATATACCCATCTTCATCCTTTCTTTCTCTCTCCTAATCATCTTTACTCTTTCCTTGTCACTCTCTCTTTGTGGATCTTTCTACTCCTTTCGTCTCTTCCCTTCCATTCCTCCAACCAAACAAAATCCCAAATCGCCAACATAAAACAACATTGAAACAAACTAATTGACAGCACTATTACTCCACGTGTTGCTCATCGAACTTTATGGAGCTTAAGCATGCGATATAACTGGGAAGGAAGAAATTGTAGTGGCATAAAAATAAACTTTTTTTTTTCATCTTTTGTTTTACCTTTTTCGGTTTTTTTTTTTGTTTTATTTCTTTGCCTCATCGGACTTTGCACTTCCCTTTATTTTTTTTTCCTTTCCCACATCATCGACATAAAGATGCTTCTTTTTTTTTTTTTTCCCTTTTTTTTGGTTCTTTAGATATAAGATAAGGGAAGAGGGGGAAATGGTGGAGAGAGATGGGATG
The DNA here is from genome assembly GCA_024138015.1 of Lumnitzera littorea. Classification (NCBI taxonomy): domain Eukaryota; kingdom Viridiplantae; phylum Streptophyta; class Magnoliopsida; order Myrtales; family Combretaceae; genus Lumnitzera; species Lumnitzera littorea. The sequence goes on along the minus strand of JAMXBB010000009.1, from coordinate 52,431,874 downwards.
ATTAGTCAAAGATGCCGTTTTTTTTTAGAATGTGTATGTGTCACGAGCAAATTCCCTTACTTAAACCCGTACAGCACTTAGCATTCCTGACCATACTAAGGAAGGCTAAGTTAGCTTGTAACAACTCATAATGTTTAGAGAGAGAAAATATAGAGAGAGAAACTTTGATGTAAATAGTATTTACTCAAAATAACTTGATGATACAACTAAAGAGATCTCCCTTATATATACATGAGGCCTCTCAAGATGGAGGGCCAAGATCAATTTGATCTAATGGTTACAAATGAATCCTACCTACCTTTACATTAAATGTATCTACCTATCTTACTTACTACCTATTCTAGAACCTTCTAGATCTTATAGAATATTCTGGATTATCTTCTCTTAGGCTTGAATGAACCTCATGATTTTAGGCTCTTTTAAATTAGCTCGTAACATTCTCCCCCACTTATTCCAGCGACATACTTGTCGTATTTTCTCTGTGGAACTTTTGAATTTTGTTTGGAAACTGACATAGAGCTTACAAGTTCCCAATTGGCTTCACTTTCTGGCTTTCCTTTCCAAATAACCATATACTTGTGCCTAGGGGGGTGGCCTTATCTTCTTACATATCTATCCGCAATAATTTTTCTAACTTCTTTTTCGTATGATTCTTGAATTCCAACTGGAGCCCTCTGTGATATTGTTCTACTGGGGTTATCCTCATCCTTATGATATGGCTTAAGCATACTAACATGAAATACTAGGTGGAATTTTAATCTTGGAGGTAACTCCAACTTATAAGATATTCGTCCTACTCGTTTCACGATAAGACATGATCTTTCATAACGCCTCATTAGTCCTTTGTACAATTGGCCCTTGGTCCACTGGATTAGGTGTAACTTCACAAGTACTTGATCCCTTACTTGATACTCCATTGGCCGACGCTTCTTATCTGCAACTTTCTTCATTCTCTTGATAGTCTTATCTAAGTAAGTCCGAGCTAAGTCTTGGCTCTCTTGCTACTCTTTTGCAAATTTATATGTTGGGGAACTAAACCCTGTATATCCTATGGTTACTGTATTGGGACTTAGCGGCTGTCTCCTTAAGATAATCTCAAATGGACTATGCCCTGTTAATTCATTCTTCTATAGATTGAAAGAGAACTGTGCGACATCCAATAACTTTGACTAGTCTTGTTGACTTGTACTTACAAAGTGCCTCCAAACTTGAAGGCAATGCACTACAGCTGTCATTTCCTTCTCATGTACTAGGTATCGCCTCTTCGTATCATTCCACTTTTGGCTCTCAAAAGCTATTGGATGGTTTTCCTACGTCAAAACCCCACCAATGACATAATCACTAGCATCCGTGCATACTTCAAATACTTTACCAAAGTTAGGGAGCGCAAGAACTGGTTCTTTAATGACTGCTTCCTTCAGGTTATCAAATGCCTTTTGTCAATCTTCCCTCTATTCTCATGGAACATCTTTCTTGAGTAAATCCATTAAGGGGGCAGCCATTCGAGAGTATCCACTTATGAACCTTCTGTAATAATTTACTAAGCCAAGAAACGACCTCAATTCGGTAGGCTTAGTGGGTTCTATCCATTCTCGAATGGCCCGTATCTTCTCTTCGTCCATTTTTATCTTCCCCTATCCTACTACGTACCCTAGGAAGGCCACTTCTTCCATTGCAAAGGCACATTTCTCCAACTTTACATATAACTCGTTTTCCCTTAAGGCGAGGAAAACTGTATGAAGATATTCTAGGTGCTCTTCTATAGACTTGCTATAAATCATGATATCATCCAAGTAAACCACAACAAAATGATCTAAGAACGGTGCTAATACCCTATTCATAATACTACAAAAAGTAATCGGGGCGTTCATGAGCCCAAATGGCATAATAAGAAACTTAAATGCACCATACCTTATGATACAAGTGGTTTTAGGCTCATCTCCATCTGCTATCTGTACTTGATGATATCCTGATTGTAGATCCAGTTTTGAAAAATATCTTGCCTCTCCCAATCGATCGAACAAGTCTGATACCAAAGGAAAGGAGTACTTATTTTTTACAGTGACCTTATTCAAGGCCCTATAGTCAATACACAACTGGAAGGACCCATCATGTTTCTTTTGGAAGAGAACTGGAGCTCCAAAAGGTGCCTTTGACGGTCAGATGAATCCAGCTTCCAACAACTCCTTCAATTGTCGCCTTAATTTTTCTAATTCTTTTGGGGACATGTGATAAGGAATTGCAGCAGGGGCCTTTGTACCTGGTTCTAGCTCAATCGCATGATCCACTTCCCTTCTTGGTGGTAGCTTCTTTGGCAACTCTTTAGGCATGATGTCTTTAAATTCTTCTAGCAACTCCTCCACTTGATGTGGAATTGCCTCTTAACTTCCCGTCTCTTCTTCCTCCTTTAATGTAGCTACGTACATAACTTCATTCTTTTTTAGGCCCTTCGTTAGTTGCATAGCAGAAAGGAATTTTGTGGCTTGACTAGCTTTCCCTATAACAGGCACCACATATTGAGAGTTGGTCTTGAGCATACATATACAATTTGCACGAGGAACAATAAGTGTGTCAATACGATCTAGGAATTCCATCCAAATCACAAATTCGAAGTTGTCCACAGGTACTACTTCGATGGTTTCTTTCCCTTTCCACCCTCCCATATGGAGCTCTATCTCCCTGGCGACTCCAATAGTAGGGACTTCCTTTGAGTTTACCATCTTGAGCCATGTCTTGGTCTTCTCTAGTTCCATTCCAATCTTACTTGCTACTACCTCAGAGATGAACAAATGAGATGCCCCTGTGTCAATAAGGGCATTTAACTTCTTGATAGCAACTATCACATCAATGTACATCAACTCCTTTCGCTTCTCCTACATCTTCATAGCACTAAGCAGTCGTACCGAACCCAGTTTAGCCTTGTCCCCTTCATCAAAGCTCTCATCTGCCATAATTGCTGCCAATCGATCTTTCTTTAGGCATTCCCTAGCATAATGGGGCCCATTGCAGAAATAACACTTCAATTCTCAGGGCTTCCATTGTTCCCCATCTTTTCCTTCACGAGTCCTTCCCCGATCATTGTTTTTCTCTTCCATCTTAAGCTTCCCTCTTGAGGAACTCCTACTCCTTTCCTTCTCAACTCCTCCCTTCCACCTTCCCATTGGAGTCTTATGTTTTGTCTTCTTGAACTTCGTTAGGCCTTCAGCAACTGCTATGGCCTTAGAGATGTCTTCTATTCCTCTTCACTCTAGCTCTAACTTTGCCCAAGGTTTCAAACCATCTAAAAACATCACGAAAGCATCATCCTGGTTAAGGTCTGGGATCTCCAGCATTAGTTTTGAGAATTCCTTCACATATTGCTTGATGTCACCCTTATGAGTTAGGTAACGCAACTTCACTTTTGCTTCTTTAGTAGCATTTTGGAGAGAGAATTGCCCATTGATTTCAGGTGCAAAGCTAGCCTAAGTATTGATTTCATTTGCCCTCCTAGGCCACCATACCATAGTAGAATCTTTCAAACACATAACAGTAATACGTACATTTTTTAGGTCATCCAAGATTCTTACAGCATTGAAATATTGTTCTATTCCCTAGAGGAAGTTGTCTACCTCCCGAACGGATCGTATCCCATTGAAAGGTTCAGGCTTGGGTACATTGATCCTATAAGTAGATTGGATGGTCATTCCATTTGCCACTACCGCCCGACATACTGCTAGTTGGTTCTTAAGTTCTTCAATCTCTTGGCGTATGGCCACCGTTGCAGCATCCATCTTGGCTTCATAATCTTCCTCCTTAGTTTCCAAAGCCGTAACTCGAGCTTGGAGTACTTCATTCTTCCCTTCAATCACCTCATCACACTGCTTTAGCTCCTCAATGGCTTGATTTAATGCCCCTTGCAACTTGTCTCAAAGTTCTTCCTCTATCTCTTTAAGGTTGCCTTGTGATTCATTGAATTGTTCCTTCACTTCAACAATGCTTAGTTCCGCTCTATCTATCCTATTAAGGAGGGAGTTTAGCAAGTCCCGAGACCTAACCCTCTGCTTAGTGACTTTGCGGTCATCTTGATTACTTAACTCTTCGACCATCGAAGTGTTGTTGTCTCCTCCAATAAACATCTTCTCTACATGTGGTCTCTTAACTTGGCTCTGATACCACTTGTCATTGGCAGATTCCCTTACTCGAACCCGTGCAGCACTTAGTATTCCTAACCACACTAAGGAAGGCTAAGTTAGGTTGTAACAACTCACAATGTTTAGAGAGAGAAAATATAGAGAGAGAAACTCTGATGTAAATAGTATTTACTCAAAATTACTTGATGATACAACTAAGGAGATCTCCCCTATATATATAAGAGGCCTCTCAAGATGGAGGGCCAAGATCAATTTGATCTAACAGCTACAAATGAATCCCACCTACCTTTACATTAAATGCATCTACTTACCTTACCTACTACCTACTTTACTTACTATCTATTCTAGAACCTTCTAGATCTTATAGAATATTCTGGGTTATCTCCTCATAAGCTTGAACGAACCTCATGATTTTAAGCACTTCTAAATTGGCCCGTGACATATGGTGGTGATACATAGTGGTAATGTAGTGGTCTGTGTGTGGTGGTAGTATAGTGGTTTGTTGTGTGTTACTCTATGCATGTGGTGGTGCATAGTGGTTTGAAGGAGGTATGATGGTGCATATACTATGATAGAGAAGAAGAAGAGAGGGTTAATGGGTGTTCTCTTTCATGGAATCAAGATTCTTAGGTTGAGAAAAGGAATGGGGATTCTTAATTTTAAGGAATTGAGATTCTTATGGAATTGCGATTTCGCAAAGTGAATATGATAATAGAATTGTTTTAAGGAATAGGGGGAGAGTGGCTATTGCATTCCCTTAAAATAAATACCTTGTAAATGTATACTTACCAACCACTACACGAATCACATTACTTGTTATTTATTTTTACATATTATATTAAACTTTTTTTAAATCAGCTTTTAAAAAATCAATTTATTTTAGATAAATGAATTTAGTTTTTAAAAAACTGATTTCAATTCATTTTAAAATAGCATTTTTAAAAATTGATTTTAAGTGTGATATTTTTAAGATTATTTTTGAAAAGACACTATTTTGGGATTATTTTTTAAAGTTAAAATTTTAATTTCCTTTATCTTACATGCAAAAGTGGACTTTCTCTGCCAATTTTCTTTACATGAATTATTAATTAGTATAGCAAGTTGAATTTATGATATCTACACCATTGCATTATTAAATCTATTAATTAATTAAATATAATGATTGGAGCATTCCATCTTCTGAAATAATAAGAGTCATATCCATGAATACAAAAGTAGTGAAAGTTGTTTATTTTAATTAGAAAAATTAATTTTAGACTAATGAGCCTATTAAGTGCAGTGGATAAATTTGTGCTTACCTTCTCATTATTTCTTGCCATCCTTGAAAAAGAAAAACTTCAAAAGCTTATAATCTAATTGATGTACACATTGTTATTTTAGTCCTCTCTTATAAATTAAAGTTACAATTTAGAAAAAGCATAAATCAATACAGTCATTTCTCATATAGTACCTATCTTGCCTTTTCAAATGGGATGGAATTGATAGAGTAAAATTTTATAAAATATGAGAGACAATGAAGATGATTACGATAATGATAGGGATACTAGAAATGCAAGTGGACTTATCTTCCTTGAACTTATAGTAAATGGTCATAAATGCTACTTCTAAGAAGCTTTGGAGTCAAGATGGATAAATCTAATTCTCTATTTTTCAAAATATTGAAAATAGGAGAACTGGTTGCCTCAAGTCATGTAAAATAACCACTTTCATTTAGGCAAAAGTTATCATCTAAAGACTAAACAAATTTTAGATCATTTACAAATAAAAAGCCATTATTGAGAAGTGTAAAGAATTGTCCAAAAGTTTAAAGATTATTTTTCTATAGCAAAACAATATTTAGGATAATTCATTGACCAATAACAAAGGATTGCTTCTCTTAGTTTACATTAGAAGTGAACAAATAACCCTATTATATAGGATAACTACCCATACCTAACTCGATTAAGTAGGTTTTGGGTGAGTATTTAAGGTCACAAGATAGGTTCTGGGTAGTAATTTTTCAAAACTTGTATCTATAGGGTAGGGTACGGATATGAGGTTAGGGTATTATGTACCCATCTTAAAACTTGTATTGTGAAGTATACGGGGTATAGGTTCCAAGGTATCTTATACATACCCTACAATAATAATTAAATAAAACTAATACATAAAAAATACCATTTCATTTGTATGGCTTAAAAAAAATAAACAAAACGCAGCCCATGAGTCCCCTAAACTAAACTTGATTCCTCATTAGTTTCTTCCCACAGACGGTGTCAAATGTTGTTGGTAGATTTTAGAAATGGGGAATGTCCTACAAAGAAAAAAAAAAATTGCTTAGTATTGGGCCTAATTTAGTGCGACTACTCTAATACTTAAGTTAGTAAGTAGGAATGAGGAAAGTAAAAGTGAGTGGTTAAGAGTTATCAGATATCTCTTATAGAGTTTTTTTCTCGTATTTATAGGGGACTTGTTGTGTCTGAAGTAGTAATTATCGGAATAACTGTTGGTCTCTTGATTAGACATTAAAGTCTCTTGATTAGACATTTTCCTTGAAATGTAGGAAGAGTAGGCAGTTATGCAATATAAAGTGCTTGTGATAACTGTTCGCGTTATGAACTTGAATTTAAATCATGAACATATCGATGTTACTCGGTGGAATGCCGAAAGTGTCAATTACTCGGTAAGGTGCCGAAAATATAGATTACATAGCATGTCGACAACCAAATGGACTAGTAAGTGAAGTTATTGTCCCTTCAACTGCACATCTTAAAACCAAGTTCCTTACACCTATGGGAGTTGGCATGTATAAAGGGGATGAACAACTGGTAAGATCCTTGTATATGAGGGCCTTAAGGCAAGAGGAGGTATTTCAAGTAGAATCCTATCCGGAAGGTAAGTCGGTTGGCATAAAAAATCCCAAGAGTGATACTGAAGAAATTTCTTTAAGAGATGACCTTGGGAAAACAACAAGAATAGGGGAACCTTTGTCAGCAAATATTTTGCAAAGTTTGATTAACTTCCTGTAAGCCAACACTGACGTATTTGCATGGTCCCCTTTAGACATACCAGGTATCCCAAGAGAAGTTATGGTACACAAGCTCTAGATTGATCCGAGTGTTAAGGTGGTTCAACAAAAGAAAAGGCATTTTGCATCGCATCAGAGGGACAAGCAGCAATAGAAGAAGAAGAAGTCCAGAAGCTATTGAAGGCAGGATTTATTCGGGAAGAGCCTTATTCGACTTGACCAACCAATTGTATGCTAGTCAAGAAGTCTAATCGTAAGTAGTGAATGTGCATAAACTTCACGGATCTCAACAAGGCTTATCCTAAGGATTGTTTCCTACTACCGAAAATTGATCAGATGGTAGATTCAACCGCTGGACACACGTTACTTTCTTTTATGGATGTTTTCTCTAGTTACAACCAAATCAAGATGGATAAGGAGGATGAAGTCTAAACGTCATTTGTTACTAATTTTGCAACATATTATTACATGGTTATGCGCTTTGGGCTGAAAAATACCAGTGCAACCTACTAGAGACTTGTTACCAAGATGTTCAAACCTCATATTTACAGAAATGTCAAAGTATATGTCAATGACATGATTGTGAAGAGTATAAAGGAAGATTGGCATCTTGCCAACCTTGAGGAGACATTTGCTACACTAAGGAGATACAACATGAAACTTAACCCACAGAAGTGCATCTTCGGCACAATCTTAGAAAAAACTTTTACGATATACGGTTAGTCGTCATGGCATTAAGGCTAACCTGAGAAAGATTGAGGCGATAATAAACATGAAATCCCCTTATACGATTAATGAAGTGTAGAAACTCACCGAGTGAATAGCTGCCTTCAATAGGTTTGTGTAGAGAAGTGCGGATACGTGCGCAGAATTCTTTAAAATCTTAACAATACATAAGAATTCAAATGGTCTGATGATTGCGAAAGAGCTTTCAATGATCTCAAAAAATTCCTTGCGTTACCCCCAATGCTCTCGATACCTATCTCTAGAGAAAATTTATATTTGTACCTATTGGTCAGCTATCAAGCTCTTTCTTCTGTATTGGTTTGAATTCACAGCAAAGAGTATCGACCCGTTTATTACGTAAGTCATGTGTTGCAAGGGCTAAAGCTTTAGTACATGAAAATTGAAAAATTTATTTTAGTAGTAGTTCTCTCGACAAGGAAGTTAAAGTCATATTTTAAAGCTTACTAGATCATAATGCTCACTAATCAGCCATTACGGCTAGCATTACAACGGCTTGACTCCTCCGGGAGGATGATAGAATATGCCCTAAAGCTAAATGCTTATGATGTATAGTACAAACTCAAAATAGCATTGAAAGCTCAAGTGTTAGTAGATTTTGTGGTTGAATTCACTAGTGAGGAAGATAGTATGGAGGTTACCGAGAAACCTATTTGGTACCTTTATGTGGATGGTTCTTCGACAAGAGAAAGAAGTAGTGCAAGCCTTTTTTTTCAAGGCTCCCACAATGTTAAAGTTAATTATGCTTTAAAATTTAGATTCCTAGCTAGCAACAACAAAGTAGAGTATGAAGCTTTGATTACTGGATTGAAACTGACAAAAGAGATTGGCACCAAGAAACTTGAGGTGTTCTCTAATTCACAATTAGTAGTGAATCAAGTCATGAGAAGTTATGCGGTAAGGGAAGAAGAAATGAGCAAGTACTTGTTGTAGTACGAACACTTGTAGAAGAATTTCAATCTTTTTCTATCCACAAGGTTTCGAGAAGCAAAAACATTGCTGCTGATAAGTTGTCAAAATTAGCTAATATGGCATTCCCTGACTTAAGCGACAAACTTTTTGTCGAATTTCTTCCATGAAAAAGTTTATCTACTCTTTCGTAGAGTTGTGGATTGGCTCTTTGCTCGAAAGAATAATCTTGGATAGATCCCCTAGTAGATTATTTGAGAGACGGTACTCTCTTTAACGACAAGAAAGGAGTGAGAAGATTGGTTTACCAAGCTACGAATTACATACTGATTGGTGGTTAGTTGTACAAATGTGGCATATCATAACTCTAGCTTCGATGCCTTCCTCCTATAGATGCAGAGGGGGTGTTATCTAAACTACATGGTGGTTTATGCAGTAACCATGTAAAAGTGTAGACACTATATGTTTGAGCACTACTATTCGGCTATTGTTGGCCGACCATGAGAGAAGATGTGAAGGAAGCTATTTAGCACTACTCGTAATGCCAAAAGCACGAGGAGCCGAGTTGAGCACCTGTAATTGAGTTATGTAACCTATCTAATCCTTGGCCTTTCGCCTAGTGAGGGTTAGATATTCTTGAACCTTTTCTGAAATATACCACCCAACAACAATTCATCATTATTGCAATGGATTACTTTACCAAATGGGCAGAGGCCGAGGCAATTGCGAAGATCACCAAGCAGAAAGTGGAAGCATTTGTTTTCAGTTGCATAATATCAAGATTTGGAGTTCCTTACATGATAATCATGGATAACAGCTCGCAATTTGATAACAACAAGTTTCGAGCATTTTGTGAGAAGTATGGTATTCGCCTCAATTATATGTCTGTAGCATACCTTCAAATGAATGGACAAGTTGAAGCCGTGAATAAGATCATTTTGCATGGCTTAAGAAGGAAAGTAGATCAAGTTATAGGGAGATGGGTTGATGAATTGTCGAATGTCTTATGGAGGTATCAAACCACCCATAGAACTGCGATAAGGGAGACTCTCTTCAGGTTAGCATACGGCACGAAAGCAATCTTACTAATTAAGTTGGATTTGCCTAATTTGTGAATGTAGAACTTCGATATGATGGTTAATTAAGTTAGATTAACGGCAAATTTGGATACCATTAATGAAATCAGAGACATTGCAAGAGCTAGGGTTGTGATATAATAGCATAGAGCGACAAGGTAGTACAATTAAAAAGTAAAGCACAAGGTTTTTCAATTTGGAGATTTGGTTTGCCGAAAGATGGAAGCAACTGGTGCGTGAGTGAGTCAATGAAAGCTCGGCGTAAATTGGGAAGATCATGTTAGGGTCCAGGAAGTCATTGGCAAGGGGGCCTATTGACTATAAAGGTTAGATGGATCAATCATCACTTGAGCATGGAATGCCGAGAATTTGAAATTATATATCAATTGATTTTTCGGATGATGTTCATCTCCATTTGTTTGTAAGGCGACAGCCTACTTGTTTGTAAGACAACAGTTTACTTATTTATAAGAATTATATTTGAAGTCATATTATGTTTCTTGATCTTTTTATGATTGTTGAGTTAATGAGTTCTAGACTGCATGGCAAACGAACTGACGTAAGTTCTAGCCTATTACGGTTAACGAATTGCAAAAATTAATCTTACGGCCAAGTAATGCTGCTAGTCTATGTCTTAAATGGCTAATGGACAATGTCTATAAAGATGTATGAATTGGGTGTATGAAATAAAACATGCCAAAATACTTGAGCGTATGAAATAAAACATGTTGAGATATACTTAGTGTGTGAAATAAAATATGCTAACGAATAATAACGTATGAAATAAAACACGTAAATCATACATGTCGGGAAAATGTAGTACGTGAAATAAAACCTACTGGAAACAGTTATATGAAAGATGCTTTTCATTCAATAATGTATTATTACAAACACTCGGCCTATTTTTAGAATGCAATGTACAAAGAATACAAAGAAAATCATACGACCTATTCTTAGAGTCAATAGAAGTAATTTTTGGATTGGAGGCTAGGGCTTTCTCTAAGTAAACTTCTTTCTCAGTGTTTGGGGTCTCAAAGCTGGCAAATTTCTCTTTCTACACATAGGGGATTTCTTTCGATAGATGTTTTTCATCTTCCTCTAAATCCTCAACATGAGCTTCGTTATCACCCTTAGTAACAATCTCGGTACCTACCTCATCATCCTCGTCACAATTGCTGACTTTGTCATCAATGTTAGCAAAGTCAAGGCAGGAGAGATTGTAATTAGGGTAAAGCTTCGAGATCTCCTCTCTTGCCATTTAGACTCCTTTTAACAACTTCTTTCTTAGAAGTCTCTTGTATTGTTGACTAGGTGTGACTATATCGAGTGCCTCTTTAACAGAGGGTCCTCTCCTCATAGTCTCCTCCAACTCGACAACTTGGCAACATGGCTTTGTAAATTTGTGTTGTTGGTCTCCAACTCTTTAATTTGCATTCTGAGCTTATCCTATTCGTCGCTTATCGTGTAAAGAGTTTGGCATAACCCCCAATACTCTCCTTTCTTCTTTTGCAACTCCTCCTTTAGGCCTTCAAACTCCTTACATTACTCTTCAATCTTAGCATTCAGGCTCTAGACTTCATCGGGAATTAAGGTATGTGCCAATTTTTTAGCAGTAAGGTCTTTTTGGAGCTTTCTTGCCTCCATCCCAACCCTTATCCTTGTATTATTGGCAACAATAGTTTGGGCTTTGGAGGCATTATATGCATCCTTGATTTTCTGTTACAATTTCATTTAGTATAATCAGTACTAAAAGTAACTCAACAAAATACATAAAGACTATTATGGATATTACCTTCTTCATTTCTTTATCGGCCTCATTTAAAGTCGTCAAAATGTGGCTGCTTATCTGAAAAAGAAAAGGAATGTTAGTAACTAAGCAAATTCAACAATTAAAAGATGGATATAGAAACTCATGTCATACAACTTGACCATGATATGGGCCTTATTGTAACCATCAAACCCGTCAACGTCTTTCATGGCAATCTCTTTATCCTTTGGAAGAATAATTCCTTCCATTAAGGCCAAAGTTTTCATCTTGTCTCCCAAGGCTAAGTTGGTTTCCAAGACATTGTGGCTCCAACAAGGGACGAAGTACTCGTTGACTTTCTTGTTGGCAACGAATTCGGCATTGCTGATGCCAAGAGCTTTGGACCGTATTGCCTCCTTCATCTTCTTGTCCAAATTTTTGGACCTTTTGGCAGGTGGTTAGCTAGCAAATTCCTTCCCCGGTTTCTTATTAGCACTCAGCGCTGCCTCCACCATCAACGACAACCCTTCGACGGTAGTGGTATCCTCGGCCTCACTACAAGGCTGGGTCTCTTAACTACCCTTTCTCGGCTTGGTAGTAGATTGAATATTCTCAACCAACGGTTCCCCAGAATGAGCGACTTTAACTAACACTATTTTCTTACCCTCCTTTTGCTTCTTGGCCGATTGGGAGGTTTTTTTCTGTATTGCCACTTGCTTTGTTGTGTCCTTCTTTGCCGGTTTCTTTACAACAACATGCTGAGTAGTAGTAGCTATGATGGCCACCTGCTTATCAACTTTAGATTTTTTTACTTTAGCTTGGGTTAGTAGCTTGGCAGGATTTACCTCACTAGCACCCATATCTGCAATATGAACAAACATGTTAATATTAACATAGCATAAAAGAATAAACTCAGATTCTACGTGCCAAGCAATGCTTGAAGGCAACAATTCTCCTCCTAAGTCATAAGAACGACTTTCCTCTTGTAGCTATGCGTGGTAACTCATCAGCTTACCTTCTTTTTCAAAAAAGATCAACTCCCTACTTTCATAACACCTTATAATTCTTTTGGTGTCCTAAAAGAACATTTTGTTCCTCTTTCTCTCTTGAATTTTCTTCGCTGCTGCAGCGTTATTCGACATCAGCTCTATATCTTTTGTACAGATTGGTTCAATCCATTGAGTCTAGAAATCCAACTCCTCATCAGACACTGTTAACACAAATTTATCGTGCCACTTGTGGATCTTGGACTCCAACCCATCTATAAACTTATGCCTATGCTTCGCATTAGCAAAGTACCACTCGTCAGGTTACCTCCTAATTGTGAAGAAATACTGGAACAGTTGAGGCATAGCCCTGACTTCGACTTCTTCACAAACTATCTCGAAAGCCGCTAAAAGCCGATACGTGTTTGGTGAGAACATACTCGACACGACTTAAAAGTAGTTGAAGGAGTCCTTCACAAATGCCGAGAAAGGGAAGTGCAACCTAAAATCCAAATATTTCAAGTATATGTGGAATTCACACTCCCTTAGGAAACATACCCTTTCCTGCTCTCTCAACCTCTTAAGATTCCACGATTCGGGAAGGTCTTGCCAGTACTGGTTATATTTTGTGACAAGGACTCTATCACTAGCATTAGCAGTTTCATCTAGAGAGTCGCGGAAGTAAGCTATAATGTTGTACAGATATTTCACTGAGGATCTCCCTTTTTATCCTCAACATAATTATCTATTGCGAAAGCGTTAATTCAAGTGAGTTTATCCTACTTTTCCTCAACGCTATTGGTTGAGCTACTTAAAGAACACGCTGTCTCGCTCCTTATTTGGGGGGGAGAAGTAACTTCAATCTTCATTGCTCCAGAATCAGAGAGGACAAGTTGATAGATTACATTACGAACCATACTTGAATAGTTATAAAGAATGATATCACAGAAGTTGAAGAATTTGAGAGTGAACAAGAGAAAGCAAATCAAAGTTTGGAGATACAACTGGAGAAATGTATTTTGATTTTGAACAATTCTTTAAATACGAACAACTCACCTTTGTAACTGCAAATTGTTCCTGACGGTAATGATGCGCTAATTTGATAGTGGTGTAGATTGTTGATACATGTTTCAAGAAAGAAATTTGACGGTTGACAACTCTCTGACAGTTATTAGGCTTATAGCATAATGATGACTAAGGTGATATGTGTCATGCCTCCTACTTTTTGGTTTCTCGTACAGGCGGAAAATTGAAAATTGCAACTTTTTTATTAGGACACGACTCATCTTGCTTCCTACCTCATTCGGCATCTAAAGAACTGCTCCCCACTCATCCTCTAATTGATTATATATCACTCCCTTTATCGAATTCTCGAATACGGGAGTTGAGGGGCAAATGTTGATAGTCAATTTTTGTCCACTCGGTTTGACAAGCTTTGATATAACTTCACTTACTCGTCCATTCGACTGTTGACAGGTCAAGTAATCTATATTCTCAACACTTCGCCGAGTAATTGACATTTTTAGCATTTTGCCGAATAACATAGATCCATTCTTAATTTGAATTCAAGTTCATGGCACAAACAATTATTATAAGCATGGTTATATTACATAACTGCCTGCTTTCTCTACATTTTAGGGAAGGTCTCTGATCAAGAGACTTTCATGTGTCCTAACAATTATTTCGATAACTGCCACTTCAAACACGACAAGTCTCCTATAAATACGAAAAAGAAATTTTGTAAGAGACATCTGATAACTCTTAACCACTCAGTTTTACTTTTCTTATTCCTGCTTATTGACTTAGGTAATAAATACGAAAAAGAAATTCTGTAAGCGACATTTGATAACTCTTAACCACTCACTTTTACTTTCCTCATTCCTGCTTATTGACTTAGGCAACGGAGTTGCCACATTGGATTGGCCGTGATACCAGGTAATTTTCTTTTCTTTGTAGGACATCCCTATTTCCAAAATCCACCAACAATAGGTACAAGTTCCAAGGTATCTTATACATACCTTGTAATAATAATTAAATAAGATTAATAGATAAAAAAAATAACAGTTCATTTGTATGGCTTAAAAAAGATAAACAAAACGTAGCCTATGAGTTCCCTAAACTAAACCCGATTCCTCATGTTAGTCTCTTCCTCTTTAGCCTTTACTTTATTACCTTTTCTTTCCACTCCATCTTCTTTATTTACTAATTCCAACTCTATTAAAGTTAAAAAAGAAAGAATTTATGTGAATTTACAATCTGATTATTACAAAATAAATACTGTATTTACAGAAAGAATATTTTATATAATACTTACGTAAAAATTCATCTATAATAATAATAATGGTTAAAGAACTATTTAAGGAAAAAAAATTTAGTTAGAAATTAACCTCAATAGACTTCATTCATTACACCATTTGAATGATTGCCTAAATTAAAGCAATTGATTTTGAAAAAAAATAATGGTTAGGTTTGTTTTGTCTTTGTAAAAACAGTCATATTAAAATTTATAAGGAAAAAAAAATCTACAAGTTGGTTCCTTAGTGCAATAAGGTAGGGTATGGGTAGCAAGGTTTGCAAACCTACGCTCATAAGGTAGGGTACAAGTAGAGTTTATACCCTAACCACCTTATATTAGCTCACCTCTAGTTTACATTATGGCTTTTCATTATCACTATCTTAAACAATGCTTCCATT
Organism: Lumnitzera littorea; assembly: GCA_024138015.1. Taxonomy (NCBI): domain Eukaryota; kingdom Viridiplantae; phylum Streptophyta; class Magnoliopsida; order Myrtales; family Combretaceae; genus Lumnitzera; species Lumnitzera littorea. Next base: position 52,416,581 of record JAMXBB010000009.1, on the reverse strand, counting down.
CAATTAAATTGTTATATACTTAATGAACTATTACACTTGCTATAATATTAATGAGATGATCCAAATAATAAAATGCCTCTCATAATGTTAAATACAAAAAAAAAAAAAAAAGATTGAGAACTCATTGGATGATGCATCCAGAGAGGTTGAAACATATTTAAAGCTTCGCCTATATTAGTGTAGCTCATTATTTAAACTAAAAGAATAGTATGCACTTCTACAATATATTCTGTAACTTTGTTTTACTATAAAGTGGATGCGATAAAGCAACAAGATAAGAAAAGATGTAAAAGGGGTTAAGAGGAAAAAATTGGTTGGATGATATACTCCATTCATCTATAAAGCTAAGTTTTGATCTTAGGACCTATGGGTTATGGACCTATCATGCTTCTAAAATGCAACTCTAATTGATGATATAATATGTTTAAAAGTTCTTATAAGTAACTTATAAATTATACATCCCGATCTCCTTATCTCAAAAACTTTTTATGTATATCTGCAATTTATAAATTATGTGTATATAACTCAAAATGCAATTAGCAAGAGAATTTGGTATTAGTGCTTGTAATGTCCATCATTTAGTAAATGGCAATTTATGGAATTGGCATAAATTATCCCTTAGCTCAACTAATAATAGATATGCTTCAAATTGTCTACTAGTCAAACTCAAAATGTAATTTAGAGACAAACATGAGTTAAAGGGTGATATGACTAACTTGAATATGACCTAGTTGTTATGTAACTGTATAATAATTTAGCTATAACATTGTTGCAACAAGAACAAATTTTAAGCACCACACTAACACTTTTCTCACTCAAGATTGTAAATTCTACAAACTTGAAAGAAATATTGGTGCATATCTTTTAGTCATTCCTTCATTCCACAATTGATGCAAATATATGACCATACCCTAAAGGCTTTGCATATGGAGAATACTTATAAAATATGGATCCTGTAAATCCCAATATTCTATGTAATATATATATATACATATATATATATGCTAATTATGCATCCTAACCATTTAATATTTCTAGAAGTGTATTTAAATTATGTAGTCTTACTTCTACATTAATATACAATTGAATTATTGGTTTGTAATAGTTGAGCTCTCTAAGATGACCCATCTACTCGAAGTCCAACTTTAGGTCAAAGTATTAAACATATTTCCTAATCTTGTGTAAAAGAATACTCAAATATTCAACTTCTAGCATTTAGTAACTTTTTGTACAACTGTTGAGAGGCTAAGTCGGTCCATCCTATAAATATAATTAAGCATGCACTTAGCATTGTGAAATCCATAAACCACCATCATGTGTGATAATTAAACTCTAGTGCTACCATCATAATAATATCAAGCTTTCTTCTAAATCAAGACCATACTTAACTTTAGAGAGAGTTAAGAGATAGAAACTCCATAAAAGAAGAGAATAGAGTTGAATCACTTAGATGATACACAAATGATAAAGAACTCTTATATACAAGAGACTTTTACAAATAGACAATTAGGATCTAATCTTATCTACTTGATCTAATGGCTACATCTAATCTTATTTACCAATTACCATGAAACAATTCTTGAGTATTCTGGGAGACAAGTCAAACTGTAATTATGGCTCTACTAGTCTCGTATATATATAGAATAAAAAGAAAAATTAGGCTAAATGGAGTTCTTAACATTCTTTTCCACCCAAACCAATTTACTTGTTTTAAAAAAAGTATACATAATCTTGTGATTTCTTAAGTTGCTTTACTTTCAGGTAAGCACTTCCATTAGAAGAGATACTTCAAACATGTGACAATTTATCAATCATGATGAGTGCCCTTGGTCCCCTAATTGATGCCCTTAGTATCCTTCTCATGCACATATCAATTATTGTCAACGATCTTTCTTACTAATGCCTGGTAGGTTCTCTAATCTCTCGATGTGGCAACTAGAAAAAGTCCTCATGAAGGCTTATATATCTTCCTCCACCTTTGGATAATGAAATGTATCCCTTTTCTTCCTCGGAGTTGTAACGCCCTAGAACTTAAAACGCTATAGCCTGCCATTTGTCCCTATCATCTACTAAGATGTCAAGCGTAAACAATTAACTAAAATCTCTAATCACATATATTACAATCTCCAAATAGTCTTAAATTCAATCTCTACTTAAAAATTAAGATAGTTACTAACTAGATAAATTTCATAGAACTTAAACAAGTAGTTATTAAGAGTAATATGAAATTTTAATTGCATAACTCCAAGGCTTCCTCACATTTATAATCGTCACTGACAACTCCACCTTCCGATTAACCCCTATAACAACCTTAATCCCCTTAAATGAAATATTCTCCTTATTCTCCAACAAATCACTAAAAACTCAAAAGTAATAATAACAAAGATTGAAAACTTACTGTAAGCGTTGAGATTTAACGCTTCCTTCAATTCCTTATCGTTTAAGATCTGGATAAATCATCAAAATTCATTTCTCCCCTTGCCTTAGATGGAAAATGAATTTCTCTTAGGTCAAACTCATGAGATTCACTAAAATACCATCATAGATCACACTTACCTTGATTTCTTTCTTCGATCCAAAAAGTTGCTGTCGATTTCTTGTTTAATCTCATGCGAGAACTTTCGTTCAACCAATAGTGCGTAAGGGATGGGAAAAGAATAACTATTGACCTAATATTTTGTTTTTATAGGCTAGGGTTTCTAGGCTTTATGGAATGCCAATAACACCCTTGTCCAATATTCTCTATTACCTCTTTTTATTTTATAACCCTTTTATTTTATATGACATGTTTAATTACCCTAAATTTGTGGGGGTTTTAAAGGAGTTTAGTGGATTTTTGAGTGATCTAACTCCTTTAGATCATTATATTGTTCAAGAATTCTTCTTCACAAATTTCCATAGTTTCAAACATGAATCCTTCATCCTTTTTGTTACTCACTCTTACTTTAATAGTTTGGTTTAACTATCCTTTTCTAATACTAACTTGGCTTGCGGATCTTGAGAAAGGCCCTTATTGATATATTCCAATACTTGCTTGAGCACTTAGCTCCCTATCTTTTACATATAAGTGCTCTCTTCAAATCTAGCATTCTAATTCCCCTATGTTTAGGTTACCTTTACCCTACAATTGTTTAGAAAGCTCATCAAGGCTCATGCCTTTATCTTCTTTCCATCTCTTTAGATACCTCTTCTCCCTTACTTTTACCAAATGGGTAATTTGTTTCTTCTACTCTGTTTCCCTAAAGGCTACATTGAGTATTAAAAACATTAGGACCTAGCTAAACTTATCAGTAACTAAGACTATGCATTACTTCCTCTCTTCCACAATTATCAAGCAATTTCATGAGGGAATTTTCAACATTTACATAGTTTTTTTATTTAAGTCATTTACATTTTATCTTTTTTTTTTATTAGTCCCCAACATTTTTCAAGTTTTGCAAAATGATTACCATCAAGTTTGTTGAAATTTTCATCTATCCTTAACATGTGTTAACTTTTGGTTTATCAATATAGTTATTTCAAAATAACATTATTATTAAATTTATTTGATTAAATGACATAATAAATGTAATAAAGGCCATAAGAATTGCAAAAAGAAAAGGGGAAAGATTAGGAAAAAAAATTATAAAACCCTAGAGGTCTTAGTTAACCACCCTATGGCTAAAGTTGGCCAACCACCACCTAAGGATTAAACAGTTATAGGAAACCAAAAATGGAGATTCAATCTTTGACCAAAAAGAAACAAAATGGTGATTCAATCAAGGTGAACTTCCTCTTCATTTTTCATTCAATTGACTCCAATAAAAATCTAACAACTTTTACCATTTTGTGTAGTTTGAGTAAAATCAACACACTATTGCCCATCAAAACAATTATCTTAGCTAAAAGACCATAGCCACTAGAAACCACTTTAGTCTATTGCGACTATACTTAGTAGATCTTGACCTTCTAATATAAGGAAAAAGAAAGAAAGTCAATTTTTTTTTTTTTTTACCATCAAATCATAATGTGTTTGCAATACTAAATCATGATTTGGTTGCATCTAATGTCGATTTCCTTTTGTTTTTCTTTTACAAGGAGGTGAGTAAAAACCTATCACCTTAAGTAGGTTGAGTGTCCACATGTTACCATTTGTGCGTCAAACCACCCACTAGAAAATATGGTGGTTTGATCACCAAAGGTCAAAGGCCATGCTTCTAAGTTTCGAAGGGACTTCGTTATATTTTTATGATTTTTTAAATAATTTATGTTGTATCATTTGGTTTATTATATTTAATGATATTATTTTATTCATTTGATTGAATTAATTATTGTAACCCTATAAAAAAAGTTGATACATATATAGAGTTAACAAGTTTTTTTAACAAATTTAAGGAAACGACTCAAAAAGAGAAAAGAAAAAAATATTAATAACTAAATAACCACATTTCTCAATATCATAATTTAAAACATTAAATGGAATTCAACATAAAAGAGTGATGAGTTTAAATATCAAACCATGCCTTTTGAATGTACGTCCGGAGTAAGATCTTTTATAAGTTCAAAAATAGGGTCCTTAACCATATACATTAGATTTCGCCCAAGAAAGACATTAGCCATCTAGACCTAGTTAAACTAGTCCAATAGAGATAATGATAATAAGTTCGATTTGGTATACATTGAATCTAACCGACTCTTCTGCTTTTTCAGATAACGAGTGGAGATAAATTTAGGATCTCGAAGTTTGGGCAGCCAAAAATATTCCCTAATGTGGACATAATCAATCACACGAAGGGATAAAAGTTCCAAGGATTACAAGTTCTTTCCATTCATTGAACCTAATAACAAAAATTAAAGCATAAAATTAGCCAAACATATGTGCCAATCCATGTCATACCAAGCTTACTGACTGTATTGTTGACCACTAAGGCTAAATCTAAAGTACATCATAAAAGATGAGCATTTAAGCCGTCACTATCATGCTATCTTAAATATACATTCGCATCTAAAATAAAAGAAGATAGAATATAATATCTGCCACAAATAGAAATTACTGTAAGAAATAGATTTCGTTTGCTAATTTGTAAGAAGCTAGTGACCTTACTTAAAGCCGATATATAAGAATGTTAAAACTGTCATATTGAAGAAAATATGCTGGTTTGTTAGAATTAACCTTCAACGGTATATGAGATACAAAATGTACTTTAATTTGAAAGGCCATTAAAAATATATATTAATAAAATTTTAAATTTTAAAAAATGTGATATTAAAATTAACATTCTACGCTTTAGTATCTTAAATAGATATATAATATGTTGATGCTTACTCTATAAAGAAACTTGTCAATAGCTATCTAAGATAAATTTTTCTTTATAATTTTAGGAAATATATCACAAAAAAAAAAAAAAGGACTTAGAGACTACGAAAACACGAAATCCGACTACAACTGCAAACGTATAAGTTATAGACTACATGCTTGATGCACATGAGATGCAATTAACAAGAGAGCATGAGAATCTCCTAACCCATGTGCTTTGCAATTATCATAGAAAGGTCAATCGCGTAAATCTAAATACCAGTGTGTTTGGTGATAAATTAATCAGTACTTAAATATTTAATTACATGCATACTCGGCTTTGCCTTTTCTTCGACAGTTATGATTGGGCAGGAACAAGTCAGAAATGGTTCAATTAGTTTGGTCTCTTTGTTCTGATCTCCTCACATGATGTATCTTTTTTCCATTCTAAGAGTCTTCATGGTGCTACTAGTACCACAACTCTTGCATTAATTTAATTAATTAACTCCCTCAGCCACAATTTCATTCGAGGGTGGACGTGCCTTGCGGAGATTTTATTGAAGATTTTAGGAAAATTTGAAGAGTAGCATAGTATACTTGTTTTGTAGTACCTCGTAGTTAAATGAAGTCTGATATTATTTTTAGGATAAAGTTGGTATCGATTGATAAAGTCACGGTAATAAATATCTTATTAATATAAATTAAAAATTTTTTGACCAAGTAATTAAAAAATTCTATTAATATTTATTAATTTAATCATTCATTGCTTTTGACTTAGAATTTTACAGGATAACTCCTAACATGTGATAATTGATTTGATAATGACATAATATAGATACATTACTAATATATGCCAAAATTGAGATTTCGATAGAGCAGAAGATTGTATATCGATTTAGTCATTTGTTAATTGTTTTGAGAAAATGAAATGGCAAATTTGATGATGAGTCTTGAGGCCACTCATTTAGTGAATATTTTTGATAGTATAAAAACGATAATAATTTGAACTTAATCTTTTTTATAGTTCCGCAATTACATTTAGTTGATATTCTTTATCAGGACGGAGAAAAGACTAAACATTTTTCATGCAAATTCGAAGTAAAAGATAAAAGAAACATCATTCTCTAAAAACAAAAAGCTGATAAAATGCAAATTATACAATTATATGGCACGTATAAATTAGAGCCGACAATGTTAATTTTCAATTATCCGCTCCACCTCCGAAGTAGCAGTCATATAAAGAGAGGAAGAAAGTGAATAATAGAAGATAATTATGTTTTATCAATCTCCACCCATAGACTCGACCAACGGGTTGGATCAGTTCTGAATTTGCTCAAAATTGCTGGTTTAGGAGCTTGGTCATAGTTGAATCGTAGTCAGCTAGTGGGAGAGGAGGTTTTCAAGCTGGCTCTACCCTTGAACCTTTTTTTTTTTAATATTTAATTTGTTATTAATTTCTTTTTATAAATATATTAATAATTTCTAATAATATGACATCTTTTTCTCTCTCTTTTTAAGTATACTAATTTATTAATAATTTTTAATTTTTTTGATTAATTTCCTACTTAACGTGATTCCAACTTTTTTATTTTTTTCTTTTCAGATTTTATTTTATTTTTTTTCATATTCAAATCCTTAACATTTGACAAATTTTACAAAAAGGATTTACATTAACTTAAATTAAATTTTCGATTTATTCTTAATATATAATTAACTTATGATTAATCATCTATCATTGATTTGATGATATTATTTTTTAAAAAAAATATCTTTCACTTTAGCCAAAAAAGATAATTTTGACATGCCATAACCTAATGAATATTATCAAATTATTTTTTTTCCAACTTAATGGCCTCCTTTTTCTCTCTCTTTTTCTTTTTTCTTTTTTTAGTGGGTGAACTAGCCAGGCTGATGTGCCGATTCATTTGCAGGCTAACTAGACGGTTCACGACCTATTGATTCAGATAGTTCCGCTCTCTTAAATCACTTAGGCCCTTAAGGCTTGAAGATTTGAGAGACAGTTCGGATCCGACCATTTTTAGGCCAATTTACGATTCGAAACTAACTCTTGCATAAATCTATTCGCCTATTAGAGATGTTTGAAACATATATTGTAGACTTATGTAAGGGATATTATATCCTTAGTGTTATACTAACTCTGGAATTTTCCTCCTCATAAATAAAGTATGGTTTTTCTACCAAAAAAAAAAAAGAAAAGATAATTATGGATTTGAATTAGAACATGCTTTAAGAAATAAGGTTTAATTAAATATGCGAAGCTCTCTTGGATAGGGTTTTCATTTCTCTTCTTTTCTAGCTTGAATTTTGCTATATCATTCATCTTTTTAATTAAAAATAAATAAATGTTTGACCATTTTTTTTTTCCGTTTCTTCTTCTCTTTTTTTTTTTTTTTTAACAAAAACAGTGCATAGAATTTTAAGTTGCATACGGATATAAACATTCTCTATATTTTATTTGTATCGGATATAATTAAGCAATATCTAAAAAATAATAATAAATAAAACAAAGATGAGAAAAAGAGACAAAAACACGATGGCCCAGTTAGTGTTAGAATATTATTACAAGACATAGCAAACTAACTTTAATATTGCACGCCTCTTCGGGGAGAAATTAGACAAACAATATTTGATTGGTCCCCTCCTTTCATTAAGGGATTTTCCCATCTAGCTAGCTGGAGCATGGAGCATGGATATAGGGATTATTTCATCTAAAGGAAGCGGATAATGTAGGGTAGTAAGGACCCTTCAATTAGCAAGACCACATGGGCAAGAGTCAAAGGATATTACATGGGCCAAACACAAATAGACATCCACAATATTTCGACAGTACATTTATTAGCTAATACTGCCACGAATATGTGCTCATTGCCAGCAAGAGGTAACTATATATATATAATATTAGTAATAGTTTTTCAAAAACTATTCAGTATTATTATTATATCTAAATATAATAGATACTTACGCCAAATATAAATACATTTACACGGTATTATTTAATCAATTTTTTTCTTCCATCCCTCTTTTTTCCCATTGGGCAATGGCCAATGCGAATGGGCATATCTGTAAGAATGTGAGAAATATTCCATTCAGATTCTAACGGTCCCCTTAAGTCGTTGGACCCCTTAGCCTTCCATCAACACGACTCTCATCATAATTAAAAAAACTGAAAACCGACCTATCCGGTACCGAAGCTACTTTGACTCGATCATAGTTGAGCCCATAAATATGTACAATATATAAATATACGAGTGATTTGAAAAAGACTTGGGTCGATATATTTTTAGGGATATTGATGATTGGACAGGATAAAGGTTTGACGCACACATCTACGAATGGTTTAGGGAAAATAAAACATACCTCGAATTATACATAATAAGTAGGTTAAATTACAATACATCCCTTTAGATTTTATCTATACATATTTTTGACCCTCTCATTTCTGAAATCAGGCGATTAGATTCACAAGTCTTGGTAAAAAGAAAAAAATGGTGATTATTTATTTATTTTTTTCCGAAACAGCCATATGATAGTTATGCCCTTTAAAAATAATACAATAGTGCTTTTAGTATTTCCTAATTATTTCATCCAATAGCAAAATAACAAAATATGGTCTTAAAATAACTTCTTCTTCTTCTTCTTCTTCTTCTTCTTTTTTTTAATTATAGATAGGGAGTTCTAAGGGCTTATTTTGAAGATAAGAAACCGAACCATATACAAGGCAAATATTAGGAAGGGAGTCTGTTTCCAATGTAGCTAGAAAACTAGCTGATATGCATAGAGTTCCAATTCGTCATGTCCAACACTATACGTGGAGCATATAAACATTAGAGTTTTATTTCACTTGATAAGTGGAGAAGAATAGATGAATAAAATTCCGAAAACTTTCCTTTTCAAACAGAATAAATATATATATATATATATATATATATATATATATATATCCGACCATTACTTGGGGATGGGATCTTTCAAAAGATTGTGACTCATGATTCTTACGCTTAAATAATGAGATCCGACATTTCTTCAGGAATCAATCTCAATCTTGCCCTAGATCTTCCCACATCAACTTCTGAATTAAGATAGAAAATTTCCTTTTGTACAGGTGATGAGATTCTTAATGTTAAATTGTTTAGTACTATAAAGCTGTTTTATATATACATGGGGATGTATCTAATTTAAGATCAAGAACAAAATGTACTGCAAGACCAATGGGAATAAAACCTTTGCTGGATTTTAGTGGCATTGGTGAGAGTATATTTAGATATGTGGAGCAGTGCATGTGAGGGATGAGAAAACATATGTGATTAAAGAAATTTAAGAGAGAGAAAAGAGAGGATGTGGTCATTGCTTGTCCATTAGAAGAGAAAGGGAGATGTTCAACATTTTGATTGGACCAGAACCAGACCATGAATAAAATAATTGATATATGATCATGTTATGGTTCTCAAGTAGTCATTGTGAAGTCACTCACTTTTAGGAGTTCAGTGAATGTTCCTGAAGTGAAGAATAGCTATAGTTGGCGGTTAGTTAAATGAAAAGATGGTAAAGCATCTCTTGTCACACAAATTCTCTTTTGTTTATTGCCTTATAAAGCAATAAAAAATTATTAAGAAGTAAAAACGATATAGTAACTCCAGTAAGTGCCACTTGCCAAGGCTTAATTGCCCATATAGGGGCTGGAATGCCCTTCCACCTCGTAAAATAGATCCGACTTTCTCCCTTTCCATTTCCTATAATATCGAATTGGCACTAAAGTGTAGGACATGAGAGATTTTATAATTTATTATGGGGTAGCATGTGTATACACCCATTTATACTTACTTCATATGTACTTAACTCCTTCTTTTTTTTTTTTAAATTGTAGGCTTACACCATTTATCTTTGAAAAATGTGTGATTTGAAGATAAAGAAACTAATGTTGTGTTTAGTATGCGAGAATGAGCTAAAATGAAATTGCGATTCTAATTTCCATTCCCTTTCTCCATGTTTGAAAGTGCAATTCCAAGGCGGAATCAAGATTCTATGGAACTATTGATTTCGTCTTCAAGGAGAAATTCGATTTCACCTTTGAGGTGGTGGAATAGCTATTAATTTAAAATTACTTATTTAACCTTCAAATAAATTATGACATACAATAATTAAAGATATTTTTTACAATTAATACTATCTATGCATTCTGCCCATTCACTTCACTAAATTGAATAAGGATAGACTGGGGAATGGAATAGAGGTATAATAGGCTCGAAATGCATTTAACCTTGTTTAGTTGAGCGTATTCAGTTACTATTACTTCATTTAGTTAGTAGGATTCATAAAAGAGTAGCCCATAAATAGCTAATAAAAATATGAAAATCCCCATTCCTTAAAATAGAAAACATAATGAAATTTAACAAACTAAGCAATTCTCTACAAGTCCTAAACCCCAAATCAAACATCTTGTACATAGAATCCTAACCCCAAATCAAAACATGAATCCCAAATTAAACCCTAATTCCTAAATCAAAATCTAAAACTCATGAATGTTAGACAATGCAACTTCATTGTCCAAGTACTAGTTTCTCGATTGCAAGAATTGCAATTTTCACAATGTTCAAGTACCTCCATTATGTGAATATTTTTCTATCTATCCAAGAGGAGAAAGAACAAACAAAGGTATGACATAACAGTAATACCAAGCTTGTAAATAATGAAAGGCTATGGGTAATGTTTTGTGTTTTTCAAGAAATCAATGTTGGAAGCTTTTTCTTGTAACTATTGTTTACTTCTTTGTTGATCATGGGATAAAAGATGAGTGTCACAAGTTTTGATTATAGATCGTATATGTTTACACATGAGAGAGAGAGATTTCTTTTTCTTTTCAATTGATAACTTTATGTTTTTTTATTTGAGGGGGTAAAATGTGTAAATTGTTCGTTTCTTTGAGGTCATTCTTGGAAAAAGGGAAAATATAAGATTCATAATTGCCATTCATGGGTTAAGACAGAGAATCCTATTTAGGCTTTTAGGGAATTGCAATTCTATGGAGAATTGCTATTATGGTGTTCACTTGCATTTTGACCCCATAATAGCAAGTCCATAAGGAATAAATGTGTAATGGAATAGCAATTACTGTGAAGTGAACACCCTATTAATGTGACTTGATTCATTCTATAGGTTTTTACAATAGATAAAATGATTCATTATTCCAGTACCATTCCTTTTCATTTTAAACTATTCTTATGTACTAAACATGATATAAGTACATTAAAGCAAGTATAAATGGGGCATTTTTGCAATTTATCTTTTTTTTTTTTTAATTTTAAGAATGAAAACTAAAATAAAAAAAGGCAATAAAGAAATAAATAATTTAATAAATATTAGTTGATTAAAAAAAATAAAATTGAAAATTTATTGTGAGAAATTAATGTTTGAGCAATTTAAAACTAGAAATTAATATTACATGATTTGTAAATTTTAATAAGGTAACCAAAATTCAAGAAAGAGGAAAAAGAATATAAGTAAAATGGTTTGCCCTTAGGATAAAGAGAAGGGAAATTTGTAAATAATTCTCCTAAACTTTCAAAGTATAGTTTTTAACCTTCTAAATTTTGATAAATTGGCAATATAAAAGATATTTCCTTTTTTAGTTAAAAAAAGGTCACATTGTGGTTAAAGTTTAGGGAGTCTTAAAATATATTTTGATAAATTTAAATGGTGTTTACGTACCAAAATTAAAGTTTAAAGAGGTTATTCTCAACTTTTGGAGGTTGTTTGCTAATTTATTAAAGTTTAGAAGATCAAAAATCGTACTTTAGAAGCTTAGAGGGTCAATATGCACCTAAGTCAAAGTTTAGGAAGGTTATTTGTATTTTTCCCTTAAAAAAAAGTATAAATGGATACCTAAAAGAAAATATAATATTAATGTATTATTACAAACTTTCAAGGTTGGTATAAGCTACATGAAGATATTGAATACTTTGATAACTATGCTCTTGTTGTAGGAATGACATCAATTAGGGTTCTCATAGCCTTAGCATCCATATATAAGCTTCATATTCTTGAGATGAATGTTAAGATAATGTTTTTAAATTGAGATCTTCATGAAAAAGTTTATATGGAACAATTGGAAGGATTTCTTCTACTTGAAAATGAGAAGAAAGTATGTAAACTAGTTAAGTCTTCATATAGTTTAAAATAAGCTCTTAAGCAATAGCATGAGAAATTTGATAAGGTAATTTTGACTAGTGGGTTTAAACATAATATTGTTGATAAATGCATTTACTCAAAGTTTACCAATAAGTATAGAGTGATTGTTTTTCGTTATGTAGATGGTCTTTTGATATTTAGAACAAACTTAAAAGGTGTTAAAAGAAACGAAGGATTACCATGCCTCTAAATTTAAGATGAAGAATTTAAAATTGGTACATGCAATATTAAGTATTAAAGTGCTTACAAATAAGGGAGGAATTGTCTTAAGTATCATTATGTTGAGAAAATTTTGGATAAGTTCAAACATTTAGGAATTAAGGAGCATAATACTCCATATATCGACATGTAAAGTTAATTGAGAATAATAACGGCACGGTAGCATAGTTGGAATATGATAGTGTAATTGATAGTTTGATGTATGCATCTTATTACACTAGATATGATATCGCATTTGTTGTGTGCAAGTTATCTAGATATACTAGTAAACTCACTATTTGGAAAGCAATAGTTAAAATTTAAAATATTTTAAGAAAATAAAGAAACTCAGTTTGCTCCGTAGTCACTCTCTTGCTATATTAAAAGGATTTTGTGATGCAAGTTGGATCACTAGTGTAGGTGATCATATTTCCATAACCACATGAATATTTACTTTGTTGGGGGTGTATTAAGTTGGAACTTGAAGAAATAAACTTACATTACACATTCAATGATGGAGGCTAAGTTTATTAGCTTAGCATCAATTGGAAAAGAAGTAGAATGGCTAAGAAATTTGTTACTGGAAATAATGCTACAGATACTATCACGTCTAAAGAGTGGTAGAGTTATAACAATCTTACCTTGTACGCCAACCTATATTAGATGCTTACCACTCCGCATACACAAGACACATACAATTAAACTACTATGAAGCATTTGTAGTTCATGACTATATTCATTTTGAATGTTTTATATAATAAAATATAGATTTAGGTAGAATTTAATGTATAAGACCTACGATAAAATTCTGTATTCTGGCCCAACTAACTTTAAAATACAAACATAAAAGTATGACTCCAGCTCCAATTATTCCTCACTCTAAATCCTTGTACTTATCTTATTTATGGTTAGTTGATAGTATATGGTATATCTGCTGGAACATGCAAAAGAAATTTATAGGATGTAAGCAACCACCACTCAATAAGGTAATGGAAATAGAAACATGCACATTAAACAAAGCAAGCAAGTTTGTTAATAAATTAATTAGATGCAATTCATAGAAAAATGTCATCTGCATAATGTTATCTTCTCCATCATGAGATTAGAGAAATTTCACCCACTTTAATTTGGATTAGAAGAGTTTTCATTTTTTAATATGTTATAACGACTCATGGCTAGATCGAGGTATATGCAATGGTGACAACTCCTCCTATAATTACTAGGGACCCCCTAATTTTGTCATGATCTCCCTCTCTTATCACTTAGTTCAATAAGGGTAACGAAGAGAACGTTTCAATTATCTCTCTCAAAAGATTCGATATTATGCCAAAGAACCCTAATCATCCTTTAACAGGTTGCAAAACATTTCTGGTAAGATATAAGCCAAGTTTAGGTTACTCCAGCTCTAGAGTGATCAATTAGATTCAGATAATCTAATTGCAATCAATGTTCAGGAAAGTAATTATAACATAAAACTTAGCTCTCACAATAGCATAATAATATCAAAAGACACACACTACATGTGCACAATCAAATAGTTACAGCCATAAATATTAGCCTCTAAATATTCTAAAATAGTATTCCAAAATGCCATAAAACATCGATCACACTTACTTGGAGTTCCTATTGCTCATGTTTATCACAAATCTTTGATTTTGCTTCGTCAATAATTCTTATATTACAAGTAATGGTTTTATTTCCATGCGAACTATAAAAACATCAGCAATCTATTATCATATTTTAAATTGAGTTTATTGCCTCTAGAATGGTGAAATATTTATAACTAGTATTTAGGGATTAAGGTCAATTTAGATAAGTTTATACCTAAGATACTTTCTAACGCACCCTTTGAATCAAGTTAGGTGTAGTTATAGAGTTTTTAATTAAAGTAACCTCTAAGTAACCTGCTAAGCTAATTCGAGTTCAAAATTCTTGTTTAAGAACCTTCTAGCTTACCTTCTGAGTGGATTCTAATTTAAAGTTCCTACCTAAAGAAGCTTCTAAATCACTTTTTGAGGTTTAATTTCAGAGTTTATATCTAAATAACTCTTTGAGCCATTCTTTGGGCCTTCTATACACCTTAAGAACTGATTAGATCTCTACATTTTAATCTCTATCGTTTCCTCAACAAACCAAATTAGTACATAACCTTAAATACCAGTTCTTCATCCAATATTAATGTAATCAAGCTATGGTTTTACATTTAAATATAGATAGTGAGTATATGACACCTTTAGATATTATTCCATATCAAATTATTAACTTAATTATTCAAATAATTTATTTCCAAGAGCTCGTCAATTATCGAAATTCAAATTTTATGTTTTCGATTATAACAAGTAGCCTTACCCTAATTAGTTTCTTTAACTATATTATTATTTTATTATTCCAATTTCAAGATTCAAACTCATGAGTCACTTTAACAAATTTCTGTAACCTAATTGCAGACTTTAAGCTTAATCAATGAACTGACGCGTACATCCTAATTTAGGTGTTGATATCCTAATTACTAGTTCAGAAGGTCTCATAGCCACACTAATGTCAATCAATTAGATCTTCTATGATTATTAAATGACCATGTCTATAATAGTTGAATTATAATATATATTATATATTCAAAATATGTTTTACATGTCCATAGTAAAATATATCTGGTAAGTCTAGACATGTTGGGTTAAGACTTGAATATGTAAGAGAACTAATTGAGATTAGGGTTATAACAATAACATATTACAAGACCAAATATAATTTAGTGGATTATTAAGATATCAAATCAAAGAGATATCCACTAAAATGGGTTTAAGATCCAACTAATTAATTGTAACGGGAAACCTACATGTTTCTAGTAAATAATTGGCATAGAGATTTAAGGGGTAATGATATGCCATAACCAAGAACCACCAAAGGTGGCTATATTAAGATAGGTCCAAACTTGCAATATGGTAAAAAAAAAAAAAAAAAATGAAAGTTGAAGGGGAAAACAAACAAAGACCATGAATTGCTTTGAAGATATGATGCACCAAAGAACTCTCTTAAACTAATTGGACTTGCTGATATGACACACTAGTCAAGCTAAGTCACTCACTACCAAGTCTTGCTTAAGAGTTCTGATAAGAATAAAATAAACTTGCAAGAAAACAAGTTTAAGAAAAAAATGAAAGATAATATTTTGTATATTGATGATGATAGATTGATGCAACTTATAATGACAAGTGTATTTATACCACATTTCTAAGGCAACCTATTATAATCAAGAAGTTACTAAATTGGTGTATTACCCTAGAAGGAAAAGTATAAGAAAGGATATGCACGAAAGAGGACAAATTGGTAAAATAACAAGAAAAGGGAATATCTAGCCTTGGCCCATACAATATGATTGTCAAAGGACATATGTTGTAGTTGAACTGGATGCAACTTCATTAGGTTGATGTCATAGCGTAAAGAGGTTGGTAGTCACTAAGTTAGTTGGTACAAAGTTTCCATAGCTCAGAGTGAAAGTGGTCAAGCTACTAGGTAAGCTTGCCAAACTGTTTCAAGAATAGTCCGGAACTCTTGTAAGTTTGCATTTAGTGACCTTAAATATTGTGTAAGGTTAAGAATAGCTTGGTAGCCATAGAAGGTTAGGTGTAGATAAGAGGTCAAACTCCTTGGCAATACGACAAAGGGAGAGGATGCATCAAGCCATACACTCTAGACCTCGGGCTTGGGCTCTAGTCAAAGGTCTAATTGGTTGATTCTTATCATCTGACAAGTCACAATTAACTATGTATCCATAACTTAGTAAATTAGATGATAAGATATTAGGATGTTTCTTAATGGATCAATTGTGTATTGGAAATTTGAATTAGTTTCAAATAAAGTCGATTTATTTTAATATAGAATGGTACCACTTCTAGCAAAAGCTAATGGGTGTATATCTTGTAAATATTCTAGAAGCCGAAATAAGTGTAAGGCTATAAAAGCATAAGAGAAATCCACTTAGATTGTCAGAGCAGTGCAAATGTGTGTAGTTTTTCTGATTGTAGCATAAAGTGCATGGGTTTAAGTAGGGGAACCATAAATAATGGTTCAAATCTTCAAATACCATTCTTTATACATTTTCACAATTTGGAAGGGATCTCTACATAATTGGTAACCTACTTAGGAAATGTTGAATAGATTTTCAATTATATAGATTGAGTTTAAAAGTGCAAAAGATGGGTTAAAATATCAAGAATAACGACAAGAGTAAACCTCATAAAGAAGTCTGGTGTTTATTCAATGGAGCCTCTTACTTTTGATGTAAAACCTTAACATAATGCTTAATTGATAAGGTGTATTTAAAAGTGAGATTACTACTTGCTCAACCTGCTAAGTGAGTGATATGTAAACTCTCTTAATTGTTAATGATTGTATTCACAGTATTCATAATGTATTTACATAGAAGATCTTATATATTAAAATTTGTTAAATGTGGATGGGACCTTGGTTATGCCTATTGATTTATTGTTCTTGTATCTAGTTGTGTGTATTATAGAATGCATACTTTCAATATAGAAGTAAGGTATGCAAATCCTTTCTGTGGTCTAAATATAGTAAGCTACAAAATCAAGATGAAGCAACTCTATTAGTTTAGACATAGGATGACGACTATAATGTAGCATAAGGTACATGGGTCATCGATTGATTAGCGATGACCATATAATTAAGTCATAAAGTTAGGATGAGGTAGCAAGGAAGGATTTGTGATAACACTCATTATACACATATATTTTAGGGTAGTTTTATTAATATTTTAGTGATTATTTATTTTGATTTTTAAGAATTTGATGCTTATTTATGATTTTTTTTTATTTGTAGACTTTATTGAATAGATTGTTAGAGTGTTGATGATTTTTAGATTATTTGAAGAAGTTTTGGAGCTCTAATGAAGAATTCATTTGTGGATATTAGCAATGAAGGAATATTTCGTTGAAGATTAATAACCAAAGAAGATCATGATTATGATCATGCCTGTGATCTTTGCCCGTAATCTTTGCATCCATAAATTTCAAGAGTTTTAATTGTAAAGAGAATCATATCTAAAGTTCACGGCTATGATCTTAGGGTATAATCATCTATTTTGAAACAAATTCCTTATTTTAAGAGATCCTTGTAACCCTAAACCATGTATATTATAAATAAGAATCTAGGTTAGAGCTTAGAGGAGTAGTGGTTGGAGAGAAGGAGAGTAGAATTAGAAGCTAGGGTTGTTTTTTTTTTTTTCCTTGTTCCTTTTTCCTTAGTTTCCTTCTATGTTTTAGTCATTTCTTCTTAGTGAACCATTATTGAAACTGAGTTATCCATGTAACAGTTGTTTTGTTTATTCAATCAATGTTATTTACTATTGATATCTAATTGCACCAGTGGAAGGGACTTCAACGAGCTTGTTAATGAAGTATGATAGCCCAAAAGAGCTGCCATGAGGAGAAGAAGAGACCAACCTAAACCTAGGAGAAGTAATGATAGGAGTATTGATTCCAAGGTGAACCAAGGAGCCTCAAGAAGAGTGCCTAAGCTAAGAAGAGATTTGACCGAATAGAGTTCTAAAAGAAGTATCCGGTCCAAGGTGAACTGATTAGTTCGAAATGCAAGGGATGAGCCCCAAATAGATAATGGAGGACTTGACAACATCAAACTTAAGCTGCCAACCTAAAGAGTTCCTTGACTAGGTTCCTCGAGTAAATAAGTTATTTGAATGTTATGAGTGCGATGATTGGACAAAAGTTAAGTTAGCCTTACTGTCCTTGTTGAATATGCAAGTTTTTGGTAAGATAAGCTAATTGCTAAGCAAAACATTGAAGGAGAAGAGATGATTAGAACTTGGAGGCTTAAGAAGCTTTTGATAAATCGGTGCTTTATACTGACCTACTTTAAGTAAGAGATGCTCCATGCTTTTCAGCACCTGAGGTAAGATTGAAACACTATTGAGGAGCACTTATAAGAGTTTAAGACCTTAATGACAAGACGTGAGATTATCGAGCCTTAGGATCGTACTATTGTTGGTTCCTAAGTGGACTCCGTGATGATATTGTTGATGTGGTCGAGCTACAACCATTTAACTCATTAGGCGAGTTGATCAATTCAACATTAAGAGTGGACAAATAGGGGAGAAGAATGCACCGGAGACCAATTAATTGACCTCAACATAGCAACCTTAACCTTGATAGGTATGATAAAAGAAAAGGTCTTAGAAGGAGATGGAGAAAGGAGAGTCTAACCAACTTAACCAGGTTGAGACGAAGAAGTTAGAGAAGGAGAAAGTGCTTAACACTAAGGCCTATGTGTAAGCCCCAAAACTAGTCATTCGAGGTTTCGATCGGTTGAAAGACCCGATCGAGTCTAAATTATAAAGTAAAGCTAAGAATATTAGTAAAATGATCTCGTAAGTTTGAATTTAAGAAAATAAGCAATAAAATAAAAGAATATAAAAATTCTAAATTTTAAGTATATAACTTGTCATTTATTGAAAATACGTAAAATGTATGTAGATAATTAACGATTTACTAGAGATAAATTATATGTATATTAAAAATCATAAAATGATCTAAATAATATTTAGGAATATTTATTTGTACTATATATGAATTTACAAGTATGTAGAAATACGCGTAATTACTTAAAATACGCGAAATGTACTGAAATAATAAGAAATAATTAAATAAAATTCATAATTAATTAAGAAAAAATCAGGAAAAATATATAAAAATGAGGAAAAGTCCAGAAGTGGGGCGTGACAATCTGATATTGAAGAAAAAAAAATCAACCAATTAAAATGCAACAAATAAAAAGTGGAAAAAAGAAAAGATAAGGCAATTATCTTGTCTTATTAATGCACAATAATTTTCCTAAAGCTCCATAAATAGCAAGAAAAATTCAAAAGCTCATTTGAGCAATTTGGAGAGTGAGAAAAATAGAGAGAGGTGAAATTGAGAGAAAAATTAGGGTTAGAAAAAAAAAGAGAGGAAAAACTGTGTAATTATGGCCTTAAAAGAGAACCCACACCAGACGAGCACCTAGAAGTGGATGGCTACCACCATCACACGGTGGTGGCAGTGCCCAGACCGGCCGATAAGGCCACGGCAGCCGGCGGTAGTCGAAGCCACCCAAACCGGTGAGTTCGATTTTTAGCCTAATTTTATGTAATTTTGTAAAAATAGTAAATATTATTATAAAATTATGAATTTTGTTATTTTAAAATATTTTTGTATGCATTTTTTAGGAAAAATATTATTTTGATGAAAATATGTCTCATGATATATGGTCCTCAAGAAATCATGCAAAACCAAGCATGTTTCGGTTTAGAAATAAATGACCTTAGGAGTGTAGTTTTGAACCCAAAATTTTTGTGTAGACTATTTAAATGATATAGAATAGTGCTATGAATCCCGTTTTCAAAAATTAATTTTTGAAATTTTTAGATAATTTTTAGGCCTTAAAATGAGGCATAAAATTAGTAATTTAGGGTTAATTACTGATTTAGTAAATAAGTATATGTTTTAGGATGTTGAAATCTGATGGAGTATGATACTTGTAGCATTTAGGGTATTAGATGTAATTATTAGGTTAATTATGTAGTAAATAATTAATATGGAAAAATAGTACATTTTAAGTTAATTTTGTAAATTAGGATAATTAGGTGTAAAATTTAATTTAAGATGAATTTAGAAATTTTGAAATGATAATTAATGTTGGGAGATAGTAATCAGAGTGATAAAAATATTAGATGTGTATTATGTACATAACAAGTAATAGTATATAATACACAATTATTAGAAATATAATAAATAAAAAATATTAGGATAAAAATTGATATTATATAAATAATAGGGATATATAATAACATTGATAGAAAACTTAAATTTACGTAATTATATGAAAGATGTAAAAATTTCTCACATCAGGAGTAAATTTGGTACACTAATAAGGATTTAAGTGTACCGGGTGGAATAAAATACTAACTAAGGGTAGTGATGGTATTTAGGATATCGAAAAGTAAGGTGATCAATTTCATATTATGAATAAAAACAAGTTTCTAGAGTTCGGGTATAAAACAGTACTTAAAAATCGAACTAGAATCTAATTTAGAAATTAATGCGAAAACCGAACCCGAACCTAACCCCAAACCTAGAATAATTGTAAAAGACTTAAGATCTAGATAATTAGGTATATTAAACCCTAAACAAAATATAACAATAAGCGTTATAGGATAAAATGAACCTATAATATTTATATGCAGAACTAAAACTACGTTTGTGTTATAGGGATGATCGGTGATGGCCTAAGTGAGTCGGATCTCGAGTGAGTGAGCGAGGAGTCGAGGTAAGTTGAGATTAATACAATGCTGTATTTTGGAAGCTTGAGATTATGCTTGGTTGTACTTGTTAGATAGTTGGATGTGTACATGTGCTTGATTATGAGTGATGCTATGATTTTGTTTGTTGTTCTAGCTTGTATTGTATGATTTGTATGAAATGAATAATCATCCTAAATTGGACCTAATCAAATATACGACCTATAATCATAATCGCACCTACATGGCAACCCATTAGGGGAACTTAGGACTCTCTCGCCAAATACCAACCCCTTTAAAAGGGATAGCGTAAGATTGTAAAGGGTCCCTTCTTCATCCTCAATCAAACTAAGTTACAAGTGAGGAGGTTGCGGCGAGGTTGAAGTCAATGGTTCGAAGGTAGTCGCGGGAGGAGCAAGGTCTCTATTACACAAGCCTGGGTTTGGTCGTGAGCTGATGTATTAACGGCAACTCCTCAACCCGGATTAGAGCGGGCGCAATTTCTCTAATCTTACGATGGGCTAGACAACGTTGTGAGATGGCATTTGCTTGAACATGCATTGCACCTAATAAGTTGATCGATAACCTTCTTGTGGTTATGGTATAGTTTTAAATCCTCTATCCTAACTTACTAAGTTATGCTTGTTCACATCTCTATAGACGTCGTACAGGTGCTGGCTAAGAAGCGGTAAACAACTACTCTGAAGCTAGCAACTGCTGGATTCTGGGGAGTAAGGAAAAACATTTGAAGAATAAACACGTACTTTTAAGGTTTAAGCTTTTACTTTAGCATTTTTCATTTTTGAATAATGTAATAACTACAAAGTATATTACGGAGAAATATTGTAAACGACAATGGTAATAACTAAATTATAGTGTATATATATATTTCCTTACTTTTTTAGGTAAATGATTTATTTAAATTACAAATTGTTTACTTCAAAGCGGGTTAGTCATAGACGCCTTGTGTAGATCAGGTCTAAGATAGCGGTTGTAAGACCAACTTCTATCTTAGAATGGTTTACACGGCGAGACCGTTACGACTCTGCCGCTTCAGGGCGTGACACTATGAAGTTAAGTGCTTCAAGTATTTAGGATACGGATACATTACCTCCTAATGTCTAAACAAGAGGGTCATGATTTTGAAAGATGAAGGATTGGATGCCGAAGTAAAGAGTCAGAGTGCCAAGAGCTTAGGAAGTGAGATGGAAGAGGTGAATGTCTATGTGAATATGGATGGACTCTTAGCCATGACTAGCCAACGAGCCGACCTCAAGGAAGACCCAGGTCAGAGGGAAAGCTTACTCCAGATCTAATGTTTGGTGAATGAGAAGACATGTTCCTTATTTGTTGATGGAGGTAATTGCACCAACATTGTTTACAAGTATAAAATTGCCGACCTACCCGTACCCCCAACCTTATGGACTGAAGTGGTTTATTCATAAGGGTATGGTCTACTTGCATAAGATAATTCTAATAGCAACCAAGGTAGGACAGTATGAGGATGAGATTAACTTCGACGTGATGCCTATGAATGCAACAAATTTAATTCTTGGCCAACTTTGGGAGTATGACCAAAGAGTGACCCATGATGGCTTCTTCAACACTTACACGATTCAGAATGATGGGAAGATCTATTGCTTGACCCCTATAAGTGTTGAGGAGAGTCAGAGCAATCCAGTACCCATGGTGAAAAGAAAAGGGAAGAGGAGCCTATTCGGCATCTAAGCTCGTACTCATTGCCTAAAATAAAAAATGACTTCTTTTCAGCCCTGCAATGATGATAAGAATCAGCCTACAATCATCTCTAGGTCAAGGTTAACCTATTCCAAACAAAGGCCAACTTATCCTTGGTTGAGGTTAACCTGCCCCATCCGAGGCTGAACTAATATTAGAAGGCTAAGAAGGGAAAGAGAAATAACTCAACAATAACTTTGTTGGCTCTAAAGACCTACTTGATACAGCATGAGGAACCTAGTGTTAACCAATCTTGGAGCTTAGCAACTGTGGGCTGATCTTACAGGTAACTCGGCCAAGAACTATAGGACTTTAGCGGCTTTTACCCATACTGGGGCATCTAACTGATGACCTCACCCAATTTGGATCTTACCTATTCTAGGACAACTTAGATTACCCACATGCCAACCTCCCTGGTATATGCATAAGTTGTGTACACTTGTAAATATTTTCCTTAACTTTTGTTGTAGGCCTACTATAAGGTTTAAGGCCTTATGCTCTATTTACATTTTTACCACTAGGGTTTTAGGATGTACTATAAATAACAACTTTTGTAAGTAGCAAACAATAGATTATCATTAACCATTAAGAATATCTTTTCGGAGAAACTTCTCTCATGAGCCTGCGTCAAGCTTATCTCCTTTTGTGAGATTATTGAGCATACTATTCCTCTTTAATCCTTCTTGTGCTCTTATCAATCTTCTTCTTGAGATTGTAGTGAACTTCTCATTTGAATGAGTTAATGAGTCGGATTTAACCTTTGAATCCCTGAGCATTGGTTCGATGTTTGTATGTCGTATCAAAATCCGTTTCAAGCTCAACCCCTAATTGTGTTTGTATCTTAGTGCATGATGTTCATCTACATTTGCATTCAAACCCCATTCCTCTTACTATTTGCCCCATTTCCATTGAACCCCAAATACCTGTCCATGGTTCGTGCTTGTTACGTACCTCGAATCGTATCATAGTAGGTGCATCCTTAATGGGAAATAACACCTATCAACTTGGATGATGAGCTCAGGATTGGTGATTGAAAGCTCATTACACGAGTCAAGAGAAAAGTCCATCTAAATGCTAAATTTGTATAAAAGTCAAAAGAATGAAATTACATGACTTATGTAAATGGTTCAAAGGGGAGTTTTATTACTTAGTAGCCTAAGATTGTTAGGTTTGAGTCTTATTAACCGATAAAACTGCTCCAGTTCGATGACAATAAAAATAAAATTCCTTTAATGAAAATTAACAATGAGAAGATGATCAAAAAATGAGTTGATGTAATATGCATACTGGTTTAGAGTTTATACTCTTGAGTTATAGTGATGAAATGTTTATAACTCTTTCTTAATTTGTCAATGCTTATTCTAATCTTAATTTAATTCTTATTTAAGTGATAAGGCTAACTTTGGATTATATAAATTAATTGTTGAAATCTAGTATAGTTTTCGGTGTTAATGTTTTCTGGTTTTAGGGACAATGTTTTGTAAAGATGAAATAAGATGGGTAATTGTTAAAAAAAAATGATGTAATTTTTTAGTTATGTGATGATGATTTGAGTTTTTTCCTTAAGATGTTTTCTTGGTTTTATTTATCTTTCCTAATTATAAGTAAAAGCTTAACTATGAGGGAATTTGGTAACACTTATTATATATATATATATATATATATATATTAAGGTATTTTTGTTAATATTTTAGTGATTATTTGTTTTGATTTTTAAGAACTTGAAGCTTATTTGTGATTTTTTTTTTTATTTATAGGCTTTATTGAAGTGATTGTTTGATTATTTGAAGAAGCTTGGGAACTTTGATGATTTTGGATTATTTGAAAGCTTGGGAGCTTTAATGAAGAATGCATTTAAGGATATGAGTAAGGAAGGAAGATTTTGTTGAAGATTGATGCCCATAGAAGATCACAATTGAGATTAAACCCGTGATTCTTGCCTATGATCCTTGCGTCCATAAAATTCAAGAGTTTTAATTGTAAAGAGAATTATGCCACTAGTTTAGGTCATGATTGTGAGGCCCTACAAAATTAGCGATTAACTCACAATCAGTCGGTTTAAAAATGGTTTATAAAATTTAGGGTGATTGTGTAAATTGTCTAATCAAGTTAAATTTTACGACAAAGTTAAGAATATTAATAGAAGTGACTCAGTAAGTTTGGATTTAGAAAAATAAAATAATAGAATAATTAAATATTATATTTTAAGTTATACGTATATTACTTGCTATTTATCAGAAATACGTAAAATGAGTTTCAATAATTAACGAATCGCTAGAGATAAATTATATATATACTAAAAATCATAAAATAACTTAAATAATATTTAGAAGTATTTATTTATACTATATAACCTATAGGTCCCGTGTAAGATATCAAGAGAGAGGGTGAATTGATATCTTTTGTAAAAATGAAACTTTTTTTATTTTTAGAATAACTCCCCACTTAATAATTTAAATAGCATGACAAGTAGTAAAAAATTTATTGTTTAACTATAGGCGCAACATAAGTAATAAAAATTAGAAACTAAATAAAGTAGAGAAAAAGAAAATTAAGCGATCGATTTATAGAGTTTCAACTTTTTGCCTACTACTTTCTTTCAGCTCCATTGTTGGGGACCTAATCCTCCTTGCTGATGTCATTCCACTAATCCAATCTTTTCACTAAACAAATATCAATGAAAGGTTACAAGGAGATCTAGTCGCTTTTCTATCTTATCTCGCTAACTATTTTTAAGCTAAATATAAGACTTAGAGAACTCCTTAACCTCACACGCTCAATTTACAATGTCAATAATGTTTACAGAAAAAAAAAAAGACAATACAATCAAATAACTTTTTACAACATTTTCACAAATTTAATAATAATGAAATAATGCAACTAATTTCGCTTAGTTTCTGACAAAGTTTCTAATATTGTTCACGAAAGAGATTTTTGAATTTCAGTTCTTATCTTGATTCGTCTTCTGTCAGTCTTGTGCAGCTTCAATTCATCTCGAACCAATTTTCCTTATAACAACTAGAAAATGGCTATTTCCTGATATTTCCCTAAGAAAATTCAATTCAAACATAATATCCCATGAAAATAGGAACCAAATATTTGAAATTCCGTTGATCTTGATACTGTACACAATCTATATTGTTATATTTTTATGCTGATACACTTTCTGACACATATTCTGACCAGCATAATTCCAAACTTAATTTTCTTCCTTAAATTGATTTCATTCTAAAATTGACTCGTATACTTATTATTCTTGTTAAACACATTTTAACCATTTTTTTGTTGTGGTTTCTTTTATAATTAATCAATGTTATATCATGATATATCTACACACTTCATAAATATATTAGTGATAACTTATCACATGTTTTGTTATTATCAAAATCAAATTAGGAGACTTAACATATACATTTATATGTAGGTAAAAATACTCGAAATTACATAAAATATCTAATATATGCTAAAATAATACTAAATTAATGAAAGAAAATTTATAAAAATTAAGGAAAATGTGTGTCAAGTGTAGAAATGTCTAGAATTGAGGTGTGGTAAGTAGGGAATTAACGGCCCATTTACTTAATCGTATGGAATAGACATGTAATGGAATTCTAATTCATTAGTAATTAAATAGACTCGTAATACCTACTATAGTGTTCACTTGAAAAAAAAAATACATAAGTAATAAATATGGAATGTGATTAAAATGACCTTCTTATCCTCATCTCTAACCTTTTCTTTTTCAAGAGCACTTTAACATAGTCCACAACAAATCCACACTCGCTTCTATAAAAACTCCAAACCTGACAATGACGGTAGCAAGAATGGTTCATGTCCTCTCTCACTTTTTCCCTATTACATTCTCTCTCTTTTCCCCATCTCTCACCCCTTTCCTTGTCTTCTCTCACTCTTGGTTCCCTTTCTCTCATGTTCGACCTTCAACTCCAATGACGACAAGGATGATTCCCAAACTTTGAACTCAATCGTCAACAAGTTATTGATAGAGAAGAGATTACAAAAAGAGAACATACTTGGGTGAGTTTTCCAACAAAAGGGAGGGAGAGATGGAGTCTTGACGTCTAAATCTACAACAAGCTAGAAAAGAGAGTTGGAAGTTAGGGTACAAATGAGAGGTTGGATTTGATTTTGTTAGATTTGTTTAATCAAAATCGTGGGCATTGTTGGGTATTTTCTATTTTGAAAGAGGGTAAGTTTGGAAGAAAAAAATAAGAACACCTGCTATATCACAATTCATGGGTTTGAAAGGAGAATCTCAATTACACATTTTCAAGTAATAGGAGTTACACATAAACGGCTATTACAAGGGCATGTTTGAACTAAACAGCATAATACAGCTTTAGTAAGAAAGAAGGGGGGAATGGAATAGCCATTCCCCATAAGTGAATAAGCTGTAAGTTTAGAAAATAGACAAATAGAATAGGGACACTTAAAAGGGAAAAAGCAAAAAGGAAATGGGACGCTTGGCTTTGATGAACTGCCGACCAACGGTCCCATTACTCGTGCACGACTTTGAGGACTCCAATCTCTCACTCGGTAAATTCTCTCTTGGCAACCTATTGTTGAAGAGAAAGTTTACGCTAAAGGAATGTGGTTGAACTCCTTGGGCTCTCTTAATTGTCGTATGTTGATTTGTACACTCAGTAGTGATGATGTTGACCATTCCCTTGTCGAGGGCCTTATGCCGAGTAATCTGACCGAACACTGCCAAGAAGTTCTTGCCGAGTGACGAGAGACTCACTTAAACGGCCAAATAGTTTTCTCTTGACATGCCACCATCTCTCTTGTCCCGGCCCTTTATTGTTGCAACATTTTGACCCCTCTTACCTGCTATGCTAAGAGAATATTCGTATGAGATCAATGTTACACCGCCACCTATCCTATTCGTTTGACATTGTACTACTTTTCCATTTTTTGTCTTTTGTCATTTTTATCCTTTTTGGTATGTACTGGGAATCCCCTTTTATATATACTTTCTTGTCATTTCATTATTTGTAATGCTGTCCTAGGGACTTACTATAAACAGTCCTTTTCTTTTGTAAGTCGTGCATAACTTACATTCTAATACTAAATATTCTATTCTTATGAGACAACTTTCTCCAAGTCCATATTTCAAACACTTTTATCTAATCTTACCGAATAACTTAGGATTAGTAGCGAATGGATCTTGACATCAACTTGTGCGTCATATCAAGTGTGGTGTCAAGTCGTGTTGTATTCGTTAGTGAGTCACATCCTCCAAGCAGCTTCACGTCAACTACTCTAGTTCAATTGTAGACCATTTCCCTCTAATTTTCTTCGATATCTTGAAGGACCCATTTCAGTTCAAATCCACCTCGGTAAGTCCTAGTGATAACTAAGCTCTTAAGCATACCATATATTCTTGGTATTAAAGGTTAAGGTTGAGGTTGAGACCAAGAGCTATATAGTAATAGTCAATTTACTATTCAAGATACTATGTGTGATTGTAGCCATCCGTGTGAAGTGTAGTTAATGAAATTTTGTGTTAAGAATGTCGAACCCTAGTGTATAGGGAAAGATTCACGATGTCAAAAGTGATACTCATGGTTATGGTTGAGTGATCTAACAAACACCACGTACTACTTATCACGCCCTAAAAAAGTGAAGTTGTAATAGTCCTACCGTGTAAACCATCTTAAGATAGAAATAGTCTTCACAACTATTATCTTAGACATAGTTTACACAAGACGTACTCGACTCTACCCTTTTGAAGCGTCTAATTCAATACTTGTTTGATATAAACCTGTAGAGTAATCCTTTGAAATAATTTGTAATAATAAACTTGTCATTTGACCTTGCAAAAGAGTAGTAGTAAATCCCACAGATACTTGTCATTTTATATACAAACCAAAATATTGAAAACTAATAAGTCTTTTAAGAAGTCTTGTATAGTTTTCCTTAAAAGAAAAAAAGTTAATACTAAGGGCAATAACCGGCCATTCTTATTGTATCTCGCTCCCTATCCCAGTTTACTAAGGTTCTGGTGTTGGGTAGGCACTTATAAGCCATTTAGAACCTGCAAAACAAACTATAGGGGAATGAGTGACAACTTGCTCAGTAAGTGGGGTAGAGACAAAAGTATGCACTCAACACATCACAAGCAGGGTTTTCAATCAAGTTGGTTAGATGCAATGTATGTACAAGAAAATGCCATTGCACAACGTTATCCGATCCGTTGTGAGATCAGAGAAATTTCACCCACTCTAATCCAGGTTGAGGAGATTGACTTCATACATTCACCGATCAATACCAAACCAGGGCTTGTGCAATGGAGAACACCCTCCTCCTGTGACCACTTTCGAACCACAACCCCCAACTTTACTACGACCTCCTCTCCTGTCACTTAGTTTGGCTAAGGGTGGGGAAATGACCATTTTAGCTATCCTCATCAAAGGGAGTCCATGTTTGGCCCGAGAATCCTAGTCGTTACCCCTAGTGGGTTGCAATGCATATCAAATTAGATATTAAACCAAGTTTGAGTTAGTTCATTTTTTTAGAGTGATCAACCAAGCTCAAATAATTTAATAATAATATTCACCAAACAATCATATCATGGAGCTCAGCTCTAATTACAACAAATCGAAACCTAACCACAAGTATTGCATACGCATAAACAACTAACTATAATCATAAGCCAACACATACCAAAGTCCCCAGATATTTTGAAATAATATCCCAAAATGTGGTAAAGCATTGATCTCACTTACTTATCCTAACACTCACTTCAAAAAACTCGTATCATTAGCAGTTTGATCACTAGGAGGCCCTATATATACAAATTCTAAATTCAGTTTTTATAATGGTTACAAAAACATTAGGGTCTTATCTAAAGTGGTTATATATATATATATAAATAAATTTTTAATTTTCCTACTATAATAATAAATAGTTTCATTATATCGGCTGAGTTAAGTTATTAAATATTAATAATGTACGTAATTATATTATTACGTATAATATATCATTCTGATTGTATCAAAACGTACTTTTAATCTTTAAATCACGTTTCGATTATAGTAGAGTTATAATAGTACGTAAATCAGTAATATTGTGGAGATATAGGTTATATTATCTAAGTTTAACAGATTTTAGTAAAAATAATGTTGTTAGGTTCGTATAGACTTAATGACATGTATGACAAATTTTAATTTCTAGAAATGACTTTTAACAAGTAATTTGAGTTTTTAACACAGTTATAGTATTTAATTAAATATTATCATACTATACGTAATTTATGTTATTAAATCATATTTTATCTAATTTGTTAATATAATCCATAATATAGGTATTATCTAACCCTAATACCTCTATAATGTATTCTAGTTAATGAAAATCATTAAATATATTAAAAAATATAATTTTTATCCAATCTGACCAGTACACTAATAGATAGTTTTTATTCAACTATTTATCATATTTTAACCTATTATTACTAGAATTGGGTGTTGGTTCGTTATTTAAACTATTTTACTACATAAATTCATAATAAATAGCTCGGGTTACCAAATAATTCCCCAAAAATTTTTATAGACTCCTAGAAATATGTGGAATTCAGCTAGTACTTAGTTTCAAGTTTTCAATCTATCACCTATATATTCGAAATTACGATTTTACTCCTAAATTACACTTAATTACCTAAATATGATTCTTTTTATACAAAATTATTTTCGACCTATCCTAACATCATTATACTTCATTAGAAATCAGTATAGGTCAATTTCACTGTTTAATTTCATAAATCCTATTTATTTAACATTTTCAACCTAATTTTGAGCTATTTTTAGGCCAAAAAATACAATAAATATTAAAAATATTCAAATAAAAAATCGGGCTACATAGAAATTATTTATATATCATAAGTATCTTACAAAAAAAATTTGAGTTAGAAATTACATCATTTAGTGTATTTATTTTGAATTTCAAATTTTGAATAAATAATATATTTGTTAAGAAAGTATATTAAATATTCCTAATTTTGTTGAAATAAATTTATGAAATGAAAGTACATCTAAAATAACCTAGAAATTAATTTTTCCATATTAATTTAATATTTTTTCAAAAATAGAGAATAATAGGGCAAAAGCTTAGAACTTGAGTTTATCGAAACTCTAGCCACTATTGGCTAGAGACGGATTGTCGACAGGCCTATTTTGTGGTGGCTTTACTAGATGGTGGTGGGGCTCTACGTCAGGTCATCGGATGATTGGGGAACTGTCTTAGCTCGGTTTTTGCTCTGTTTTTGTTCTAATTTTTTCTATTTTCCTTTGATTTTTTTTAATTTTTCCTTTTTGTAATTTGGGTTCCTAAACGTATATTTTTTATAAGGGAGTCTTGTTTATAGTAGTTAGGGTCAGTTGGATTTTTTTCTTAATTATTAAGTAATTTATTTTAATATTTTTCTTGAAAAACAAAAAGTATGAGGTGCAAATTGTTGATGATTCACTTTTGAGTCATCATTTCCAACTGTTGTTGAAGTGCTACGTAGATTGCAACTGTTCCCACATCATTTGGATAAGTTTTGGTTAAATTTTAGTGTAATTTTAGTAATATTTGAATAATTTAAGTATATTTAATTATTATATTAATATACGTATATATATACACTATATATGTAACACACGTAACGACTAATTATATGCATATAACCATGTTTCTAACATGTATTTTATTTTTAAGATTTTTTCCTATTTAATTTTGTGCAAATTTAACGCTTATTATGTATAATTATATAGTTTTAGGTTAATTTACGAATATATTTATTATATATACCGGGTATACTCATTAAAATACGTGTATACTCATATAATATATTATGCTATATTATTTTCTTTTATTCTCTAATTAACTTATTTTTAAGTCTTCGTTGTATTCTAAGCTCGATTTTAGGGGTTTTAGGTAATTATTTTCAAGATCTAACTTCACCAAATCACTTCAACTAACTTTTTTATCTTAGTTGTAAAGTTTAGGTTTAATTAGATAATTTTTCTTGAAAGCCCTAAATTTAGGTATAGTTGCCCTAAACTTGACTTTAGGGTCTCATATAGAGCAAATTCTCATTATCTTAATTATATTCTTAATATTTTATTATATTTTTTACTTCCACATGTACAATGATTCCTCAATTAGGGTTATCATGTTTCTCGTAAGCTTTTAGCTTACTCGATTTATCGATCCTAATTATACAAGGATTGAGCTTTGTTGTAATATTCAGATGTTCATGTCTTGAATGCTAATTTATGAGATATTACACTATTGATGAGTGGATACAAGATCTTGTTGCTATTGTGACCAATTTAGCTATTTCAGTAATTGGGGTTTTAGAGAATAGATCACATGAGAGAGTTGCTAAGTAGGGCCTAGAAATGAGAGATAGGCCAAGGAAGTAGATGAACGAGTGAGCTCCAAAAGCCTTTTTGGTGAACCATACACCATCGCGATGTGCCGACAGAGTCGTAAAGAGAAGGTTAGACGTGGATGAAGTGGAAGAGTGCAAAGAAGAAGAAGACCAATATGCTGGGATTGATGAGTGAGAGTTGAGAACGCCAAGAGGTGCTAGACATCTCAAGATACAAATTCCGAACTTCAACGGGTTCAGTAGTGTTAATGACTACCTAGACTGGGAAGAGAAGATTGAAAAGATATTTGACTTTTATAATTATGAAGATGCTATCCACATTAGAGTGGCCACGTTAGAATTTTCTAGGTGTGCAACAATGTGATGGAAGAAGCTACATAATGTTTGCTTGAAGACCCGACGCAAGGTCTGAATATGGAACAAGATGAAGAGAGTTCTAAGGAATAGATTCGTTCCTAAACACTACGAACATGACACTTTTCGACAACTCCAAGACTTGAGGCAAGGTAACAGATTCATAGACGACAATGTTCAAGAGTTTCAGTTACTCATGATACAATGTGATGTTGACAAGCCTGAGACCTGAACTATAACACGGTTCATCTCGAGACTCTGAGATGAGATTGGTTATGTTGTAGAATTGTAAAGCCTTATAACTTTGGATGAAACCATCCATGTAGTCCAGAGAGTTAAGAGGCAACGGCAGAACCAAGCTAACCAAACGCCAAGTAATCGAACCATGATGCTGAGTAGGACTGGCCTACCGAGTAGACCGGGGAATGACAAGGCATCAAACAGTTTCGAGATGGAACGTTAAGGTTACGTATCACGCCCTGAAAAGGTGAAGTCATAATAGTCCCGCCGTGTGAACCATCCTAAGATAGAAACTGTCCTCACAGCTACCATCTTAGACCTAGTTTACACAAGGCGTACTCAACTCTATCCCTTTGAAGCGTCCAATTCGATACTTGTTTGATATAAACTTGTAGAGTAATCCTGTGAAATAATTTGTAATAATAAACTTATCATTTAACCTTATAAAAAAAAGTAGTAGTAAATCCCACAAGTACCTATCATTTCATATACATACCGAAATATTGAAAACTACTAAGTCCCTTTAAGGAGTCTCATGTATTTTTTCTTAAAAAATAAAAAGTTAATACTAAGAGCAATAACCAGCCATTTCTTGTTGTATCTCACTCCCCATCCCAATTTACTAAGGATTCTGGTGTTAGGTAAGCACTTATAAGCCATTTGAAACCTGTAAAACAAACTATAGGGGAATGAGCAACAATTTGCTCAGTAAGGGAGGATGAAGACAGAAGTATGCATTCAGCGCATCACAACTGAGGTTTTCAATCAAGTTAGTTAGATGTAATGTATGTATAAGCAAATGCCATTGCACAACGTTATTCAGTCCGTCGTAAGATCAGAGAAATTTCACCCGCTTTAATTTGGATTGAGGAGATTGACGTCACATACTCACAAATCGAAACCAAACTAGGGCTTGTACAATGGAGAATACCCTCCTCCCATGACTACCTTTGAACCACAACCCCCAACCTTACCGCGACCTTCTCTCTTGTCACTTAGTTCAGCTAAGGGTGGGGAAAAGATCATTTTAGCTATCCTCATAAAAGGAAATCTGTGTTTGGCCCTAGAATCCTACTCGTTACCCCTAGTGGGTTGCAATGCATATCAAATTAGATATTAAGTCAAGTTTAAGTTAGTTCATATTTTTAGGGTAATCAACCAAGCTTAAACAATTCAATAATAATATTTACAGAACAATCATATTATGGAGCTCAACTCCTATCATAGCAAATCGAAACACAACCATAAGCATTGCATACGCACAAACAACTAACTACATTCATAAGCTAATACACACCAAAGTCCCTAGATATTCTAAAATAATATCCTAAAATGCGGTAAAGCATTAATCCCACTTACTTGTCCTGGTGCTCACTTCGGAAAACTCATATCGTCAACGGTCTGATTATTGAGAGGCCCTATATTTACAAAACCTAAATTCAATTTCCGTAACGGTTATGAAATCATTAGAGTCTTATCTAAAGTAGTTATATATATATATAAAGTATATTATTATTTTTATTATATAATAATATATAGTTTCATTATATCGATCGAGTTAAGTTATTAAGTATTAATAATATACGCAATTATACTATTACGTATAATAAATCATTCTGATTATATCAAAACGTACTTTTAGTCATTTAAATCACGTTGTGATTACGGTAGAGTTATAATAGTACATAAATTAGTAATATTGTAGAGATATAGGTTATATTACTTAGGTTTATCCAATTTTAGTAAAAATAGTGTCGTTGGGCTCATATAAACTTAACGATACGTATTACAAGTCTTAATTTCTAAAGATAACTTTTAACGGGTAATTTGAGTTTTTAACATAGCTATACGTATCTAATCAAATATTATCATACTATATTTAATTTATTTTATTAAACCATATTTTACCTAATTTGTTAATATAACCCATAATATAGGTATTATCTAATCCAAACACCTTTATAACATGTCCCAGTTATTAAAACATCATTAAATATATTAAAAGTATAATTTTTATCCAATCTAACTAGTACACAAATAGATAGTTTTTATTCACCTATTTATCATATTTTAACCTATTATTACTAGAATTGGGTATTGGTTCGTTATTTAAGCTATTTTACTATATAAATTCATAATAAATAGCTTGGGTTACCAAATAATTCCTCGAAAATTTATATAGACTCCTAAAAATATGTGGAATTCAGCTAGTACTTGGTTTCAAGTTTTCTATCTATCGCTTATATATTCGTATTTACGATTTTACCCTTGAATTATCCTAAATTACCTAATTAATATCCTTTTTGCACCAAATTGATTTTAACCTGTCCCAACATTATTATTATTCACTAGAAATCAGTACATGTTCATTTCATCATTTAATTTCATAATTTCTTATTTATTTCACAATTTCAGCCTATTTTCGAGCTATTTTTAGGTCGAAAAATACAATAAATATTAAAAATATTCAAATAAAAAATCAGGCTACATATAAATTATCTATATATCATAAGTATTTTACACAAAAATTTTGAGCTAGAAACTACATCATTTAGTGTATTTATTTTAAATTTCAAATTTCGGATGAATAGTATATTTGTTAAAAAAGTACATTAAATATTCCTTATTTTGTTAAAATAAATTTGTGGAATGAAAGTACATCTAAAATAACCTAGAAATTATTTTTTTCATATTTTTTATAATTAATTTAATAATTTTTCAAAAATAAAGAAAAACAAGGTAAAAGCTTGGAACCTGAGTTCATTGATGCTCCAGCCACCGTTGGCCAAAGAGAGGTTGTTGGATGGTTTAGTTGGTAGTGGCTCTGCTAGGTGGCGGTGGGGCTCCACGTCAGGTCATCGAAGGGTCAAGGAACTAGCTAGGCTTGGTCCTTGCTTTGTTTTTTTCCTATTTTTTGTCAAATTTTTCTAATTTTTTTTTCGAATTTTCCTTAGGTTTTCTTGGTTTCCAAAATGTTGATTCTGAGTCTTAGGATCCTATTTATAGTAGTTTAGGTCAGTTGAATTTTTTTCTTAATTATTAAGTAATTTATTTTAATATTTTTCTCGAAAAACGCGTAGTAAAAGGTGTCAATTTTTTATAAATTTGCTTTTGATGCGGCTGCTTATTCTTTTTAAGCTGCTCAACATTTAATCCAATCATATTTCAAGTCATTTTTTATTTTTTTTATAATTCTTAGATAATATTTTAGGGTATTTTGGTATTTTATATTAGTATTTAATGATTTTTGTTAATATACGGTTATAGATTCTATATATATTATACACGTAATGAGTAATTATATACATGTAATCATGTTTCTAGCATATCTTTTATTTTTAAGATACTTTTTCCCTATTTAATTTTGCGATTCTATCGCTCATTATGCATAATTATATTATTTTAGGTCAATTTACGGGTCTATTTATTATATATACCAGATATACTCATAAAAATAAATGTATACTCATATAGTATATTATGCTATATTATTTTCTTTTATTGCCTAATTATCTTATTTCTAAGTCCTCTTCACATTTCGAGCTTAATTTTTAGGATTTTGAGCAATTTTGGACTATATTAAGTAATCATACTTTTAGGGGAAAAATTGAAATTTCAAGTAATTATTTTCAAAATCCAACTTCACCAAATTACTTCAGATGTTCATGTCTGGATTGCTGATTTATGAGATATTACATCATGTGTCGAGCCGATCAGACGAGGGCCAAGGTAAGACTAAGACCGAGGAACCTGAGATCAGAAGAGACCAGGGTCAGAGTTCAGGGAGGAAAACTCGATAAATTAAATGTTTTAAATGCCTTGACTATGGACACATGGCTAGTCAATGTCCAAACTGCCGAGTCATGACCATAAAAGGAGACAAGCCCCAGTTTGAAGTAGAAAGTGCGAGTGAAAGAGAGGAAGAAGTAGCAATCGATCGAATGCTGGAAGAATTTGAGGAAGATTAGAAGGTCGAGATACCCTCTCAAGGCGGAGCTAAGTATTGTTTTGTTGTTCGGCGATCTCTTAGTACTTTTATGGCTAATGAAAATTAGCATGGAGAGAAACTCTTTCATACAAATTGTCGAGTGAATAATAAGCTATGTACCGTGATCATTGATGGAGGTAGCTATACCAACGTTATCTTATAAGGGGTAGTTAAAGCCATGAATTTACCGACTATTCCACACCCCAAGCCGTATAAGATTAACTAGTTGAATGAGAAAGGAGGATTACAAGTTTCCGAGCAAGTCAAAGTGCCGATTACTATTGGTGTTAGGTATAGAGACGAGGTGATATGTAATGTCCTTCCAATATGTGCATCTCACATATTACTCGATCGACTGTGGCTATTTGACTTGAGAGTGTTATACAATGGGTATAGAAATACCTACATGTTTCAAAAGGACAAGAAGAAAGTTATATCGACATCTATAAGTCCTAAGGAAGTGCAAGAAGCCTAGGAAAAGGTTATTAGATCTCTACAGCGAAAGTCCTTGGTGATTTCTCGAGCTCAGCCTGCACAAAAGGTCAAGGTCGAAGACTATGTACTCCTCTTGGTCAGGAGACTCTTAGAGGTTAGAGAGGTTGATAACTTACTTGCTAAAGTGCAGTAGCTACTTTAGGAATTTACTGACCTCTTCCTTGCCAAGATGCCAAAAGAATTAACTCCCTTGAGAGGAATTAAGCATTACATTGATCTTTAACTTGGAGCAACCCTGTCAAATCGACTTACTTATAGACTTAATTCTGAACAAGCGGCCGAGCTAAAAAGGTAAGTTGATGAGTTGGTAGATCATAGATATGTCCATGAGAGCATGAGCCCATGTGCCGTCCTAGCAGTACTAGTACCAAAGAAAGATGAATCATGTAGGATGTGCATTGACAGCCATGCCATCAATAAGATTACTACTAAGTATCGATACCCGATCCCACGGTTAGATGACATGCTCGATGAGTTGCATGGTGCCATCAATGAGACCGGGAGATGAATGGAAAACAACCTTTTAGACTCAAGATGGTCTATTTAAGTGGATAGTCATGCTGTTTAGTTTAACTAACGTGCCGAGTACATTCATGAGGCTCATTAATCATGTGTTTAGAACATTGATAGGCAAATGCGTTATGGTTTATTTTGATAATATTCTGGTCTACAATGCTGACCTTCTCGTTTATGTCAAACATTTGAGATTGGTGTTTAACATACTCTACTTCGAGAAATTATTCGACAACCTAAAGAAATGTGCATTCTATCAAAGTGAGGTTGTATTCCTCAAATATGTTGTTTCGGGGAGTGGAGTTCGAGTTGATGAGGAAAAGGTCAGGGCTATTAATGAGTAGCCTATGCCAACTAGTATAGCCGAAGTCAAGAGCTTCCATAGCCTAGTCTCGTTCTATCGAAGATTTATTCGGAACTTCAACTCCATAATTGCACCGTTGACTGAATTGACCAAGAAAAACATTGAGTTTAAATGGATAGAAAAGGCTCAGAGGAGTTTTGAAGATGTAAAGTGTAAGTTGACATCTGCTCTAGTACTTACCTACCAGATTTCGAAAAGGTTTTTGAGGTTGAATGTGATGCATCTGGTGTCAGCATTGGTGCTGTTCTTATGCAGGAGCGCTGACCCATTGCTTATTTCAGCGAAAACTCTGAGGTGCTGCTTTGAATTACTCAGCCTACGACAAGGAGTTTTATCCCCTTGTCCATATACTTCGGAACTAGCAACATTATTTATTGCCAGAGAATTTATCATCTATTCGAATCATGAATCTCTTAAGCATCTTTGCAGGTAATAAAAGCTTTCTTGGTGTCACGCGAAGTGGGTCGAGTTCTTAGAGACCTTTTACTATGTCATCAAGTATAAGAAGAGAAGCACCAATACAATAGCCGATGCACTTTCTCGCCGTTATACACTCATTACAACGTTGTAAGCTAAAGTGCTTAGATTTGGCACTTTACTTGATCGATATGAGCATGACCTACATTTTGGGCCTTTAGTAGCCAACTGCAGTGATAGAGGAGCTGTAGATAGATTCTACTTGAATGAGGGGTTGTTAATGAAGGGAAGTAAATTTACGTGCTAAGTAGTTCTACAAGGGAGCTATTGGTTCGAGAAGCTCACGTCGGGGGTTTGGCTGGCCATTTTGGGGAAAAGATGACGGTTAAGACATTGAAGGAGCACCTTTACTAGCCTAGGATGATGAAGGATGTGTACTGAATACTTGAGAGGTGCAAGGTGTGTAAGTATGCAAAAGGGAGGAAAGAACCCTATGGAGAATATACACCCCTACCAATTCCCAAGCGGCTGTGGATTGATCTAAGCATGGATTTCATGCTCGGCTTTCCCTATACGCCGAGAAGACACGATTCAATCATGGTGGTGGTCGATCGGTTCAGCAAGATGAGTCACTTTATCTCTTGCCACAGAACTAATGATGCTTTATTCATCGCTAACCTCTTTTTATAGGAAATTGTGCAACTACATGGAGTGCCAAGGAGTATTGTGTTCGACCGTAATTCCAAATTCATGAGCTTCTTTTGGAAGACCTTATGGAGGAAACTCGATACTAAGCTCCTGTTCAATACCTCTTGCCACCCCTAAATAAATGGCTAAACTAAAGTAGTTAACAGAACCATTGGTAATCTCCTACGTGCCACTGTTGGAAGGAACTCTCGTGACTAGGATTTATGCCTGCCCATCATTGAATTTGCCTACAATTGTTTCACTGGAACATCATCATTTGAGGTTGTTTATGAACTTAACCCAAACCTACCCTTGGACTTGGTTAACAGTCTAACTACATAAGGGGAGAGTCAATCTAGCCTGCAGCATGCCAAGGAATTTCACAAGTTGTATCAAAGAATTGTCGAGTAACCGACCAAAACTATGGCTCGATAGAAGGAATTGGGAAACTACAAAAGGAAATGAATTGCTTATACTCCTAAGGACCTTGTTTAGATCCATCTTAGCAAGGAACGCTTCCTTAGCAAGAGAACAAACAAACTATCTCCCAAAGTAGATGGCCCCTACAGGATCTTAAGATGCATTAATGATAATGCCTACAAGATTAAGCTACTCGAATGTCTTGACATGTCTACTACATTCGACGTGTCTAAGATTTAAGAGCAAATCTTTAACAACCTCGAAGAACTGATGAACTGCTAATCAATGGTCCTATTACTAGCGCATGGCTTCGAGGACTTTAATCTCTCACCTGGCAAATTCTCTCTTGGCAACCTACTGATGACGAGGAAGTTGATGTCGAAGGAATGTGGCTGAAGTCCTTGAGTTCTCTTAATTGTTATACGTTGATCTGTACACTCAGTAGTGATGATGTCGATCATTCCCTTATCGAGGACCCTGTGTCGAGTAATTCGACCAAATACTGCCAAGAAGTTCCTACCGAGTGATAAAAGACTCATTTAAACGGCCGAATAGTTTTTTCTCGACATGTTGTCATCTTTCTCATCCCGGCTCTTTATTGTCGCAACATTTTAACCCCTCTCGTCTGCTGTGCTTAGAGAATATTCATATGGGACCAATGTTGCACTACCACTTGTTTACTTTGTTTAACATTGTATTACTTTTCTATTTTTAGTCTTTTGTCCTTTTTGTCCTTTTTATACTTTCTTGTCATTTCATTATTTGTAATGCTGCCTTAGAGACTTACTATAAATAGTCCTTTTCTTTTGTAAGTCGCAGATAATTTACATTCTAATACTGAATATTCTGTTCTTGTGAGACAACCCTTTATAAGTTCATATTTCAAACACTCTTATTTAATCTTGCCAAGTGGCTCAGAATTAGTGGCAGGTAGACCTTGACATCAACTTATGCATCATATCAAGTGTGGTGTCAAGTCGTGTTGTGTTCGTTGGTGAGTTACATCCTCCGAGCAGCTTGATGTCAACTACTCTGGTTTGGTTGTAAACCATTTCTCTCTAATTTTTTTAGATATCTCGAAAGACTCATTTAAGTTTAAATCCACCTTGGTAAGTTCTAGTGATAACTGAGCTTCTAGGTACACTAAGCTTAGAAAATTCAAGATTAATGCCCAAACCACTCTAAAAATTCAAACACTTCCATCTAAAATTCATTTTTGGTTAGTTAGTGTCCACAAAAAAAATAAGGGAAGGTGAGAAGAGAGAATAATTTTACAAAATATAATGTAATTAAGGCTTAAAAGGGGAACTCACGTCTAACTACCTCTTGAGATGAGACAACCACCACTACCTAACAATTAAGCTACTGCCAAAAACTGTTGACAAGGGTGGAGCCACTATTGGTGGTTGGAAAAATCAAACAGTAAGTTTAAACTCCTATTCGATTTTTGTATAAATTATTAAAAATATCAAATTTATGTAAAAAATTATTAAAGCTGATATTTTGAAATATTTTTATATGTAGATTTAGGAGGGAAATAATACCATTTTGATGGAATTAGGTTGCAGAATATACTGTCTTTAAGAAATCACTAAACCTAAGCTAATTTTCGTTTTTGTTTTCAAATACTTTATTGATGTAGTTTTGAAACCAAAATTTTTGTGTGTACTGTTTAGGGTATATGTTAAATTGTTATGAAGAGTTTTTAGGTCTTCAAATCTTAATAAAAGACAAAAAATTTAGGTTTATTTAGTGATTTATTGATAAATTGAATTAAACTTTGATTTAGGGTGTATTTTGATATCTTGAAATATTAATAGATGTTGAGGGATGGTATTTGTGGTATTTGTGGTGTTGAGGATGTTAAATGAGTATCATACATGATAATGAAGAATATGTGAAAATGAGAAACTAAGTGGGTGGAGTATGTTAGATTAAATCGAGGAAATTATGACATTAATAATGTATTACA
This sequence comes from Lumnitzera littorea, assembly GCA_024138015.1. Lineage (NCBI taxonomy): Eukaryota > Viridiplantae > Streptophyta > Magnoliopsida > Myrtales > Combretaceae > Lumnitzera > Lumnitzera littorea. The sequence goes on along the minus strand of JAMXBB010000009.1, from coordinate 52,375,010 downwards.
AATTTAGTTTGAAACATAAATTTGCTTATTTATGCCAAAAATGTAGTATATTCTCATATCATGAGCAATTAAAGGTAGGATGTATAGGATGAACTAAAATACTGGTTATGAGCTAAATAAAAGATTTAGTGTACTTAAAATATGGTTAAATGAATTTCACATAAAGGATTAGTAGGAGTTCATAGGGTTTATGTATAAAAACTGTAACTAGAATTTGAATTAGAACCTAATTCAGGAAATGATTCAAAAATTGAATTAAAAACTAGTTTAGGATTAATTTGATTATAAGTAACATAAAACCTAAAGAATTGAGCAAAACTACAAATTTCAACTAAAAGTAATAATTTGAAGTTTAAATGTAATAAGAGTATAAATATTAAAATGATATTTATATTATAAGAGTGAGCGGCAACATTACGACCTACATTCAACTTAAGTGAGCAAGTTTAGACTTTAGGTAAGTTTGAGATCAATAAGTAATTGTATTTCGGAGTACTATTTCATAGTACTTAGATGCTTAAGATTGTACTTGGTTGTACTTGTAGATAGTTTGTTTTTGTGCATACTTGTATGTGCATGTTTTTAAATTTAGTTATCTATCACTGACTTGCTAGTCTGGTTTGCAATTGGCTGAATTGCTTGATATTGATTAATCACCATAAGTTGGATTTAATAATATATGACTTATAATCTTAACCAGTCATGCATTGCAACCTATTAGAAAAAACGTTTAGGATTCTCTTATCAAATTCCAATGCCTTCGAAAAAGATAGCATTCGAGCATAATGATCCCTTCTTTATCTTTAGTTGAACTAAATGATAGGAGAGGAGGTCATTGTAATGGTAAAGGCAGTGGTTCGAAAGTAGTCATAGGAGGAATGGTGTCTCTATTGTACAAGCTTAGATTTGGTTGTAAGTTGTTAAATGTACACTAAATTCTTTAACTTGGATTAAAGTAAGTGTAATTTTTCTAATCTCACGACGGACCGGATGATGTCATGTGATGGCATTTTTCTATTAAATTGCATTTAAATAACTGGCTGATAACCTTACTTATGCTTAATGTATACTCTTATGTCTCCGTTCTAACTTACCAAATGGTTGATTGCTTACATTCCTTAGATGTTATTACATGTGCTAGTTAAGAAGTGGTATAATGACTACCTTGAAGTTAGCGACTGCTGGATCTTAGGGGGTGAGGATATAAAACTAATGATCAGTTACATTTTTAAGGTTTTAGTACTTATTTTTTAATCTTCTGATATCAAATTATGTATTACTTAAGTAAGACAAGGTTATTAAATCATGTAAACATTACTTAGAATATTTGAACTTTAGTATATATTTTTCATATTTCCTTAAGCAGATAACATATTTAATTTGTAAATTGTTTACTTCAAAACAGGTTAGTTGTGGACATCTTGTGTAAATTAAGTCTAAGATAGCGACTGTATAGTCAGCTTTTATTCTAAAATGGTTTATACAACAAGATTGTTATGACTCAACCACTTTAGGACATAACAATGATCTTGGGGCATGATCATGTTATTTTGAAAAGAATTTGTTATTTTGAAAGAGGGTCGTTTTCTTTTCCTTGTTGTTTTTTTCCTTAGTTTTCTTCTATGTTTTAATTAATTTCTTCTTAGTGAATCGTTATTGAACCCTAGTTATGATTGTTTTGTTTAATCAATTAATAGTATTTACCATTAAGATCTAATTGTATTGCATGTTATTGTCGTTGAATTAATATTTATCGAGGTTGTTAATTCAATGTAGATTTCACCTTAAAAATTGCTAGAACTTATTATTAATAGATCTATATAATTAGAAGAAATTGAAGTAGACTAAGCAATCGACTACTTGGTTTCTCAAGATCAAGGTTACCTAATAGTGGAATTTAAGGACTTAATGTGATCTTGCTCTATTTTATTGTAGAAACGACTTAGGTAGAGTAAAATTGAGGTCAAGATTTAATTTGAGAAGTGATTGTAGTTAACTTATTTAATGGATTCCTATGGTCTAATGAGTAATTGAGATTGAATATTATATAGAGCTTGGTAGTAAATGATAGATTTACTAAGGTTTATATTTTCCTTAATAACCTAGTTTATTTTATTTTATTTTCATTTTGTTAGTTTTGGTTTATGTTAGTTAGGGTTAAGTTAATAATTAGGGTTTTAATTAAATCAAATTTAATTGTTAAGTTAGACAATTGAAAAAATGAGGAGAATTACTAGTATTTCAAGCATTTCAACTTAATTATATAGAAATCCTTGAGGAATTAATATTTTAACTCAAATTCACTATACTATAAAATAAATAGATGCACTCGCCTAAAAAACAATGTGAGAAGCCTATTTCTATTATAAGGTAAAGTATGTTGTTTGTAGTCTAGTTAGTCATAGCAATTTAAGTGGCCGAGAAGTTAAGGTGAAGCAATTAAGGAAATATGGTTATGACACTAAGGCCCTTGTGGGATAAGTGGATCATGGACCAACTATAGGTTCTATCATAAGCTACAAAATTAGAGAAAAATAGTTACTTTGAGTATCCGTCACCTTACAAGAGGTAAGGTAGCAAAACTATGAACCAACTACTTAAAGCTAGATTGTGCTAAGACATGAGAAGGAAGTAGATTATGTTGTTTAGTATGATTGGAAAGATTATATGAACATGTGAATTGGAATTCTATTGTTGTTGTTGTTGTATTTGGCTATACATTTATAGTTGTATATAAATATATATGAGCATTTTGCTTTTCAGGTATTAGTTAATCGTTAGAGGAGTTAGGAATCAAGTGCAATGAATGATGCATATTCTTGCATGTCCTTGCTTGTAGTGGGTTATTAACTTGCCTAAATATAGATTGTGACAATATTGCAATGTTATGTTCAGTATGTAAAAATGATTTGGAATGAAATGTAATGGAATGAAATTAGGACCAAAATGGTTGGTTTATTCTTATACTTCAAGACGCCTAAGGAATGAAATTAAGTGAAATGTGTATATAATAGTATTTATTAAAAATGCTTGTAATTATTGGATATTATAATTAGATTGAATATAAAATAAGTAATTTTAATGAGGATTAAATTGAATCATGATTCTACTTACTTAAAGGTAAAATCAAATTCTTCCTTAAAACTAAAGGTAATTCCAAGGAATTAGATTCTATCTTCTAATAGTACTTCCAGATATAAGAAAAGAAATGAAATATAGAATTGCAGTTCTATTCCAATTCATTTTTGTGTACCAAACTTAATACTTAGTGCTTAAGGTTATTAGGCATATAAAATCTTATGTAATGGTTGTTGGACTTTCAGAATCAATAATTCATATTTTACTTTTTGTCAAATATCTTTAATTATTCATTATATTTGCATTAAGAAGGAAAAAAGAAAAGATAGAGAGAATATGTTTTCATGCCCTTACAATCTGTATGGTATTATGAACTATTTATTTAATTTCATTAAAGGTGTCTTGAGGCACCATTAAAAACTTACATATCATTTTTTTTTTCTTTTTGTTTTCTTACTTTTTTCTTTCAATACACATAATGCACAAATTCAACCTTAGAAAATGTACCAAACAACCAAGCGATTCGAAGTATGTTGTAATAGACTAAGATCGATCTTATTTGATATATTATAAATCATGTAACTCTCATATTTAAAAAGTTATGACCTGTCAGCCGATTAAAAAACAAAAAAATCAAATCCGTTTGAACTTCATATAATCTAAAGTAAAGGTATGTAAATGAGTTAAACAGGTCAATTCAATATGATCTACTTTAACTCATAAGTTAAATAATTTAAAAAACTTCAGTTCTAATTCATTTAAAAGTAAGTTAAACAGACTGTATTATAAGTTAAAAGTATGAATATATTAAATCGGTAGACTTAAACTAACTCATTTTGTTTCACATGTTAAATGAATTAGACTAATTTGACTCTTAATCCAAATATATTAAAAAAACGAATCATATTCATAAAGCAAAGTCCACCTGTGTCCCTCTAATCTAAAGGCTTGATAAATTAGATACCTGTCTCGTTGGCATTACGTCTAGTACTTCAACTTACTAAAACAGTCCAGATTAATGCTCCAATTAGACTGAACCTATCCTCCTTACCCTCTGCAATGCTTTTTATCAATAAAAATTCTCAATTAAGAAACAACATCATAATTATCATCTCCATTAATAACGTTCAGCATAAATAGAAAGTATTTAACATAATCACTATTTTGTGCTTATATTCTTTTTATATGCCCATACATAATGAGCGGAATATGGAAAGAGACTCTGTTATCCTCATTATTATATATAAATCATGGAATATGGATTCAATATAATTAAAATGAAAAGCCGCAATAGCTGAAACGCTTTTATTTTTCGATAGAATAAGACTAGTGATTCACAATCACCACAGACCGAGTTACTAATTTCCAGTTGATCCTTTATGATATGGAATTTCAAAGAAACTAATATTATAAATTAATGCTACTAAGCTACATGGGGGCTAGGATTAATGGGGCATAAAGATATTGATTGGCGTGAGATAAAGCTTAAAAAGTCATCGAGTTGGCATTGATAATGCTGACTTTTTAGGCTTTTGGAAATCATACATTTATATATTTTTTCCAAATATCACAAAAAGCATACACCTTTCCAATTTACCCAAAAATAAAAAAAAAAGGAAAAAACCCAAAAAAGCAAGAGGAGTGTCCAATAGGAAGGGGATGAGATGGATGCCATTATTATCAAAGTACGAGAGAGAGATGGAAGGGTCGTTTTCTTGTACACAGAGAGAGAGAGAGGAGGTCTCTTCTCTGCGTTATGTTCTTTTTCTCTCTCTTGAAAACAACCAAACCAGACCAAAACCATAGTGTTTGTATTTCACAGAGGGAGCAACAAAGCTTTTTGATTGTCAGAATGGCGTGCATTACACTGTGGAGAGAGAGAGTATATAAAATGTTACAAACTTTACTTTAGGGAGAGGGAGAGAGAAAAGAAAGGTCGGTGGGTTTTCCATTTCCAAATGGTTTTTAGTTATATAACATTAAAATAAAGAAACGGAGAACAAATCGTGTTCTGTTCTATTTTAACTAAGTTGTGTCATGTGTTATCATTTGTGTATGTGTGTTTGTATGTTGAACTTTGTAAACTTTAAGAAAAAGTCACATTACTTGTTTTTACTTTTACAAGAACAATTAAAAGAGAGAGAGAGAGAGAGAGAGAGGCTACTAAGAACACATTAAAAATGAGCCCTTTGGTTGTATAGCTCTGTTGGGTTGCTGCTTATGAACTGAGAGAGAGAGAGAGAGAGAGAGAGTGGTGGTGGGGGCGGTGGTGCTGATTCAAAGGAAATTAGAGAGAGAGGGAACATTCTGAGCTTTGGCTTTTTATGAGCAGTGTAATGTAGGTGTGGTGGCTGTCAAAAGATGAGGAACAGCTCATCTTTATAATTTCTGTCTTTTTTCTTCCTAATTTATTTTTATAAATCATTTTAGGTATTTTGTTGTTTCTCTGTTGGGGTTTATTGGTGTTTCCTTTGCTTTTTAGTTGTGGGGTAAGCGTTCTTTTAGTATGGGTGTTTTTTTTCTTTTTGCTCTTCTTTCTCCATAAGTCCTATTGCTTAACCCACCCTAAACAAAACCCAATCTTTTAGTTTTCTGATTGATTCCCTGTACTTGCAAAAAACAAGAGTGAAGTGAAATCCAGTGAATTAGTGAGAAAGAAAACATTAACCTTTTGGTGGGTTCAAGTTTTGTAGATCCTTGTACTGACATTTTCCTCTCGTCTTTCTCTTTTCTTATTTTCCTCTATTTATCCCCCACCCCCCCCTTTTTGATTCCTGATAACATGTGCTCTTTGTTGGGTTCTGTTTCATTTCCTTTAGGCTGCTTTCTTTTTTGATTTTGGTATCAATTCCCCCTTTAACCCCCTTTTTTAATCGTCTCGAGGGCGTGATATTTGGTACCATCATGACATCACGTTCTATATCTTTGGTTTTGCGAAAATAAGTATTAAGTCCTGGTTATGTACTCAAGTTAGTGCTCAAGTTTGATTTATCTTTCTGGGTGTCTCTTAAATGTTAATGCTTAATTTGTTCTAGAAGCGGAACATGGGGACGTTTCTAGGCTCATTACGGTATCGGCATCCGGTTTGTGATAATATCTAATTCTTTTTGACCTATGAACAATTTTATCGGTAGTGCCACCCTCTTGTATGGCTAATAATATGTACCCGTTTTAGAATTCCTCAACACTGATGCTTCTTGTCTACTATTTAGATTTTTTATGCAACTAGTCCTAATATCTAGTTTCGTGTTTGTCGTTGCAGGTGTGGTTGGTCCCTAGCTTGTGAAAATCAATGGAGGAACAAGGTTTGTACACTGTGAAGGAATGTGGATTTTTCTGGGTTTTGGGCTTTGAAATCTTTGTGTTGGACCATAAGTAAAGGAGAAGTCTTTAAGGTCATTAAGGGCTTTGAGTGTGTGGCTTGGTTTAGTTTACTTGTTTGAGTTGTTTAAGATATATATATATATATGTTTGGAAACCTCAAAAATCAGAAGCTAGAACTAGCACATTAGGCAGATTTCCGTAATGAGATAGATTGATAAACAAATAAGTGAAAGGCGGTGTTGTCAGTGTTGATGCAAGTGGGTGTCTCATTTCACTGGTTTTGAGAAGTTTTTATATATAAAATCTTTGAGAGCAGTCTGTTGGCAATGTCTCCTTTGCTGACTCATTTTGCCCGGGGACTGTGCTGTGTGTTAACTCTATGGGGTACAAACTCTTTTCTTTAGGACTCTTACCATTCAAGCGAGCAATTTATTATTGTGTTAAAATTTAAGCACTGTCCTATTCAGTTCCTCTTCCGTTGCCCTTGGTTAGTGGGAAAGATTCGGTCATACTAAGATATAATACAACCCATCCAAAGGATTTTCTTCCGATTTCTTTCTTCTCTTCTGGAATCATATTTAAAGGTTATCATCCAAAAGTTGAATTCTTGAGTCAAGAGATTTCAGTGTTTGGCTGTGTTTTGGTGGTGGCCACTGAGAGATTTATGCAGGTAAGTGATCGGCAAGTACTAGAACATAGGGTATAGATCAAAAAGGTATCTCTTTCATTTGACAAGATGAAGTTCATGAAACTTGGATCCAAGCCTGATTCTTTTCAGAGTGATGGAGAGAACATAAGGTAAGGTTCATTATTTCTATCTGTTTAATCTTCACGTTTTTGTTTTCATTCCTTTATATTTTGTATTTGATGTGATTTGTTGACATTCTCTCTAGTAGTTGTAGACATATGATTAATCCAATTAAGGGTAACAGTTGTGGTTTATTTGGGATGATAATGGTTCATCTATAAAAGATGACATTGATGACCATGATTGCGACCATTCTGCTTTCATTAGAAAGGCTAATGCCTTATTGTTTTATGTGCTTTTTCTTAGTGAAAAATAAATCTTTCGTTCATTCATTCATTCTTTCTTTCCTTTTGTTTTTTTTCTTTCGTTTGTCCTTTTGATTGGGGCTTTCTAGATTGGCAATGAACATTTGTTGTACATAATGTAACCACTCTTTAATATTAATGATACCTTCATGCCTTGCTCCATATTTTCTTCTCTTGCTGGCATGATTTGCAAATTTTCTGTAATCATGAAAACCAAATATGTGGGATAACTTCAATCCACGCCATCTAGGTTCAAGTAGTTTCAACCTGTTCATTTCAATCATCGATGTTTTCTTTTTCCTGCCATGGCAGGGTGCTGGAAGTATTTATATACTTGTAACGTTTACATACCAGTCAAAATTATGTCAGAAAATTGTCTTTAGTAACTAAAATTTCTGAGTTTTGGCATGCTTTATTCCGGGGGGTTTCCTGACCTTCTTATTCCAAGATAGTATTACTAAATACAAGGAGGACAGTATTTTAAAGAGATGGCAGAAATATAAACTAAGAGATTGCAATAACTATGTGTATTTATAACCTGAGGACTCATACATAATCCACAAATTTAGTTTCTGCAGTTAAGTCTTGCATAAGACATGTGATAGTTTGTATGACTCATTAAGAAATGTTTAAAAGTGAACTTCACTCTGGAAATTCCTATGGTTTCTGCAATAGAAAATGTGAAGTAACATTGTGTCAGTTGACTGAGTGAACTGCATAATACCAAACTCTTGTGACACTAGAAAATTCTGATCGCATGTATCCGCAGATTGATGATGTTCCACACAAGTTGTTTTCTTTTTGCAAACATTTCTTTAATATTTTCAGCTGGAGAAATCGAAGAATTATTGGATTTATTGATACAGGTATGTGGCAACAGAACTGGCAACAGACATAGTAGTCAATGTTGGGGATGTAAAGTTTTATCTTCATAAGGTGTGAATCTCATAACTATCTATTATTGATGTAAAAATTCCTGCAAGGGCTTAGCATGAACTATCCTTATGTAATGTCACTAAACAATTTCTGTATGCAAGAAACTAGCTAGGTCACAATGCAATATTTGTTCTCTCTCTCTCTCTCTCGTCACTGCTCAACATGGTCTAGCTTCCACATTGTCCTCTTATCCCAAGACTCCAGTAATCTCTGTGTAAGAATTCCTCAATATATTCACTGAATCTGGCACTCGTGTTTTTGTACACCTGCAGTTTCCCCTTTTGTCAAAGTGTGCACGCTTACAGAAGTTGGTTGCAATCACAAACGATGAGAACAGTGATGAAATTCAAACTGGTGATATTCCTGGGGGACCTGCTGCCTTTGAAGTATGTGCCAAATTTTGTTATGGTATGACGGTCACTCTCAATGCATACAATGTTGTTGCAGCTCGATGTGCAGCTGAGTACCTTGAGATGTATGAAACCATCGAGAAAGGAAACCTCATCTATAAAATTGAAGTCTTCCTGAATTCTAGCATCTTCCGCAGCTGGAAAGATTCAATACTTGTTCTTCAGAGTACAAAGTCTCTGCATCCATGGGCTGAGGAGCTGAAGGTGGTTAGTCGTTGCCTTGACTCCGTTGCTTCTAGAGCTTGCATAGACACCTCTAAGGTGGACTGGTCATACACTTACAACAGGAAAAAACTTCCCTCTGAAAATGGGGATGAGGCACATTGGAATGGTGTAAGAAAACAACAGATGGTTCCAAAAGACTGGTGGGTAGAGGACCTTTGTGAACTACAATTGGAACTTTATAAGCGGGTTATAATAACAATTAAAACCAAGGGAATTGTTGGTAGTGATGTAATTGGAGAAGCCTTAAATGCATATGCCTTAAGGAGGTTGCCAGGTTTTGGCAAGGGTGTGATTCAGAGTAATGATTTTGGAAAGCATCGGTTGCTAGTTGAGACAATTGTGTGGCTGCTGCCAACAGACAAGGGCAGCATGTCTTGCAGTTTCTTGCTTAGGTTGTTGAGAGCAGCTATTTTGTTGGAATGTGGAAATGCAGAGAGGAATGAGTTGATGACAAGAATTGGCCTGCAGCTTGATGAGGCTCCCCTGCCCGATCTTCTGTTTCGAGCCCCTGCTGGTGAGACAACCTTGTATGATGTTGATACGGTGCAAAACCTCATTGAGGAATTTCTGAAACACAACCAACATACTGGGCCAGATCCATCTGGGCAAGATGTATTTCAGGAAGTTAGAAGTCCACAATGTGCTTCAGATTCCCTGGTAAAGCTGGCAAAGTTGGTGGATGGATACCTAGCTGAAATTGCACGAGATCCTAATTTACCTTTGTCTAAGTTTGTCAATCTTTCCAATATGGTATCTAATCTGCCACGCTCCACCCATGACGGAATTTACCGTGCGGTGGATATGTATTTGAAGGTACATAATGCATTTAAAGGACTATCCTTCTGGTTTTGATTTGCTTTTTTCTCCAGTGAACTCGTTTGCTCATTTTCAAATGAAATTAATATTTCTAGGCATCCATTAATGTATTTTGTTAACATGCAACTTTCAGTCAAATTAAATGCATCATCATTTTCTTTCACTTGAAGCTTCAACATAATTATGTTGTATGATTCAACCATTGGACGTTTCTTTTTATTTTTCCTTATTTAGCAATCTCATGAATTTTATATTTTCGAAAATGTTTGCATGGTTAAAATTGATGCCTTCTAGCATTGCTTTACCTCAGAATTTCCATTTGCTCCATTGCAGGAGCATCCTGATATTACCAAGAGTGAGAAAAAAAGGATCTGCAAGCTGATGGACTGCAGCAAGTTATCTGCAGATGCATGCATGCATGCAGTGCAAAACGAGCGACTGCCTTTGAGAGTGGTGGTGCAAGTGCTTTTCTTTGAGCAGGTCAGAGCATCAACGTCATCTGGTGGTAGCAGCACACCTACCCTGCCAGGCTCCATTAGTGCTTTGCTACCTGGTGGATCATATGGGAGTTCAAGATCTGCTACAACCAACACAGAAGAGGAGTGGGATGGTGTACCAACCACCGAAGAAATAAAGGCTCTAAAAGGGGAGCTTGCTGCTTTAAGATTAGGTATGGAGGCACGAGACAGAAATGGAAATGATGATCCCAAAAACAGTACTGAAAAGGTAGCTGCAAGTAAAATGAAAGGTTTGGTCATGTCAAAGATCTTTTCGAAACTCTTTTCTAACAAAGATAGACAAGGCGAGCTGAGCAGTTCAGACACATCGGAAAGTCCGGGATCTCTCAATGCAGGAGATACCAAGTCTACACCCTCCAGGAGTCGAAGGCATTCAGTGTCTTAGTTACCAATAGAAGGTACAAAACAAACTTAGGTATGTCGAAATGTGAATTTATATTACTCAAAGTTGACATTAGGTGAGAGTAGAATTTGCTGACATGTTGCTGGAAATTTTGGTGGGATTCATTGAGCGAAAAGGAGGAATTTAGATAGGGTTGGAATCTTAGAACTCACGGATCGATTCCACAGTGATATGATATGGGTCAATTATTGATCCCACAAAGTTGAAGAATTAGTTCTTTAATTACCAAATTCTTGTTGCTTCCTGGTATCAGTGAGATGGCTTATGATCATACCCCAGTTTTGATGTACCATAAGAAGAAATGAGCGTTCTATTTCAATTATCTGATTATATCTCCTAGTGTTTTGATTACAAGACCAACTCTTGGATCTTCACTAAGAGTTAGTAGTATACTTATGATGAAATCATTGACTAACAGATGTGCGTGGATTGAACGGACAAGGGGCATGTGTACAAAATACGCGCTCGGATACTTACTTTGAACAAAATGAGAACACGTATTCGTCCTTTCATTGATCATGAGAATGTAGCAGCAGCAGGGGACAGTGTCTTTGTTATATAGGGAAAAAAAGAAAAAGAAAAAAGAAGGAAATGAAATGGTTTTAGTTGCTACTACTCTTTGGATCGCTAGTAAGCAGAACAAGGGCAATCTTTGTGTCTCAGCAGATTGTTTTCAGGAATAAGGTCTTTTTGTGTAAAGGTTTCAGTTATCGTATTAAAAGCAAAGTGAGGGTTTGTTTTTCATGATTTACCAAAGGGGAGAAATGAAAGAAGAAAAAAGCAGGGTGCAAAAAAATCAAGGGTAAAATGTGATCCATAGAGGGTGAATCGTAAATATATCTCCCGAGCATCTCTAAGTTTCTAAAGCCGTGTTAACATCATTCTGGCAACATGTTTCGTGTGAGTTCATTTTTATAAGTTAACTTAAATGTACTTTGGGAGTTGAACAGTTTCATATGCGTTGGATTAATAATTTAAGGGGGGTATTTATAATTATCATAAATATCAAATTCATCAGGCAGTAGGATCCGTATATTACAAACCATACATGTAGAGAGTCCATCGAGTCTAATGTTTTTTTAAGTGTTCCATGTACCTGTCTTCAAAGTTTATTAATGCAGACAACTTTTCCTCTCTTGTAGAAAGGGCTTGAACTTGAACTTGAACTGTGAGCTTGACGTAATTCAGGGTCCTAAGTCCTCCTGTTCCCCACAAATTGGTTTTAAAATTTGGCAATCTTTGTTCAACATAGATGTTTGAGTGAATTTTAAAGTTAAGTTCCGATGAATGATCTAAAGTCCTTGATAGGTCGTCAAAATTTTATTAATATCCACCACTCGTCTTTTATCTTGGCTATATATAGTAGCTTCGAGAATATATGGATAATGACAGAATCATTATCTAAGCTTTGCATGTTGAAATTAGGGCATCTATCACTTTCAAGAAAATAACATTACAAACACTATTAGTCTTAAGAGTATAAACATAGATGACAGTTGTTATATTTAGAAAAAGTTTGACTTGATATGGCATTTGGAAACTATAAGTTTATAGTACTAAAAAAACAAAACTTAGACGCTCATTTTGACATGGGACCTAAACTTGATAATATCACCGCCCTTTATTTTTCTTGGCTTATCTTTTCATTCAAAACCATATATAAAACACATATTTTCATATAAGGTTAGTGATGATATGTGGATAATGATAAAAGAAACTCTTTCTATCTCCTTCCACAAAGAAAAGAATCAAATTCTAACTAATCGAGAGCCATGAAAGTTCACATTTACCAAATCAAGAGAGATTATGAAAACATTATTTTGAAGTTAGACATGATAGACATAAGTCAACTTTTGTTAAAGAGAACGTTGTACTTGTGTTTTAATCGATGATTGAATGTAAAATGTTGCGTTTATAATTTTATAATAACTCTAATCGTGAAAATTTAAACAATTAAAAACTAACACATTATGACTATTATGATTTCAGTTTATGACCTCCATTTGTTTTTTCAATTCTATAAATGAAAGAATTCTTTTTCTTTATGAGAGGGAATTAAGAGAAAAAGAGAAAAAAAAAAAAACACTGTAGATGCAGATATGATATAATAACTAACTGCTCATCCGCCTGTATGAGAATTGCCCTCCTTGTAAATTGTTTAAATAATTTTATGTTTGATGTGCTGCAAATGTCCATACCCATCAACTCAAGCGCTCTTTCATTCATTTGTTCAATAAGCTAACTTAGAAGTTCATAAATTAAACTCGTTAATCAGGTTATCACACAATAATCGGTGACTTCTTGAAAACCTTTTAATAAGTTACCTTAGTAGTTGGAATCTAATATATACGATTTGTATAAGATCTTATATTTAAATCTCATTATAAATATTTCTTGGGGTTACTTATATAGCTCAGACTGTTTTTACCCAATATATAGGTCTTGTACGATAGTTTGTATGCTTGGAGGTCACCGATTATAATACTACCATATTCCTAAGTTATAATAATAATAATAATTGATAACTTCTTTGCATTCATATTTAAATCAACAATGATTATGATATAGCAACTTTACATTTTATTTATATGTTTTCTCATATGGATCTCTTAAATAATTTGTTATAATAATGAATCGAATACTTACTTATTACTATCAAATTTTCCATTATTAGTCTCAACAATTTGATTGCAACATTCTTATGCACAATTGAGGAGAAAGGCTTGAATTAAATCTTTTTTTTTTTCACACAATTGGCTGAAGTCAAACATACTTAAAACAAATTAAAGTTGTCATAATTTACAGCGTCAAAGTCAACTATAAATGAACCAAGCTAATTTGGAAACCTTTTACACACCGATTTAAATAGGTACATTTGATGGATTTCAAAAAATTTTCTTAATTTGTAATGAAGCTTGATGATCTTTCGATCATAGAACTAAATTCCTCTCGTAACCTTGGACGTAAAGAAAGCCAGGAAATATGGCATGTGGGAGTGTTGAAGTATTGGAAATGCTTTTTGCAAAAGTACCTACTTCATAAGGGCTTTTGCATAGGTAGTGGCTATTCAGTTGTACATAATCTGTTCAATCGTAAGCCGTCCTTACATGTCGTCCTCCTTTAATGTTGAGACTGCTTGTCGCTGTATAGATTAATCTATATTCATCCATATTCTGGAAAGTGCTCATACCCTATCAACCAAAAAGAGTTGCCATTGTCAAGAAGCAATAATTGATCGCATGCTTTTGGCAATTGGCTAAAAGTGATTAGGGACGACTTTAACCAATTAGATCAATCCCTTGTCAGCCGAATCTGTTTTAAGCCCTTAAGCTTATATTAAGGGCGTTGTAGGAGCACCGCACCCGTTAAAAGCCTTTTAACCTTTTAAGATGACTGCGATGGTTTGTAGCTATTGGAGAAGGAAGAAATGAATTAAATCATGCCATTAGACCTTAATTCGTCCGTTAAATGTTGTATAAATATATCCTTTTATGCCGTATTACTCATTAACAAAGCCATTTCTTAATGATTAACCAGTGCAGTGAGTACAGCAATTAACAAAGCCATTTGTCTGATTATTGTGTGATCACTAATGGAATCTGTTGAGGATTTTAGTCAGACAATAACAATTGAAGATGTTCAATTGGTGGTGACATTCTCAACTAACAGGAGAAATTTAGGAGCCAATTGTAGGCATTCTAAAGGATGTTTCATCTGATTGCGGGCTTAGAATAGTGGATTTTATACGGGACTAACTAAAAAACCCAGAAAGCGAAAATTTAATTATCTATATAGAGTGTAATAAGTAAACAATAAATAGAGGAAAATTGTATGGTTTAGGGGTAAATTTAAATAAAAAATCGACCTTTGAGTAAGTGGTTAAAATAAACGATTGTCATTATAACATCATTAATCTTAACTAGTAATATAGTAGTTATCTGTCACGTGATGTTTACATGCATATTAAAATATAAATAAATAGAAAACATAAATTAAACATATAAAAATACTAAAAAATGAAAAATAATAAAAAATAGAAATGAAAATAAAATTCATATATGCATATATACACATAATATATATATATATATATATATATACATTTATAAATANTGTCCTTTAGACTCTTGACAAGCAATGTTACTATAAGCTATTGAAGTTTTAAGAACAAGTCGGTAATTTACCAACCAATTGGTATTAGCCAATTTGAGGGCATCACAAGTGACTAACTAGAAGTGTAAATGTCTAACTTAAGGTTATCTTTGATCCTGAATGGGTTGGTAATTCACCAAGCTTCTGTTTAAAATTCCACTATTAACAAAACCCAAATTGAAAGGAAAAGAAATTCCTTTTCACATGTTATGGACACTCTAATTTATGGTATAGCAGAACTTCAATGCATTAGGAAGCTCAAAAGACCACCAATTTGGCATTTGAAGTTTCATAACATTTTGCATTCAAGTTTAAACAAAAGTCCTTTTTTAAATTTGTTTTCTAGAGGAAAAATGTTTAAACTGTGTTTTTTTGACTTCCCTTATCCATTATTATTAAAAAAAATGAAAAGCAATAGTCTTCTTCTTCCCCAACAACAATAAGGGAGTCGAATATCATTGATAGACAATAAGAAGCTCAAAAACTCCAATTTATGTCCAGAACTTTTCATTTTCTTCATTAATATGGATAAGGGAAGTCAAAAAAACACATTTTAAACATTTTTCCTCTAGAAAACAAATTTAAAAAAGGACTTTTGTTTAAACTTGAATGCAAAATGTTATGAAACTTCAAATGCCAAATTGGTGGTCTTTTGAGCTTCCTAATGCATTGAAGTTCTGCTATACCATAAATTAGAGTGTCCATAACATGTGAAAAGGAATTTCTTTTCCTTTCAATTTGGGTTTTGTTAATAGTGGAATTTTAAACAGAAGCTTGGTGAATTACCAACCCATTCAGGATCAAAGATAACCTTAAGTTAGACATTTACACTTCTAGTTAGTCACTTGTGATGCCCTCAAATTGGCTAATACCAATTGGTTGGTAAATTACCGACTTGTTCTTAAAACTTCAATAGCTTATAGTAACATTGCTTGTCAAGAGTCTAAAGGACAAATCATCAAGGCCCAACTTATGAAGTTTAAACGTTTAAATATTTTGACAAGGGTGCAAATAAGATGAAATTACTCTATATATGATTAAAGTATTGTTAATAGTGGAATTTTTGTATAGAAGTTCAGAAAACTATTGACCTGTGTGATATTAAGGATGGCTGTTGGATTGTCGACCTCTGAACCCCCCATTTACACTTGTCTCTGAGACCTCTAATCTCTCATTAGGAGGATTCTCTCTTGTCAGCCTATTGAGGACGAGCTCTTATGTACGGAAGAACTATGGGCGAACTCCCTAAAGTCTTAGCTCAAATGCACTCTGCTCTGCTCAGACCCTTACCTAGTCACCAACTTGCCAAGTGCTGAAGTCGACTTGCTAAGTGTTGAGCCTTAGGTTACCACACAATGAGCCCTTCTCTTCCAACCTATAGAGTCACTTAGTATCAAAGTCAATCAGGTGAGTGACGAGGTCGAGGACACTACACATAGAGCTTTACTCTCTTTGTGTGTAGAATTGCAGCATCCTTCAATTACCTTAGCAGCTTCAAGCACAGATTAACCACAACAGCCCTAGCAACATTTCAATCTAGCTACAACACCTCAAGACCTTTGACTACAAGCCCAATGATAAGCCGCCACTTGTCCCCAACTTTTCTAACACTTGTACTATATTTCTTTTTATCTTTTGTCATATTTATCCTTTTTTTGTACATACTAGGAATATTTTTCTTATATTGTCTTTTATATAATTTTCCATTATTGTATTGTTGCCTTAAAGAACTTACTATAAATAATCATCTTCACTGTAGCCATAATTATAAGATACACCTTACACTTAATAAATATTCTTGTTCTTGTGATATACTTCTCTCTGAGTATATTTTCTCTCGCACTCTTATTTAATCTTGTCGACTAGCTCAAAATTAGTGGTGAGTAGACCTTAGTATTAACTTGTGCATCATATTAAGCAAAGTACTAAGTCATGTTGTAGTCATTGGTGCATCATATCGTAGTCATTGGTGTGTCGTATCCTTTGAGCAGCTTCATATAAGCTACTATGTTTGTTGACCCATCCATCCTCATTTTCTTTGATATCTCGAAGAATCCACTTGGTTATAGCTCCTGTGATAAGTCTTAGTGATCAACTCAACTCCTAGGCACATATTATATAATCTTTGTATCAGAGCTTAAGATTATGATCGAAAGCTTAGTGTTGAAGTATTTTTTGTTAGTGTGTATGTTTTGTTATACTTTGTTTCTCGAGTAGAAAACGAAGCAAGTTCTTAAGTCGCTTTGTGAAATTGTATTTTCAAAGTCTATGAGAATCTTTTATTGAGTAGTGGACTTCCTAAAGTTTTGTATTGAGAATGATGGGTAAAAATGAATATTTAAGGAAAGGGTAAATATGAATATTTAAGAAAAGCAATAATTAGTGTGGCAGATTCTACATGTGATCCTGTACATGTGGCGGTGATATATTAGCAAGGTCGTTGGAGGATGCGGACAAAAGCATATGGTCAAGTTGCTTGTCTAAGCAAAGGGTGGCTAAGGATTAGTTCGATTTCTCTCTCGACTTCTCAGCAAGGGAGAAGTTGAGTCATCGGTTAACTCAGGCACGAGTGAGTAATCGTGAAAGGTTTGGTTGTTATCTTGATAATCCACAACTCGGCAAACTTTAGAGAGATAAGTAGTCATTCGACTCGGCATATAGAGTGACTCGGCAAAGAAATACTCAGCTTTGGTAGGAGTCGGCTGGAGTAGAAGAATCTACCTTGCCAGGCCTTCCAGCCCTCAGGCTCAACTGCAGGACAAAGGCCTAGTAGCTTGATTTCTATCATTCCCTTGGAGTTAATTTGGATTTAGGATCAAATCTGCATGGTCTTTGATCAGCTCTCCATTGGGGTGATACAGACTGAGGTCGGCAATATTGAAGGTATTAGAAACTCGATAGTTCTTGGGTAGCTCCAATCTGTAGGTATTATTATTGATCTGTAGGTATTATTATTGATCTTTTGGAGGATTCTGAAAGGCCCTTTAGCCCTTAGGGCTGGATTGTTCCTCTTCTTACTTAAAAACCTCTTCTTGCTTAGGTGCAGCCATACTACGTCTTCTAGCTAAAAATGTTTTGCCGCCCTACCCTTAGCCTTCTCTCACATACGTTTAGCGGCTTGGTCAATGTGTTGAGTGACTTTGTTGTAGATGTGCTAAAGGGATTGTGCCCTAGCTCTTACATCAAGGTCCTCTTGCAAGGGCATAGGTACAAGGGTGTGATTGAGGAGCAACTCAGGATTGAAATCATAGACAACCTCAAAGGGGGTCTACTTAGTGGTGTCATGTACTATTAGGTTGTAAGCGAATTCGATAACTAGCAAGCAAACATCCCAATCGGCTAAGTTCTTGCCTACTGTAGCTTAGAGCAGTAATCTCAAAGTGTGATTAACTACCTTTATCTGGCCATCAGTTTAGGGGTAACAGGAAGTATTGAATAGTAGTTTGGTCCCCATCCATCGCTACAAGGTCCTTTAGAAATGGCTTAACAACTTCGGGTCTCTATTGAAGACTATACTTCTCGGCTTGCCATGTAATCGTACAATCTCCTGCAAGAAAAGAGAAGCAATAGTCGAAGTGTTGTTAGTCTTGGAACAGGGCACGAAGTGTGCATTTTGTTGAATTTATCTATGACAACCATTACAGAATCTTTGCTTCGGGCAATTCGTGGTAATTCGAGAACAAAGTCCATGCTCAATGTAGTCCATGGCCTCGTTGGAACAAGCAATGGCATTGCTTTCTCCTTTTCGACTAAGCACTTAGCCCTTTTGCACACGGCACAGCTTTCAACAACTCGATGTACATCTCGCCTCATTCCCAACCAAAAGAATCAACTACTTAGCAATTCATATGTTCTTTTCTCCCCAAAATGTTCTAACAGTCCTTCATTGTGGACTTCCTTGATCAGCAGCTCTTGAAGTGAATAGGTCGGCACACATAATTTCCCTCTTCTTATCAAGTATCCTCCCTCGATATGATACTCATCCACTATCCTTCCATCAACATAATGTGTAAGTATGGGTCCAAAGTGTGGATCCCCAAAGTACTACTCTTTGATGCTTGCAAACCTAAATAATTTGGTTTGCAGTTCACTTAGGAGTGCTTGTCTTCTCGAAAGAGCATCTACAACTACATTGCTCTTTCCTTGTTTATATTTTATTACAAAATTGAATCATTCTAGGAATCCAACCCATCTTGCCTGCAGCTTCGACAACTTGGTCTAACTATAAAGGTACCTCAAGGACTCATAGTCAGTATAGATGACAAACTCTCTTAACAATAAATAGTGCTACCATACTTGTAGTGCTCGAATTAGCACCAAGAGCTCTTTGTCATATACAAAGTAATTTAACTGAGGTCCCCTGAGCTTCTCACTATGGTATACAATTGGTCAGCCTTTCTACATTAGGATATCACCTATTCCCACGCCTAACGCATTACATTCCAACTCAAATATTTTCTCGAAGTCAAGTAGAACTAGTATAAGGGCAGAAGTCAACTATTCCTTTATCTCGGTAAAACTCCTCTCTTCTCTTTCGCCCCATTAAAAGTTGGTGTTCTTCTTTGTTAGCTCAATAAGTAGTGCGGCAAAGGTGTTGAAATTTCTGATGAATCTTCTATAGAATGAAGCCAGTCCATGGAAACTTCTTACATCAACATAAGTAGTAGGAGTCAGCTACTCAACAATTGCTTAGATTTTCTCATTGTCCATTCGTAAGCCTCCTCTACTTACTACATAGCCTAAGAATACCACTTCCTCCTAGCAAAAGCAACAATTCTTGAGATTGTCAAATAATCTCTTAGTATGGAGGACATTTAATATAGTACGGAGATGTTCATAATGACTTAGCATGTCGACACTATAGACTAGGATATCATCAAAGTACACTACGGCATACTTCCCTATTAGATATCTTAGTACATGGTTCATCAATCTCATGAAAGTGCTTGTAGCATTTGACAAACCAAATGGCATAACCATCCATTCATAGAGTCCATGTTGAGTCTTGAACACAGTTTTCTACTCATCTGATGGCCTCATGCAGATTTAATGATAGCTAGACTTGAGATCAATCTTGTTGAAGATCTTAGCTCTACTCAATTCATCTAGCATATCTTCCGGTCTTGGAATAGGATACTTATATTTGATAATAATCTTGTTTACAGCTCAATTGTCTATATACATCCACCAGGTTCCATCCTTTTTTGGCATTAAGAGTGTTGGAACAGCACAAGGGCTGAAACTCTCCCTAACATAACCTCTTTCTAGTAGCTCATCGACTTGTCGTTGGAGTTTAGAAGCCTGCTGGGGACTCATCTAATAGGATTGCTTATTTGGCAATACGTCATCGGGCATTAAGTCAATGTAGTGTTCTATGTCTTGAGTTGGGGTTAAGCCTTCGGGTAACTCTTCTAGGAGCAAGTCGGCATATTCGTCCAGCAACTCTTTTATTTTTTAGGGTAGTTCACCCTGCTCCTTCATACTTAATAGGCACTTGACCAACATGAAGGTTGGCTCATTAACGTTGATGGCCTTTCAGAGCTTAGCTCTACTCATTGTCAGAGTCTTCTTCAATTCGCGAGCAAATTTTTTCTGCAATTTATTAACTTCTCTCTATGGTATCGGGTTTAGTGTGATCTTCCAACCATCCTTTTTGAACACATACGTATTCTTATATCTATCATGTGTAACTCTCCTATCAAACAGCCATGGTCAGCGAAGCAACACGTGCGAGGTGCACATAGGTAGCACATTGCAGAGAATCTTGTCGGAGTAGTTTCCAATCGTGATCAGTAGCAATACTTGCCGGGTGACATGTAGTGTTCCCTTATCACTCAATTAATGCAACTTGGACGGCTTTGGGTATACAATGGTCGGTAACTTCAATTGTGTGACCATTTCGGCTGATGCCACATTGGTACAACTTCCACTATCCACAATTAATGCTTGCATCTAGTCATTTACCTTACAGGTGGTATGAAACAATTTTTTCTTCTACTCTTCCTCTTGTGAGGGTTCTAAGTTCATGGCGTGTCAGATAACCAGGACCAACTGATCCAAGTCTTCGGCAAACATATCCTCTTCAATAAGTTCTTTCTCGATCGTTTCTTTCTCAGTAGTACCCTCGCCCTCCTCAAGTTCCTCATCAGTACTTTTACCTCCAACGTCGTGACATCTCCCTTGATCAACATTGTCCTTCGGTTCGGGCACTGAGCAGCCATATGTCCGAACCCTTAAAATTGAAGCATTCGATCTGACTCGTTTTCCTACTAGATCCTTACCCCTTCTCATAAGTTTGGGTCAGCACATCACTATTAGGTTGGCCTTTCAACTCGACTTGGACATCCACCTTTTGACTTGGCTCGGTATTTGACTGAGCTCGGTAACTACCCTGTTCGGGTCAACCAGTCAGTATTTTGCTCGGTACTCGGCTTCTTCTCTACCTCTTTACTCATTGGGCTATTCTAATGGCTTCATCCATTATGGTAAACTGTTGGAGTTCCACAATGTCTTGAATGTCACCTCACAACCTAGTAAGGAACCTAAAGATTGTTCGTGTTGGTGGTTCCTCCACTTTACACCAAATCATGAGCATTTAGAATTCCAGGACGTAATTGTCAACTGTTAGACCTCCTTGTCTCAACTCTTGAAGTCAAGTAAAGGTATCATGTAGATAAGTATCCAGCATGAACTTGTTTCTGAGTATTCTTTTCATTTCAGGCCAAGTATGAGTCTCTTAGTAGCCTTTTCGTCTCCTCATAGCCTGGAAATTCTTCTACTAAATGGTGATATATCCAGAGAACTCAACAGCAGCTGTTCTCACTTTCTCATAATCATCGTATTGATAATAATAAAAAACATGCTCCACTTTCTCTTCCCATTGTAGATATTTATCAGTATTTCCAAATCCATTGAAACTCGGAATCTGAAGCTTTACATGGTTAGATGCTCTATGGACTTGAGTTCACTTTTCTTTAAAAAACTCTTCCTCTTCCTTGTCCTCTTCATCCAGTTCTCTCAAGTCTATCCTTCGTCTTACTCATCCGACTACTCCTCCACCTCAAACTTGTCGAGCTAGGTTCTGACCTCTAACAGGTTAAGTAGCTTATGGGGTGTTTTGCACGACCTCAATTGGTCGACAAGCTAATGCATGAATAGCTCAAGTCAAATATACCAAAAGGTTAACCACCTCATTAAGTCTTTCGTTAGTACTTTTAGGAGTTCCTTAAGACTATCGTCCATAGTGGATAACTCCAATGTTGTCATCTCCAACACTAATGTTGTTAAGGACCGTAACCAAGAAAAGACAAAGCCAGTCGTTGAATGGGTCTAAGCTTGCCGAAAGCTTAAAAAGGAAATGATGGGGAATGTGCAAAAGGATAAACACGAATAATAAGTAAGCAAAACCCATGAACAACCCCAATGCATATAACGTACCAATGGAACTTCCGATGACTCACCGTACAAACTGATATGATGTACAAATTGGTTTGATAAGGTTACTTGCCACTTAGCCATGCTCAAGAGTTAGGATAAGAGTAATGCCGAGAGTAAATAGACGGTTTTCATGCAGGGGAGGAAATACTCAAGTGCTTAATGATAATCAAATCTCTGATGATTATAGCCATAAGTACAAAGGGTATTTATACCTGAGAATTTAGGGTAACATGCCTAAAAGGGAAAAGACAAAAAGGCATTTCTTAAGGAAGTAATGTACAAGATGAAAAAGAGTAAAAATGAATATTCAAGGAAAACAATCATTGGTGTAATGGATTCTACACATGATCCTATATACGTGGCGATGTCGTTAGAAGATGCAGAAAAAAAATGCAGTTAACTTGCTTGTTTGAGCAGGGTTGGCTTAATCAATTTGAAGTCTCTCTATGTTGGCATCTCAACAAAGGAGATGCCAAGTCATTGGTCAGCTCGAGCGCAATTGAGTAATCTACAACTCGACATACTATAGAGAGATAGGCAATCATTTGGCATGGCATATAGAATTACAGACAAAAAAGTACTCGGCCTCAGTAGGAGTCAGTCGAAATAGAGAATCAACCTTGCCAAGCCCTTTAGTCCTCAGGTTTAGCTATGGGTCAAAGGCTTAATGGCTCGATTATGATCAAATGTTTACACTTGGGTCAGTTATTTTCTCTAAACCAGAAACTAAACAGCCAACAAACACAGCAGCTAAGATGAACACAGTAACTTACTCTGTTTCACATACGCAAAATAGAGTATAAACAGAATTTTGAAATAACTACAACTTAAGCAAAAACCTTCACTCTGATACCAAGATGATGTGAACCGTAATTAAGAACAAACAAGGTCAGTTATTGAATTAGTCCAAGCTTGTTGAAAGCTTGAAAAGGGAATGATGGAGAATGTGCAAAAGAACAAAACGAATGAAAAAGCAAGCAAACCCATGAATAGCTCCAATGGATATGATGCACTAATGGAACTTCCGAGGACTCATAGCAATATGTGTACGAGATAGTCTGATGAGGTCACTCATTACCTAGCCTTGCTTAAGAGTTAGGATAAGAGTGAGATGAATGTAAATAAAGTAGTGTTTATGAGAGGAAAATGTCTAGTGTAATAATGTTCAATCTAATTATTTATAGCTACAAATACAAGAGTATTTATCCTTAAGAATTTAGGGCAACATTCCTAAAAAGGAAAAGACATAAAGGGTATTATCCTAAAGTAATGCACAAGAATACAAAAGGGTAAAAATAAATACTTAAGAAAAGTAATGATTAGTGTAGCGGATTCTACACGTGGTGGTAATATATTGGCGAGGCCGTTAGAGGATCCGTACAAAAGTGTATAGTCAGGTTACTTATCTGAGCAGGAGTGGCTAAGGATTAATCCGATCTCTCGCTCTTGACTTCTCAACAAGGGAGAAGCCGAGTCATTAGTCGGTTTGGGCGCAAGTGAGTAATTGTGAAAGGTTTGGTTATTCTCTTGATAATCCACAACTTAGCACACTTCAGAGAGATGGGTAGTCATTCGGCTGGGCATATAAAATGACTCGGTAAAGAAGTACTCAGCTTCAGCAAGAGTGGGATAAAGTAGAAGAATCCACTTTGCCAGGCCTTCCAGTCCTCGGGCTTGATTGCAGGTCAAAGGCCTAGTGGCCTAGTAGCCTAATTCCTATCAAGTGTGGTGGAAGAAATTGTAGAATGTACGCTAGCAAGCCCAACATGAAATCCGAACATGGAACAAAATGAAGAGACTTCTAAGGAGTAGACTTATTTTAGAACACTATGAGCAAGACACTTTCCAACGTCTCCAAGAACTCAAACAAGGTAACTGAATAGGGGACGAATATGTCTAAGAGTTCTAGTTGCTAATAATCTGATGCAAAGTTGACAAGCCTGAGGCACAAATAATAGCATGGTTCATTTCTAGACTAAGATCTGAGATTGGTAATATAATGGAAGTGTAGAGGCTAGGAAATTTGGATCAGACCATCTAAGTAGCACAAAAGGTCGAAAAGCAAAGGCAAAATCAGCTCAGCTAAGTACTAAGTAACCAACTTGGCTTACCAAGAAGAACTGGTATGATAAGCTGACTTGTTTATGATAGAGTAAAGTACAGTTTTGAGGTAGACTATCGAGGTTAGATGCTAAGCAAACCTGATGATGGCTGAAGCAAGACTAAGGCCGAAGAGCATGAGGCTAAGAAGGATCAAGGTAAGAGATTAGGAAGGAAAACCTAAGAGATAAAGTGCTTCAAGTGTCATGGTTTTAGATTTGTAGCTAGTCAGTGCCCGAACCGACATGTCATGGCCATCAAGGGAGAGAAGCCTTAGTTTGAAGTGGAGAGTGCTAATGAAGGAGAGGAATAAGAGGTGGATGTTAATCACCTGCTAGACAAGTTTTAGAAAGATTCTGATGCTCAAATCTAACATGAAATGGGAGAATATCGTATGGTTATGCAGAGATCTCTCAATACCTTTTACCTCTGATGAGAATAAATAAAGAGAGAATCTCTTCCATACAAACAGCTAAGTGAATGGCAAACTATGTACTTTAATCATTGATAGAGGGAGTTATACCAATATCATAGCACAAAGAGTAGTGAAAGCTCGGAAATTGCCGACTTACCTATACACTAAGCCCTATAAGATTTACTGGCTAAATGAGAAGAGAGGTCTATCTATTATCGGCCAAGTTAAAGAACCAATCACTATTGGTGACAAATATAAGGACAAGGTGTTATGTGACATCCTACCTATGTGTTAATAGAAATCAACTCCCCAAACCAATTACGCATAGCCGAACTAAAGGACTCTAAGGACTCACACAAAGAATGCTAGCTTGAAGCCCCATCCAGGAATTGATGGACAGTCGACCACTGGCCATTTCACTTGTGTACGCCTCTGAGGTCTTCAGTTACTTGCTAGAAGGATTCTCTCTTATTAGCCTGTCAAGGATGAGGCACAATTTACAAGAGAATGGTGGAAGAACTCCTTGAGGGCTCATCTTAGCCATACCCTGCTTTATCCGACTCTAAGTGTCGAATCTTATCTATTGAATGTAGAGGCCAGAGTGCCGAAGCTGACTAGTTGAGTGCCGAAGTTGAGGACCTTAATCATATAGCATTGCGCCAATCACCAAGAACCCTTTGTACCGAAGCTAAGGTATTAAGTGTTGAGGCTGATTAACCAAGTGCCAAGATCCCCTTCACATCTACTTCGGCTCTTCAGTTTGCTATCTTTACTACTACTACACGGAGATGCTTTACATTTGTTGCCAGTACAGAACCAATGTCCCACTGCCACCTATCCTTTCACTTGACGCTATATTATTTTTCCCTTTTTGTCATTTATCATATTTACCCTTTTTTGTATGTACTAGGAATCATTTTTTCATGTATGTCTTTATGTAATCTTCCTTATTTGTAATGTTGCTCTAGGGACTTACTATAAATGATCCATTTTCCTTATAACCGACTTCTTACATTCTTTTTAGACATTGAATATACTCGTTCTTACAAGATTTTCCTCTCCAAGTCCATTTTCATACGCTCTTATCTAATCTTTTCGAGTAGCTCAAGATTAGTGGCAGGTAGACCTTGGCATTAGCTTATATGTTAGATCAAGTGATGTGAAGTGTCAAGTTTTGTTGTGTTCATTGGTGAGTCATATTCTTTAAACAGCTTTACATTAGTTATTACATTTAGTTCTTTGACTTACCCATTCTATTTTCTTTGATATTTCGAAGCAACCATTTGATTATTATCATCTACAGTAAGTCTTAGTGAAGACTAAGCTTCTAGGCGCATCATATAATTTTCTGGTTTTAGAGCTTAAGGTTGCAACCAAAAGCTGTATAGATTAGTTACTATTAGTATATTGTTCTGTCATACTCTGTTTTATCTTAGAAGAATAGAGTAAGTCTGCAATTCACTTTTGTTTGGTAATTTTCTATGGTGTGTGTGAAAAAAAAAAAAAAACCTCTAGTGGAGTGTTTCCTGAAAGTTTTGTAGAAAAAATATCGAATCCTAGTATTCAAGGAGAGATTAACGATACCAAGAGTGACGCTCAAGGTTGTAGTCATGTTACCCAACAAACACCATGTACTACCAATAAGCAAATATAAGACCTTGTTTCTATTGTGGCTAATTTAGTTGCTTTAGTACAAAGAGTCATAGATACTAGGCCGTAAGAGAGAGTTGTCATTGAACAGGGCCAAGAAATGAGAGATAAGACGAGAAGGCAAATGGATGAGCGGCAAGCTCCAGAGCCAATTCATGTGAACAAGACACCACCTCGACGTACCGACAGAGTTATGAAAAGGAGACTTAAGTTGGATGAAGTCGAGGAGTATGTTGACGAGGAACAATACAATGGTATTGAGGAACGTGACTTGAGAGCACCCCGAAGAGTCGAACATCTCAAAGTATAGATTTCAAGCTTTAATGGGTTTGGTAGTGCTGATGACTATTTAAACTGGGAGGAAAAGATCGAAAAGGTATTTGACTTCTATGACTATGAGGATGTTATTCATATTAGGGTAGTTGCACTAAAATTTTCTAGATATGCAGCAATGTGGTGGAAAAAGTTACAGAACGGGTACTAGAGAGCACAATGTGAGATTCGGACGTAGAATGAAATGAAGAGAGTTATGAGAAATGGGTTCGTGCCAGATTACTATGAACAAGACACCTTCCAATGCCTCCAGGATTTGAAACAAGGTGACAAGTTAGTAGATGAGTATGCACAGGAATTCCAGTTGCTGATGATCCGATGCGATGATGACGAACCCGAGACTCAAATTATAGCTTGATTCATTTCTAGGCTCAAGATTTAGATTGGTCATATTGGTGAATTGTAGAGACTTGGGAGTATAAACGAGGCCATCCGAGTGGCATGGATGGTTAAGAGGCAAAGCCGAAGCCAAATTAGCCGACCTAGACTGCTGAACCAAAGTGGCATGCCGAGCTAATCAGAATATGGCTAGGTACTGAGCAGTTTTGAGGTGGACCATCAAGTGTAGGTGCCAAACCAACCTGAAGAGGGCCAAGGAAAGGGCAAGGCCAAAGAGCCTGAGGTCTAAAAAGACTAAGGTCAGAGCTCATGGAAGAAGACTCAAGAGATCAAATGCTTTAAATGTCTCAGTTATGGATACGTAGCTAGTTAATGTCTAAACCGACATATCATGACGATTAAGGGAGACAAGCCTCAATTCGAAGTGAAGAGTGCTAGTGAAGGAGAGGAAGAGGTGAAAGTTGGCTAGACACTAGAAGAGCTTTAAGAAGACCCCAACGCCCTAACACGTCTTGAAGCAAGAGTCGAGTATTATTTTGTTGTTCATCAATCTCTCAGTACTTTTGTGATCGACGAGAATATACGAAGGAAGAATCTCTTCCATACGAATTGCCAAGTGAATGGCAAGTTATGCGCCTTAATCATCGACGGGAGAAGCTGTACTAATATTGTTATGCAAGGAGTAGTTAAGGCCATGAAGTTGCCGACCCTTTAGCACCCTAAACTATATAAGATCCATTAGCTAAATGAGAAAGGAGGTCTACTTGTTGCCAAGTAAGTTAGAGTATTGATTACCATTAGTGATAGGTATAAGGACGAGGTGTTGTACAACGTCCTTCCCATGTGCACTTCGCACATCTTACTCGAAAAACCCTGGTTATTTGACTTAAGGGTATTACATGATAAGTATGGGAACACCTACATGTTCCAAAAGGACAGGAAGAGAGTTATACTGACTCCTATGAGTCCTAAGGAAGTATAGGAGTCACAAGAAAAGGTTACTCAATCACTACAGCAGAAGTCTTTAGTAATTTCACGTGCCCAATTTTCCTGAGAAGTCAAGGCTGAAAAGTGTGTGCTCCTGTTAGTTAGGAAACTTTTAGAGTTGAGAGAAGCCTAAAGCTTACTTGCCAAGGTTCAGACACTACTATAGAAGTATGCTGACCTATTCCTTATGGAGATGCCAAAAGGATTACCACCCTTAAGAGGCATTAAATATTGCATTGACCTTTAGTCTAGGGCTATGCTGTTGAACCAACCTAATTACAAGCTTAATTCCGAGCAGGTGGCCGAGGTAAAGAAATAGGTGGATGAGTTAGTGGATCATGGATATGTCCATGAGAGCATGAGCCCCTGTACCATGCCAATTGTACTAGTGCCGAAGAAGGATGGATTGTGGAAAATGTGCATTGATAGCTGAACCATCAATAAAATTATTATTAAATACCAATACTCAATCCCATGACTTGATGATATGCTTGACAAGTTATATGGTGCTCGCTTCTTTTTAAAGATTGACCTAAAAAGTGGCTATCATTAGATATGAATGAAGCCTAGAGATGAATGAAAAACAACTTTCAAAACAAGGGATGGTTTGTTTGAGTGGTTAGAGATGCCATTTAGTCTAACAAATGTGCCAAGTACGTTTATGTGGCTTGTAAATCATGTCCTAAGGACACTGATTGGAAAATGTGTTGTGGTTTATTTCAATGACATTCTGGTCTATAGTGTCGATCCCATCTCCCATGTTAGACATTTAAGATTTGTATTCGACATTCTCCGTACTGAGAGATTATTCAGCAACTTGAAAAAATGCGTGTTCTGCCAAAGCAAAGTCATATTCCTTGGTTATGTTTTTTCGGAGGGAGGAGTCCAAGTGGATGATGAGAAAGTTAGAGCTATTCTTGAGTAGCCTATGCCGATTGATGTTGCTGAAGTTAGGGGTTTCCATGGTCTAGCTTCGTTTTACCAAAGCCATAACAACACTATTAACTGAATTGAGTAGAAAGAACATTGAGTTTAAGTGGTCGAAGAAAGCTTAGAAGAGCTTTGAAGATATAAAATCCAAATTAAGATCAACCCCTGCACTCACCTTATTGAATTTTGAGGAAGTTTTTGAGGTAGAATGTGACACATTTGTGTTAAGCCCTATTTTGGTTTTCTTTAATTTATTTTACAATAAGCTTAGCCTGCTTAATACAAAATACTTGACATAAAATTAAAGAAACATTTTTTTGTTAAAAAAATGCTTAAAAAATATTTATAAAAATTAGAGTCGCCAATTAGTTAAACTGGTAACAAGTAAAATTAGGGTTTTCAGGTTGGAAAACCCTAATTTGCTCGCTAATTTGTGGATTTTTTGAAAAAATTATTTTAAGAAAATTAAACGAGAAAAACTAAGTTTAGAGGCTAACATATTAAGACTAAGTTATCATGTAAAAATAAAAAATAAATAATGGGCTTTATTTTTATAATTTTTTCTAAAAATACTAAGATATATAAGAATATAATTAAAATGAATTTTTCATTTTTTTATTTCGAATTTTCAAGAAAAAGAAAAAAAATTATTTTTTATACGATTGCCCCGAAAGTGCCTACATACCTACTAATAGGGATCAAACCAATGCAATTCTTTTTACGAAAAATTTGGTGGATAGATCTTTTTTTTTTATTTGAAAATTGAGCCAAATTTACGTTTATTTAACAATTTATGATTTAAAAAAAAAACCCTAAAAGATCTAATTTCATAAATCTATGAAAACCTAACTAACTAAATCTTTTTTAAAACTTCGGTTAAAATTATATATATATATATATATATCTTTAAAAAATCTACATATCAAAGATTATTTTTTTAAAAATCTTCTTCAAAGATATGGATCTCGGAGAAAAGATATGCAATTTTTCAAAAAATGCAATTTAACTAAATTAATAATAAAAATTTAAATTATCTAAAAATTATAAAATGGTATGACAATAATAAAAAAACTTGCACTAAAGAAAACAAATTAGTAAAATAATTAATTAACAAAAAAATAATTAATTAAAGAAAATAATTTTTATTATCTAAACGGGTCAAGTCGCATTCATATTGACCATATCGTGATCTTCTAGACTACATTTGCGTGCTTGATGTGGAATTAATTGTACGCGTGCAGCAATGAATTGCGCACGGCATGCGTGCGTGTAGTTGTGTTTGTGATCGGTAGCGTGGATGATGTATGCATTAATGTGATCTGTACGTGAGTGATTAGGATTCGGTGTGTGTGTGTGTTAGTGAAGTCAGGACGTAGACCCGTATGTGTAGATGATCAGCGCAGCTATGTATGTGCATTATGTTCAAGTGCAATGTATGAGCTATCGTAAAGTATGTGCTATGAGTGAGTGGTGTCAGTATGTGTGTGTTTTGTAAGGGAGTGGTGTCAGTGTACGTGTGTTTCGTGAGAGTATGTATGCTTGCGTTGTGTGTGCAATGGGTGAGACAATGTGTGAACGTGTGTGATTAGGTAATGGGTGAGACAATGTGCGAACGTGTGTGATCAGGCAATAGGTGAGTGAACATGCGAGTGATTAGGTATGTGAGTGGTCAAGGGACATGTGTGCAACTGTGTTTGGTGAGTGTTCAAGATACGTATGCAGTTGTGTTTATGTTGGCATGTAAGGCAATGATCAGGTACAATCGGTAGACAGTGGGTGTTCGGTAGTGCTTGTGCAAGCTGGTAAGGGGCTGCTATGTACATGGATTGCTACTGTACGTGTTGCGATTCGTTGAAGTGTGTGTTGGGTTGTGGAGCTTTCATGCGGCTGGAGAGAGTGAGTGTAGTGATGTTGTATTGTGTGTTGGGGATTATAAAAAACGTGTTAAAACTTTACTATCAAATTCCTATTTATAAGCTATACAATTTAAATCTTAATCTTAACAAATCTTAGATACAAAAGATATGGTAATCTTCGATTTAGATTCATTAAAGATTCAACCTAACTTCTAGAAATCATATTTTGGGCTTTCTATCTTTGGACCCGACTCAGTTCAACTTAATTTAGCCCAAAATATATACTAACCCATTTAATAAATCCTAAATTTATTTAGCCTAATATAAATTAGATAAAAATCCACTTTATATTAAATTGGATCAAAAAAAATATTTTAATGAAGCCCGATTCTTTAAGGACTTAGAATTTATTAAATTGAACGTACATCATTATCTAATTCAACCCTAAACGACTTGACTAAACTTGAGTTGACTTAATACGACTTGACACTTTATTATTATTTTTTTTTTGTTCCATTTTTTTATTTTTATTTTTCCTTCTTCTATTTTTTTAATTTTATTTATTTTTTATTATTTTAAACCTGGCCTAATAAAAATACTAAAATAAAAACAGCAAAAATGAAGTGTCTACAATCTAGAGTCAACATAGGTGTTATCCTTATGTAAAAGCATCGACCCATTTTCTATTTCGGTAAGAAACTTAGATGAGCTGTCCTGAATTACTTGGCATATAACAAGGAGTTATATGCCTTTATTCGAACACTATAGAACTGGCAACATTACTTATTTCCAAGAGAATTTATCATTTATTTAGATCATGAATCTCTTAGACATTTCTGAGGGCAACAAAAACTTTCTCGGTGTCATGCCAAATGGATTGAATTCTTGGAGTCCTTCTACCATGTCATCCAATATAAGAAAGTAAGCACTAACACCATGGTCGACACTTTTTCTTGTCGTCATACCCTCATTATGACTATGCAAGCCAAGGTACTTAGATTGGGCACATTACTCAATTAGTATGAGCATGATCTATATTTTAAGCCCTTAGTGATCAAGTGCAATATTGGAGGAGTTGTAGATGGGTTTGCAAAAGCCAAGGGTTTCTAATGAAGGGAAAACAAGTTTGTATACCGAATGGCTCGGCTAGAGAACTATTTGTCCGAGAAGCTCATGCTAGAGGCTTAGTCAGCCATTTTGGGGAAAAGAGAACGGCTGAAATGTTGAAAGAATGTTTCTACTAGCTTAGGGTGATGAAAGATGTATGCCGAATTCTTGAGCAGTGTAAGGTGTGTAAGTATGTGAAGGGGAGGAATGAGTTATATGGAGAATACATATCTTTGCCCCTACTTGAGCGTCTGTGGACTGACTTAAGCATGGATTTTATGCTTGGCCTACCCCGAACCTCAAGAAGACATGACTCTATTATGGTGGTGGTCAATCAGTTCAGTAAGATGAGCCACTTCAATTGTTGCCACCGGACCAATGATGCTTTATTTATTGCTAACCTCTTTTTACAAAAGATCGTATAATTGCATGGAGGGCCCAAAAGTATTGTATTCGACCGTGACTCAAAGTTTACTAGGTTCTTCTAGAGAACCCTATGGAAGAAGCTCGGCACTAAAATTCTGTACAATACTTCTTACCACTCTTAAATAGAAGGCTAAACAGAAGTTGTGAATAGGATAGTCGGCAATCTCTTACAAGCAACTGTTGAGAAGAACTTACATGATTGGGATCTACAACTACCTGTCATTGAGTTCGCTTACAACCGTTCAGCTCACAACTCGATAGGAAAGTCACCTTTTGAGGTTGTATATGGACTTTACTTGAACTTACCCCTAGATATGGCTATCAACCTGGCCATTCA
The DNA here is from genome assembly GCA_024138015.1 of Lumnitzera littorea. Classification (NCBI taxonomy): domain Eukaryota; kingdom Viridiplantae; phylum Streptophyta; class Magnoliopsida; order Myrtales; family Combretaceae; genus Lumnitzera; species Lumnitzera littorea. The sequence continues at coordinate 52,342,178 of JAMXBB010000009.1, read as the reverse complement.
ATGGGAAAGTCAATCTAGCTTGTAACGCATTGAAGAGTTCCAAAAGTTACACCAAAAGGTTTCCGAACAACCGGTATAAACTATGACTTGACAGAAGGAGCAAGGAAGCTGAAGGAGGAGACAAGCGGTTTACAGTCTTGGAGACCTTGTCCTCCTTAGCAAGGAGCATTTCCCTAGAAAGAAGATGAGCAAGCTTTCCCTCAAGTCTGATGGGCCTTTTAAGATCCTTAGGTGCATCAACGACAATGCAAATGGGCTTGAGCTACTTGAAGGATATAGTGTATCTACTACTTTCAATGTCACTGACTTGACACCCTATGTATTCGATGAAGAAGAGAGTTAAGATCTGAGGGCAAATCTTCAATAACCCTAGGGAATTGATGGATTGCTGACCATCGACCCTCTCACTCGTGCGTACTTCTGAGGCTTTTAGTCACTCGCAAGAAGGATTCTCTTTAATCAACCTACTGAGGACAAGGTGCAATTTACAAGAGAATGGTGAAAGAACTCCTTAAGGGCTCATCTTGGCCATACCCTACTTTGTCCAACTCCAAGTGCCGAATCTTATCTGTTCAATGCTAAAGCTAAAGTGCCGAGGTTGAGGACCTTAATCATATAGCACTGCGCCAGTCACTAGGACCCCTTTGTACCAAGGCTGAGGTACTAAGTACAGAAGCCAAGGTGCTAAGTGCCAAGGCCGATTAACTAAGTGCCAAGATCCCCTTCATGCCAACTCCAGCTCCTTAGCTTGCTATCTTTACTACTATTACATGGAGATGCTTAACATTTGCTACCAGTACAAAACCAATGTCTCGCTGCCACCTATCCTTTCACTTGACACTATACCATTTTTCCCTTTTTGTCATTTGTTATATTTACCCTTTTTTGTATGTATTGGGAATCTCTTTTTTTATGTATGCCTTTATGTAATTTTCCTTATTTATAAAGTTACCCTAGGGACTTACTATAAATAGTCCCTTCTCCTTATAACCAACATCTTACATTCTTTTGAAACATTGAATATACTCATTCTTACGAGATTTTCCTCTCCAAGTCCATTTTCATACACTCTTATCTAATCTTACCAATAGCTTAAGATTAGTGGCAGGTAGACCTTAGCATTAACTTGTACGTTACATCAAGTGAAGTGTCAAGTTGTGTAGTGTTCATTGGTAAGTCATATTCTCTAAGCAGCTTCACATTAGCTACTGCATTCAGTTCTTTAACCTACCCATTCTATTTTCTTTGATATTTTAAAGGACTCATTTGGTTATTATCATTTATGGTAAGTCCCAATGATTACTCAACTCCTAAGAACATCACAAGGTAATGATGCTCATACTGGTCGTGGTCATAATGGTAGTAATACTCTTGGGTCAATTAATGATAAGCTCAACAAATTCACTAATTTTGTTAAGAGTTTGGTCACTGCGATACAAATTAATAGACAACCAGCCCAAGGTGTGCCACATCATAACCTTCCTAAGAATGCTTTAGAGATATACTATGGCTAAAGTGATCGAGCTAATCATCTAGTTCAACCCATTAAGTTAGAGGAGTTATAGACCAAGCTGCTAGACGAAGGTTGGAGTTAAAGGAGATGGAAGAGGATGATGAGGCAGTATATGTGGAGACTAATAAGGAAGAAGAAGAGGCTAGGTATTACTAAGCATAAGAGCGAGGATGACAAGCTCCTTAAGGACTTGACAATGTCAAGGTCCAAATCCTACCCTTCAGTAGAAGTGGTAATGCCAATGAATATTTGGAAGGGAAAGAGAAGATAGAGAAAGTGTTTGATTGTTATGGCTACACCGATGCTGTTAGAGTTTGACTTGTTGCACTTGAGTTCTCCAGATATGCTACCACATGGTAGAAGAATCTAAATGCGGCTAAAGCAAGGGATGGAAGACGAGGTGTACAGACTTGGGAAGAGATGAAGAGATTGTTGAAAGAAATATTTGTGTCTAAGACACACTTGTAAGATACATTTGCCAAGTTGTAGGAACTTTTTCAAGGAGACCGATCAGTTGATGGCTATATGAGAGGATTTCAAATGCTAATGATTAGAGTCGACGTGGATGAACTTGAAGATCGCGTAGTGTCAAGGTTCATTTCTAGACTTAATATGAGGTTCATAATATTATGGAAGTATAGAGGTTCTATATGTTAGAAGAGGCCTTTAAGGTGGCACAAAGGGTTAAAAAACAGAGAAAAAATGATCCGAGCCGACCCGGGCTGACATTTTCCCGAGCCCCTACTCCACATTAACTTGTTCATGCTAAGTTGATTAGACTCTCCCAAGCTAAGGAAAAATATGATTGACCTAATAATAGCTAAGTAAGCTAGTAGGGCTGAGTAGGACAACTAAGTTGAATTGAGGAAAGGCCGACCCCAAGGACATATGAGAAAAGACAGACCCCTAGATAGAAGACCAGCAAAGTGATTTGTTTTAAATGCTTAGGCTTTTAGCTACTGAGTATCCAAACTGACGTACCATGGTGTTCCGTGGAGATGTAGTAAATAGCACCGTGAGAGTAAGCCAAAGGAGGAGAAGAATGTTGGACGAATTGAAGCCAAGGAGGAAGAGAAGACCTGTGTCTATGCCCCACCAGGGAGAAGTCATGACCTTAGTACTAAGACAAGTGTTGAGCTCCTTACTAAGCTCCGAGGAAGACTAAAAGAAGAATTTATTCCATACAAAGTTTGCCATTAAAGGATAGTTGTGCACCATCATAGTAAACCAAGGAAGCTATACCAACATTATTGTACAGTCCTTTGTGCAGAGGCTAAGATTATCGACCTCTAAGCACCCTCGACTATACGAGCTATATTGGCTTCGTGATAAGGGTACTCTACATCTCACAGAGCAAATAACTGTGCCATTCAGTGTTAGGAATGTGTATAAGGATGAAGTAGTGTGTGATGTCGTCCCCATAAGACTTCCTATCTATTGCTTAGAAGACTATGGTTTTTCGACCAACATGTTACTCACGACGAATACAAAAACACCTATACCTTTGCTAAGGACGGGAAGAAGATCATGCTGCAACCCATGACACCAACCCAAGTGAATGATACCCATAACCAACTCACCTAAGCTAGTAAGAAGAAAGACCTAGTGATGAGCTGAAGAGAGCTCCAAGTTGCTGAGGAGGTCAATAAGCCTATGTTTCTATTGATTAGGAGACTATTGGAGATGAGGGATCTAGAAAAAGTACCTGAAGAGATCTAATGGTTGATTGATGAGTTTTAAGACCTATTTCCTAAAGAGTTGCCCAAGGGACTACCCCCAATTTGAGGCATAAAGCATTGTATTGATCTGTAACCAAGCGCAACCCTACCGAGCTAAGCTACCTCCAGGATGAATCCCGAGTAAACTATCGAATTGAAAAAGAAAGTGGGTGAACTTATAAAGAAAGGTTATGTGAAGGAGAGTATGAGTCCATATGCTGTACCAGCTTTGATCATCCTAAAGAAGGATGGTTCGTAGCACATGTGCGTCGATAGCCAAGCTATTAACCGTATCACTATCATGTATAAATATCCAATATTGATGCTCAATGACATGTTAGATGAGCTTCATAACACCAAGGTATTTTCAAAGATAGATTTGCGGAGTGACTATCACTAAATTCCCATAAGACCGGGTGACAAGTGGAAGTCTGCCTTCAAGACGAGTCATGGTCTCTACAAATGGTTAGTTATGCCATTTGAACTTACAAATGCATTGAGCACATTTATGAGGCTTATGAACCATATGATGCATTCACTAATCGGAAGAAGTGTGCTTGTGTAATTTTATGATATATTGGTTTATAGTGCTAACTTAAACATCTATGTTCAACATCTTCGAGCTATTTTAGACATTTTATGAGCCAAGAAGTTATATGGAAACCTGAAGAAGTGTACATTTTGTCAAGGTGAAGTAGTTTTTCTTGGGTAAGTAGTATTAGGAGAAGGAATTTGAGCTGATGATGAGAAGTTTTGTGCTGTCTTGGAGTGGTTGACACCAAAGAATTTCATCGAAGTACAAAGTTTTCATAGCCTTATTTCTTTTTATAGGCGATTTATCAAGGACTTCAGTATCATTGTAACCTCGTTGACTTAGTTGACAAAAAAGGGTGATGGATTATGATGGAATGACTGAGTTGAACAAAACTTCAGGGAGATCAAAGAAAAGCTTACCTTTGCCTGGTTTTGACAAGCCATTTGAGCTAATATGCGATATGTTAGGCATTAGAATTGGTGCCGTCTTGATTTAAGAATGACAATTGATTACCTACCATAGTGAGAAACTCAGTATTGCTACATTGAACTATTCTAAGTATGAGAAAGAGTTGTATTCTCTTTTTCGAGCTCTTACTTTTTAGCAACACTATTTACTACAACGAGAGTTTGTAATTTACATTAATCATGAATCATTGAAACATCTTGGAAGTTAGAACAAACTTTCAAAAAGCCAAGCTAAGTAGCTAGAGTTTATGGAAGGATTTTCATATGTGATCTGACATAAGAAAGGAAGCGCCAACATAGTTGGCAATGCTTTGTCATGTTGGCAAACCTTACAGACAAAATTACTAAGATTTTTACTTACCATTGAGCAATATGCTCGTAACCCCCATTTTGGGCCCCATTGTAGAGCAGTGCAAAACAGGAGTTGTTGTTAGAGGATATTACCTCAAAGATGGCTATCTATTCAAGGAGATAAGGATATGTATACCGAATTGTTCCATACGTAAGCTGTTGGTTAGGGAAACTCATAGTAATGGATTATGTGATCATTTTGGAGAGACCAAAACAACTAACTTGTTGAAAGAAAACTTACTGGCCTGGTTTGGCCTAGGATATCTATAAGGTAATTAGGAGTTATTAAGTATGCAAGAAGGCTAAGGGAAAGAGAGAACCACATGGAGAGTGTATGCCTCTACTTACACTAACCATACTTTAGGCTGACCTCAACATGGACTTTGTCTTAAGGTTGCCTTAGACATCTAAAGGAAAAGATTTAGTCTTTGTTGTAGTGGACCACTTCAGTAAAATGACACACTTCATCTCATACCATTGAATTAATGATGCTTTATATATTGCTTATTTGTTTTTGTAGGAAGTTGTTCAATTACATGGAGTGCCAAAGACTATTGTCTCAAATCATAACACTAAATTCTTGAACTATTTTTAGAAGACTCTCTAGAGAAAACTTAGGACTAAACTTGTGTTCAACTCCAATGGTCACCCTCAGACTGATGGTCAAACTAAAGCAGTGAGTAAGACGCTAGGCAATTTACTCAAAGCTATCATGGGAAAGAACTTAAAGGAATGGGATCTATGTCTACCAGTTGTGAAATTCGCATACAACCAACTTGTCCACAATACCACTAAGAAGACCATTTGAGGTGGTCTATGGCATCAATCCTACCATCCTACTATATCTAATCAGTACCCCCACAGCTGCTAAAGAGAGTCAACCTAAAGTCGACCAAGCCCAAGAATTATAAAAACTACATCAATCTGTAGCAAGGAAGATCACTAAGTTCAACTAGAGACAACAAGAGATTGGTAACCGAGGTTGTCGAACATTTTTTTTAGACCAAAAGACTTCCTACAGATTCACCTCAACTAATAACGATTTCCGCACCTAAGATGAAGCAAGCTATCGCTACGAGCTGATGGTTCATTCAAGGTCCTGAAAAAGATCTATCGTAATGCCTACTAGATCAAATTACTCAAGAACTATGGTGTTTCTTCCACCTTCAATACGTCTAACTCGATTCCCTACAAACTAAAAGAAGACCCAACAAGCGCTACAACAAAGCAAGAGCTGGAGCACACTTCAGATTTGAAGACAAACCTTTTCGGCACCTAGGCAAATGGTAGGAATCAATTCCTCGGACTAATTATGCACAGTCGAACTAGAGGACTCCAAGGACTCACGTGGTGAATACTAGCTTAAAGCCCCATTCGAGATGAGGATTTCTATTCCAATCTCCATGTTTCACTCTACTGCTGACCTGAGTTCTAAGCTTATACGTGTGCCGATATAGTCTCTAAAGCTACCCAATAGACGTGCCGACCTATTAAGCCCATAGACTAATCTACTGAGTAGCCATACCATGACCTAAACAATAACCGAGCAAACCAACCTCAAACGTCTATTTGAGCCAAGCTTTTGAGCTGACTAGCATCTAACCCTAGTTTAAGCTAGATACCTAACTTGAAGGGGATTTGACATCTTTTATTAACTGAGCTCCAACCCGAACCAAATCAGGTTAGCTCTGACTGTAGACTCTTTCCTTTACCTTTTGTCTAAATTGTATCATACTCTAAACCACCAACCACCATGTAACATGTGTCTTCTAGTACAACATTCCAAAAAGATCCCCACACCCTCCGTATATAGTATCCTTTATTCTTTTTACCTTTTTTAGTATATTTCATGTATTAGAATTTGTAAATTACCCTTTTTGTCATTTCTACATATGCTTGTAACCTTACAGGGGCTAGTATAAAAACCCCATTTGTTGTATGTAGACTGCAACTTACATTATTGGATTATTACAAGTTTCCTTTTGTGAGAAACCCTAGTATTCTCATTTATCCCTTCAACTCTTATCTATCTATTCTTTTTAGGAAGGAGTAATGGCGAGTGACCCTATAATTCGGACCGATGAGTCATATTCGGTGGATTGTAAGCCAAGTAGGATCGATTGGTATATCATATCTAGTTGGCAACTGCTCGAATTTTGCTAGTCTTCTTTTATTTTCTTTCGGCTCTTTCCATTTTAGTGTTTCTCCGTATGTTTGACCCTAGAGATGCATCATGTATGCTACACACATTCTGCTTGGCCAACCTTAGATGTTTGATTTGAAGGTACTTCATGATGGTATAAGAACACTTATATGTTCTAAAAGGATGGGAAGAAGGTTATATTGATCCCAATGAGCCTAAAAAAAGTTTAGGAATCATAAGAGAAGATTACCAAATCTCTATAGAGGAAGTCTTTAGTGATTTCCTAAGCATAATTTTCCAAAGATGTTAAGACAGAAAAGTGTGTATTCTTATTAGTTAGAAGGCTACTAGAGTTGAAAGAAGTTAGAGCATTACCTAATGAGGTGCAGGCATTGCTTCTGGAATATGCTGACTTGTTCCCTAACTAGTTGCTGAGACGTTTACCCCCTATAAGAGGTACAGAGTATTGCATTGACCTTTAGCTTGGAGCAGTTCCTCCTAACTGACCTGCCTATAGGCTCAATCCTAAGCAGACAACTAAGCTGAAGGAGTAAGTTAACGAGTTGATTGCACACAACTATATCTAAGAGAGCATGAGCCCTTATGCCATGCCGGTTGTCTTGGTGCTGAAGAAGGATGGCTTGTGGAGAATATGCATTGATAGCCGAGCAATCAACAAAATCACTATTAAGTACTAATAGCCAATCCGACAAGTGGATGATATGCATGATGAGTTGCAAGTGCATAACTATTTTCAAAGATTGATCTAAAGAGTAGCTACCACTAGATTCACATGAGACTTAGAGACAAGTGAAAAACTGCTTTCAAAACAAAGGATGGTCTATTCAAGTGGATGCTGATGTCGTTTGGGCTTACGAACATACCAAGCACCTTTATGCAACTCATGAATCATGTTTTAAGAACTTTGATTAGCAAATGTGTTGTAGTTTACTTTGATGATATTTTGGTATATAGTACCAACCTTATTTCTCATGTCACGTACTTGAGATATGTATTCGATATCCTCCATGCTGAACAATTGTATGTCAATTTGAAGAAATGAGTATTTTGTCAAAGCGAGGTAGTATTCTTTGGTTATGTTGTTTTTAAAGGAGGTATCAAAGTTGATGATGAGAAAGTTCGAGCTATTCTCAAATGGTCGATACTAACTAGTGCTATCGAAGTAAGGATTTTTCATGGTCTAGCTTTATTCTATCAAAGATTCATTTGGAACTTTAGTTCCATGGCTGCCCTACCATTCGAGCTGATCAAGAAGAACTCTAAATTCAAATGGTCTGAGCAAGCTCAAACTAGTTTTGATGAAATTAAGTCTAAGTTGACTTCTGTCCCAGTACTTGTCCTGCCCGACTTCAAGAAATTTTTTTAACTAAAATGTAACGCATCCAGAGTCAGCATTGGAGCTATTCTCATGCAAGATCATTGACCAATTGCATATTTCAATAAGAAGCTCAAAGGTGCTACATTGATTTACTCAACATATGATAAGGAGTTATATGCCCTTGTCCCAACACTTTAGAACTAGCAACATTATTTGCTGCTGAGAGAATTTACCATCTACAAAGACCATGAATCCCTCAAACATCTTTGAGGCCAACAAAAACTCTCTTGATGTCATGGTAAATGGGTCGAGTTCTTGGAAACCTTTTGCTATGTCATAAATTACAAGAAGGGAAGTTCTAATACTGTGGCCAATGCTCTTTCTCATTAGCATGTTCTTATCACAACATTATAAGCTAAAATACTTAGGTTTGGTACCATACCTAATCAATATGAGCATGATCCATACTTTAGGCCCTTAGTGGCCAAGAGGAATGTTGGAGGAGTTATGGATGGATTTTATCTAGGCTTAGGATTTTTTATGAAGGGAAAGCAAGTCTATATGCTGAGTGGTTTTGCTAGGGACTTATTGGTCTCAGAAGCCCATGCTAGTGGCTTAGCTAACCATTTTGGTGAGAAGAGGACTATAAAGTTGTTGAAAGAACACTTTTATTGGCTTAGGATGATAAATGATGTGTGCAAAATTCTTGAACAGTGCAAGGTATGTAAGCGAGATAAAGGAAGGAAGGAGCCATATCGTGAATATACACCTCTACCTATACCTAAGTAGCTATGGACTAATCTGAGCATGGATTTCATGCCCGGCCTACCCAGAACACCTCAGAAACAAGACTCTATTGTAGTAGTGGTCAATCGTTTTAGCAAAATGAGCTACTTCATCCCTTGCCACAAAACCCATGATGCATTATTTGTTGTTAACCTATTTTTGTAAGAGATTGTCCAGCTGCATGGAATTCCAAGGAGTATTGTATCTGATCATGATTTGAAGTTCACAAGCTTCTTTTAGCAAACATTATAGACGAAGCTTAGCAGCTTATGTTCAATACTTCTTACCACTCATAGACAAACAACCAGATAGAAGTTGTAAATAGAACAATAGGTAACCTCCTTCAAGTTACTATTGAAAAGAATGTACATAATTGGGATCTTTGCCTACCTATCATCGAGTTCGCTTACAACAACTTCACTCATAGCTTGATAGGAAGGAAGCCTTTCAAGGTCATTTATGTACTTGATCCAAACTTACTGTTAGATATGGTTACCAGCTCAACTTCCCTAAGAGAAAGTTAAACTGGCCTGTAGCATATTGAGGAGTTTTAGACACTGTATAAGAAAGTTGTTAAACAATTAGCTAAGATAGTGGCCTAATAGAGAGAGCAAGGAAACCAAGGTAGGAGGCAAGTTGTGTACAACCTAAGCAACCTTATCTAGATCCACCTTAGCAAAAAAACGATTCCCTAGGAAGAGAACAAACAAGTTATCACCATGGTCGGATGGCCCTGTCAAGATCTTTCAACGCTTTAATGACAATGCCTATGACTTAGAACTACCTGAAGGATACGAAGTGTCTTCCTCTTTCAATGTTTTCGACTTGATACCTTATGTGCTAAAAGAAGAAGAAGAAGACCAAGATTTGAGGGAAAATCTTCAATAACACAAAGAATTGATGGATTGTTGACCTTTGAACTCTTCACTCATGCCCATCTCTGAGGCCTCCAATCCCCACCAAGAGGATTCTCTCTTGTTAGCTTGCTAAGGGTGAGCTCTTGTACATAGAAGAGCTATAGGCAAATACTCTAAAGTCCCAGCTTAAACACACTTTACTCTACTCGGAGCCTTACCCAGTCATCGACTTACCAAGTGTTGAGGCTAACTTGCCGAGTGTCGAATACTGAGTCCTAGGCTCGAGCCCTTCTCTTCTAGCCTACAGAGCTACCTAGTACAAAGGTCGACCAACCGAATGCTAAAGTTGACCAGCCGAATGCCAAGGCTGAGGACACTATACACCAAGCTCTGTTCTCTCCGTATACGAAACTGTAGCATCCTTCAATCACCTCAACAGCTTTAAGTATAGATCAACCTCAACAGCCCTAGTAACATTTCAGCCTAGCTATAATGCCGCAAGACCCTTTACTACAAACCCAATGATAGGCTGCCACTTATCCCCTACTTTTTTTACACTTGTACTATATTCCTTTTGATCCCTTGCCATATTTACCTCTTTTTGTACATACTAGAAATCTCTTTCTTACATTATCTTTTATGAAAATTTTTATTATTGTATTATTACCCTAAAGAACTTACTATAAATAGTTCTTTTACCGTAACTGTAATTATCAAATACACCTTACACTTAATGAATATTCTTGTTCTTGTAAGATACCCTTCTCTAAGTACATTTTCTCTTACACCGTTATTTAATCTTGCCAAGTAGCTTGAGATTAGTGGTGACTATAACTTGGTATTAGCTTGTGCGTTATATTAGGTGAAATACTAAGTCATGTTGTATTCGTTGGTGCGCCATGTTCTCCAAGTAGCTTTACGTAAGCTAGTGTGTTTGTTGACCTATCCATCCTCATTTTCTTCAATATGTCGAATGACCCACTTGGTTACAACTCCCATGGTAAGTCCTAATGATCAACTCAGCTCCTAAGCGCACATTAATAACTGTAGTCAATATCAATTGGTTGGTAACTAGATTGTTGACCTATTCTTAATGCTTTACTGCTTGTAATATTACGAGTCAAGACTCTAAAGGCCAAATCATCAAGGCCCAACATATATTCAAATAAGAGCATGAGCAGTTTGACTGTTACTCCTGTTGGTAACTACTCAATTGCTTACCTTTCTCCATGATTAGCAGATCGTCAAATTTAAGAGGCACTACGTATCTAAGGTGGTTTAATTGCCTTTTTCAGTTATTGGATAATTTTTTTATAAATATGTAAGGACGATCACTATAAGACTTTCTGGAATCTCTAATTGCTCATTCTCTCTCACATGCTTAAACACTTGAATACTCTACTAACTTAGGCATTAGGTAGCAATGTTGAATAGTCTTGGTGCTCCCTAGCCCAACGTTTGCTCTTTTCGCAGATCTCAAACACTAATCCAAATCCAACTAACAACATGTATCAAATATGTACTTAATGGCTATTTCTAAATAAAATAAAAAGGTGACTAACTAAGTAGGAAACCAATGGATAATTTTACAAACCCTAAGTGATTTCAAATTTTAATAAAAACATAGAAGTTAGAATTGTTTGTATTAGAATTATAATCATGGAAACACAGAAATTAGAAATCTTTAGTGATGAAACATAACTATGAACTTTAGGAAATCTACAATTAACAATTAGTATTTTAGTGCCTAGATGTGTTAATTGATTATAAAATAAGATTCAATTACGAAATGTGAAGAAAACTCAGTACTCTAAATAAAGAATATGGACTCTATAGAATTGAAAGTTAAATTGTTAAATCAAGTTAACTATTAAGGGAACAAAATTGTAAAATTAGTATTTGGAGGACTCAATATAACCCATCAACTCTAAAATACTAATAGGAATGATAATACGAACTATAGATCTTCAAAGCAAATTATTAATGGAATAAATTAGAGGATTGAAAAAAGTTCTAGGCTCAATTTAATTGAAAATGTAAGATCTAGAAAAGATTTATAGGAAAAATCTGATCTTGATAGAGTGAAATAAAAGATAACTAAAATTTATTAAATTTAAAGATTGTAGTTCATACAAATAAACAAGATAAATGGGGTCAACAAATTACAAAGAACAATAGGATTTTTGTAATAAAATATTAGTTTAAACTTAAAATTACATACAAGATGAGTAGAGATAATAAGATAGAGAACATAATTATTTGATAGATTCATTTCACAAGGTCATAGGTTCAATCCTAAGAAGCAAAGATGGGTAAAAAAAATGATAAACATCTAAAATAAGCCAAAAATGAAGAAGGCATGTAGTTTGATCAACCTAGTTGTGAACTATACCAACCATTTACTAAGCTTGCTTAATCGAGTGGGCTTGAGAAATTACTTGATTGACCACTTGTCTATTGAGGTAGACCTATTTAGTTAATTTCAAATAATAAATCTAAAATTAACTATAAGAGATTTTATTAAATCTAAAAATAATATAAAGAATAAAGTAGAATTGACTTAAGAGTGAATTATGGAAACTAGTTTGTTATATTTATTAGATTGTAAATTCGAGATAAAAAGAACTAATTAAGGTTTTGCTAGAATTACATGGTAAGTAACCATTCTATTTACTTATTGGTTGTACATATAGAAGTGTAAAAGTGAATACAATAACTATTTGCCATACATAAATAATTGTTTACTATTTGTGCTTTAGCCTATGCGAAGAACATCGAAATTGGTGGTCATGAAAGGGTATCAATCACCTTGCAAGGATGGAATATTTGGAATGATTTGATTTATAATTTAGGCACAAAAGCCACTATATATGGACATGCATGTTGTGGAATTATGATTCATATGAATTGGGGAAGTTCAAATAGAAGCATAAACAGTCAACACTGGTAATATGGGACATTATAGGGATGGTTACAATGGATTCAACTACTAATAATTGATATAGGTAGTGATTTTTATATGAAACAAATAAATTATTTGGTTCGGAGTTTTTAATTTTTTTTAAAAGAAAAGTGTATATATGCATACATACATACATACACACACACACACATAATAAGTTAATAATAGTGAGTATGGTTAAGTGGTTAAATATGTATTTTAAATATTAGGTTTTAGGCTCAAATCTCATGAGTTTTTTTTTTTTAATTTTTTCAAAGTACATTTACTACTAAAATGATATTCTCTTTTTTATTTTTTCTTTGTCTCTTTTTTCCACAATAACTAATAACGTTAAGTTCATTTATTACAAAATTATATGTAACTAACATAAATTCTTTTGAATTGTAAGTCTTCTATTAATAGTCTACTACAAATTATAATTACTTTGCCCATATTATTATTGTTTAGATCTTATCATATATATTGTTAATAAATAATATCAATTATGACTTAGTTTAGTAACATTTTTCTTTTGTAATCGATATTATGAAAATGAATGTAGATTGTTGAACGACTTATCATGTAATAACCTATATTCAAAAGGATTTTTCTAACATTACTAACAAAAAAATTTTATAAAGTTATCGTTAAAAAAAATCAAAGGAACTTATATTTATATCTATTTGCTCTTTTGCTCTACTTGTAATTTCATGTTGAAATATTTTCTAATCAATTTTGTTAAAGTTAACATTTATACAAGTTTTATAAATTAATTTTATTTTTTTTATAAATTAATAGTTAAATTTCAATTGGTAAAAATTCTATAGTAAAAAGGTAAAATATTGATTCTTTTAATATTTTACAAAACGCATTACACTCTTAATCATCTTTTAAAAGAAATTTTCCATCCTTTAAATTTTAGAAGATGTTTTGAGTGCAAGCATTAACAAAACCCTATAAGCATACATACATACATATATATAAGATGTAATAAATGATACTAAAAATCCGTGCCCCCCCCGGATCATAGAGTGGCCGATTTAGCCTAATATTGGAAGGGGGTTAAGACCCGCTTACAAAAGTGGATCATCACGACTCCCCTAGTATGGTGGGCGACTAGTCTAAGTCATCCAAGTTAAGATAAATAAATAAATAAGGCAAAACCAATTGAGCACATGACTTGTTTTAAGTGAACCCCTAGGGTGGTAGGTGACTACTTCAAACCAAGGGTGGGTCATATTTCCCACTTTTATAAGTGGGTCTCAATCTAACCTCCTATTTTATGCTAAATAGGCTACTCTAAGGTTAGGGAGTAGTTGGTTTCCAATTTTTTATTTTTCTTCATTTTTTCTGATTTTTTAATTTTTATTAATTACATTTATTAATAATCAAAGTTGTAAAACTAGGTAATAGGCTTGAATGAATGATATGACTAGCAAGAGAAAAGATTAGGCTATGGAGGTGTTAGGGTGATTCCAGAAGTACCACTCCGATACCTGAGTAAGTAAAGGAAATCACGTATGGAGGGAAATAAGAAAGTAGAACTATAAAAAGGCCAAGAAGAAGATACCGAATGTTCCAAAGTTGTATTTATAGGTAGCAACCTATAATTACCATGTTGATTGCATTCGACACATTTTTCATGTAGAGAATTGAGCTTTAGACCAACTCCTTACTCCTAAAAATGTAGGGTAATGGGCGATTACTTATGTAGTAACTATCGAACCGTTTATGCTCCTGTCTAAAATTAAGTATCTGGAGGCTCCTCTCTTTGTAGCAAACCTAATAATACAGAGCTTAAATGATGGTAGCTCATTTTTGAGCTATTCTAAGTACCCTGATCTCCTTCCACTCGAACGGAGCTCTACTAAACATATAGGTGGTGCTTACCTTATATAAGTAGAGTCAAACCTCTAGATTTAGGTCAGAGGAGCTTTATGGAGGTCGATTGCAAGCCTAAAGGATCGTATTAGCTCTAATGGGTCTATAGTGAAGGATTCCTATCACCAATTGCCCCTCAACTCTCCATGGTGCATTGCAACAAAGAGAGTAAGAAGTGAGATTGGTTACAACACTCCTGTTCTTTGATACAAATTGATTAGATAAGAAGCCAATTCCGATCTATATTGATGATATCCCATTGAATTTGTTTAGCTATATACATAGATTGTGGGACCTAAACTTTACTACCTAAGTAATAGATTCTTTAAGTTATTTACCGTGTGGTTTGCTCTACCCAACCTCTCTAGACTGATTTTACCTTATCTCAATAAACCAAATTTGATTACTTGACTTTGCTTCCTTTTAGAAAGTGTATTCAGCAAGCTATTAGCATCCATCATTCCAAATTCCATACATTGCCATTCACCCTAAATGACATGCATGACATGTAGGTTATCAGAAACGGAATTAATCTTAGCTGTCGATTTTCAAGATATTACTTGTTCTATGCTTATGATCCTTTTGTACCAATTTTTATGGATCACGATGCTCATGCCTTAATTTAAAGACTTTTACCCCATTCCTTGATATTTTTTCGCAACTCTATTATCACTTAATTTCATCTTAGGTCGTGAACTTTCAATTCTTCCTTCACATGGACTTTCAATTTTTGAACCCATTCATTTAATTATAGAATTATTTAGTAATTATGTCTCGAAATGCATCAAATTCACCTCTTATAGAGGTTGCAAACAAGGAAGCTCTTGTCTCTCCTGAGGTTGTGATGGTGGTTCCTCTATAGCAAGTACTTACTCAATTGGAGAAAAAGATTCTTGGGATTTTTTGTCAAAACTTAGCGAAGGTGATAGAGAGTATATTCGTCATCTCAAGAGGATTGATAAGATTTCTATTACTCAATATCCAGTAGATGGTGAGGAAAGGAGTACTGATATTTTTTAGTATGATCTGTCCTCTAATGGTGTTTCTAGTAACTTATCTAATAAGGAATTCAATATGCTATGTGACTACATCAAGTGCAACCCTTTTAGCTAGAAGGTTGAAAGGCTAGGGGTACACAAACACGTAGCTTTGTTGAGAAAAAGACAATTTTCCTTATTTGAAAATTATTTTGAGGTTAGTCTTCGCATCCCCTTTTCCTAATTCAAGTTATCATTTTTTAGCTATCACGGGATGTTTCCCTAAATGTTGACTCCTAACTCATATAAGGTGATGATTACTTTTGAATTGATCTACAAAATATTAGAAATTAGGGTAACCCCATACTGGTGGGCATTCTTTACAATCAAACATGGTGAAGGGTGGTATTATTCGTGTGCTCAACTTAAGAGAAGAATTTTACTTGGGTTGAAATCATCTATCCATGACTAGAAACAAAAGTGGCTAGTCATTAAGTCAACTAAAGACCTAGAATTTCCTACATAATGGACTAGGCCTATCAAGACAAGTGACATGAAGGTCTTATTAGGTAACGTAAAGTGGTCACAGATAAAATTTAGGAGACATATAATGGAGGGTTTATTTGGGATGCAGAAGTAATCGTTGATTGTTTCCATAAAAGAATAAATTTTATCTTTGATGAAGGGTTGAAGAAAATGAAAGTACGATAAAATGGAAGGCTCTTTCTCGTCCTAAGGATTATGACGATGGGCATAAAGGTTGTATGGAAGTTAACAATGATAAGATAACTAATGGGCAAGAAGGTATGCTCTTAGATTATGTCATGCTAAGGTGGGCTTACTATGGAGAGACATCGCCTACAATGACTTAGAAGGATGAGTGATCTTCCTTGCCTGTGCTCAACACAACTTTAGTGAAATTTTCACCCTTTATTTTTAGAGCTAACTTGTTTCTTATTTTGTAGATATGCCATTAAAAAATCCAAACTCTAGAGACCTTCTTACCACCCTAAAATTAAGCAAGGTTAACAGGAATAACACTGGAGGTGCTGTTAGTAGGAATATTAGTGGTAGGAAGTCTACCCTCATCAAGAAGAATGTTGAGGGACAGCAAAACCATGCTATGCAAATTATGGCCAAACTGAAAAGAGGTTAGGTTGCTGATGCTGAGCCACTGAGGAAGCAACCCAACATAGAGGTTCTTACCAAGAACTAAGCTAAGGACAAGGGAAAAGAGAGGCTAACCAAGAAGACAAAAGGAGGTAAGGCTAGTGCTAATGCTAGTAATGGGTTTCTACTCCCAATAAAGGGATTGAGATCTAATATAGTGTCCCCCTAGCCTCTAATCTCTAGGAGGTTGATTTCTTA
The DNA here is from genome assembly GCA_024138015.1 of Lumnitzera littorea. Taxonomy (NCBI): domain Eukaryota; kingdom Viridiplantae; phylum Streptophyta; class Magnoliopsida; order Myrtales; family Combretaceae; genus Lumnitzera; species Lumnitzera littorea. Next base: position 52,325,302 of record JAMXBB010000009.1, on the reverse strand, counting down.
AGAGGATGTATGAGTTCTTCCCAAACCAGCGAGTTAAGGCCGATGACTTTGCTCTTAGCCATAATCAAGCCATTATTCAACTATTGGAGGGCATTAAGCTCCCTCGAGATGCTGCAAATATTGACATAAATGTTAAATCCCCATCTAACTTGAAGGAGCTACCTGCTGCAAAGCTCTACGATGTAAGCTTCACATTTATCTTTGTCCTTAACATTTTTTTCTTATAATTTATCTTCTTTGTTAATGCAATTGTCTTAGTAACTTATTGCAATCATTAATAGACTCATCGCTAAAAAGAAGGATGTATGTACTCCAATCCTTCTTTTTTACACAAATTTCTAAACTTCCTGTTACCTAATTTCCTTTTAGGTGGCTAAACAAGCCAAAAATGATATGGGCACTATCAAATCGAGTAAATTCAATACTGGACACCTGTTGGCATTCCGGCCTTCCTTCTCCTTTCAGGGCCTATCTGAAAGAGAATACAGTACTTCTTAGTTCTAAATATATGAATAATATGAACCACCTCAGAATTCAATCAGATAGTGCTTTTTCAACTCTCTCAAAATGGAATCTAGGGGAAGAATAGAGATAGAGTTTGCAGCTCGCGTCAAGGCATGGGACAAGGAGAAAGAAAAATCGGAAGGAGAGGTTAAGAATTTGAAGAACAAGCTTAGGGAGGAATCTAGAGCTTTAAAGAGGAAAAACTTTGAGCTGTAGGATGTCATTTCAAAAAGATGGAAGAATATATGCAGTGAGAGGATGAAACTAATAGAAAACATGTTAAGGAGACACAACAATTGAAGACTCTTCTAAACAAGCAAAAAGCTAGTATCTACAACTTGGAGTAAAGGGTAGCTCAGGGTTCCAATTATGAGCAAGTCCTTTAAGAAGTTCAAGACAGCAAGGAGTACAGGAGCATGTTAAGGGAGAAATTGCAAGATGGAGTTAAGATGGCAAAGGAAGAGATCTTAATTCGTCATTCAAATTATGTTCTAAGCTGTATTAACTTCATTATAAAAGCTGCCAAAAGCGACCAAGCACCACAGGAAGGGGCTGAAAATCAAGAGGCTACCTAACAAGATAATTTGCCAACAATAGAAGACAAAGGTCAAGTTGGAACTCCAATGGCTTATCAAAATAATGACCCTAATCCTCCATTTGAAGAGCCTCCTTCAATTCCTGAGCCTCTTGTTGAAAACAATCTTCTATTTCCTTTTGTTTCTATTCAAAAGACTCTTTGTCAACTCAAGATGCCAACCTATTCCAACATATAGTTTATATGACTCCTTCCAGTAATGTTATTCTTACTTCTTTTTAATACCTACCTACAACCTACACGATCAAGTAGAGTACAAACTAATGCCTATACGACAAGGCTACCTTCTAGAGTACGTGGCTTCTTTATTTAGCATCAAATCTACATAAAAATTTATGAAGCATCAACACGTGGCTAACACACTATATGCCAACACTACAAATACGTATTCCAACGGATACCAACAAGGATCACAAATACTTATAAGAAGCTACAAATTAAATTCAAGTATGTTTTGTATTCGGATAATGTACTTTCTATATATAATGAATTCTCATATTACCAAGGGAAAAAAAAAATCACATTTGAAAAATGAAAGCAATGCAAAGATGTACAAAGCATTTGTTATATTTGAAAATAAAAATGAAAGTTGCTTACATTTAGGGTAAGCCAAAAAAAAAAAAAAAAAAACCATCAGACCAAACTGGACTAAATAAAAAATATGCTTTTTTTTTTATAATTTAGTTAAGAAAGTTCTTATTCCAAACCAAATAAAAAATCTATAATTGGTTTAAAATAATAAATCAAAACCAAATCAAACCGTTTTATAAAAAATATAATAATATTTTACTTGCAACTGAAGTAGTTGTTTTACTATAATATAACACTTAAAAGAAATTTCGATTTACATTTATTGAGATACATATGTATTGAACCATTATTTTCCATAATACATAAATCATATATACATATAATTTAATTCAAAGTTTATATGATATGCTTATTTTTATAAATAAAATTAACTATTAATAAACATTTAAAAATTTTTTAATCACTTGAATATTAATTAACTTCATCATCATCTATTATGATATCAATATTTATTATTATTAGTAAATTCAATACTTTTTATATAATATTACATATTACGCATAAATTAGAAGATATGATTTAATTCATAAATCAAACTACACAATTTAATTCAAAGTTTTTAACTAAATCATATTTTTATTGTTTGATTTGATTTGAAGAAAACTCATATTAAACCCGATCACAACTACTCCTACTCACATGCTAACTCAAATCCCCAAAATCAAGGGCAAATTCACTAAACCTAAATAAGCTTTCAAAGAGTTAAGAGATTCATACATAAATACGAATTTTTGGAGCTTTTCCATAGTTTATCATAAGCCAACGCAGCTATCTTCGGAATGACCCATCACGAATGATACCGCAGAATACCAACTCAAAACTTAACTCAAAGTTCATTGACAACATTTAATTATAAAGATTAGGTTGAAAAAAAAAACTAAATAGAATAAGTATAAAAATTAAACAGTAAACTTATCGTACCATATTGAATTTACAAAGACAAAATTTATATTAAAAATTAATTATTTATATTATAAAATAAAATTATTTTTTAATATTTAATAAAATTAATTTTAATTAACTTAATATTATAACATAAAACAGTATTCTTGTTTTGGCCAAGTAAATTTTATTTTTATATTATGATATAGATAAAACAAAATCTAAGTTTTTTACCCAATCTATTGGCCCATTTCTTTTTATTCAATCAAAAAGTATAATTTCAGACCAATCATGAGATAATTTTTAATTTAATCCAATATCACAAAAATTATACAATCAAACACTATCTAAATCAAACCAAGCTCATTGACTACCATTGGAATGATAACAATTGCACTAACAGTGACAGGATCTTAAAAGGAGAATATAGTCTCGTCGGCTTTGGAGCAAAAAACGAAAGTAAATAACCTCACTTAATTTAGATCATCCATATTATTCACAGGTCAGGCACACGAATATGGCTTCAGGAATAATAAGTAAAAATGCTTGGCTAAAAGGAATGGAAAAAGAAAAACCCTCAAGACAACAAAACTAAGAAATAATTAAAGCTGTAAGGTCAGAATGGAAGTATTCCAACAAGAAGCCTCGTCCACTTTAAAGACAAACTTCAGTCAAATTACACGAGGCAACTCCTACAAAGGCAAGGCAACGTGTATTCACGCCTTAGGAACTTCAGATTTCTAGGCACGATTTCTGCTACTTTCGGCGTTTCTTATTGGATAAAAGTAAGGATGTGCCTGCAAGATATTAAAGTAGAAAATATAAAATAAAAAGACGGTCATATAATATAATTATATATGTATTTTTCGTGGGTGTGTGCGTGTAAGTAAAACGGCAATAATTTCTGTAGGCAGCCTCACAGTAGACTTCATCCCAGAGAAAATTCTACTATTGTTTCCATTTCATCTGAAACTCAAAAAAAAAAAAAAAACGAATTTCATAACTGAAGCAACAAGGTTATGATCTCTGAATGTATATCGACTGCTCTTTACATTTCCCATGTATTAGTTTCATTAAATAGCTTTACCTTTAATAATCAAACATCAAGATTTAGCTCCAACAAAAATTTGAAGAAACATTTAAAAGTTAAGTGGTACTTTAGCAAAATGCCCATGCATTTAGCAGAAAAACCTACCGACCTCATTAACATTAGTTTTTATTATCTGGTATATATTCTTAAAACTTCAATCTTTTTTGGTCTTTATAAGCATCTGAACCTTAATCTTTGTCTTTAAGCTCTCCTCAATGTAGCGGATAACACTCCTAAAGATATTTTTCCAAACACAGAGAGATTTAGGAAAGTAACAAAAAGCTGATTGCACAAGGAAACCAATAATCTCAGAAGGATACATAACAATCCATTATAGATGTAATTTCCGGCCAAAACGCTCATTGTAAGTATAAGCAAAGAGCCTGGAAAAAAGTTTCATGTAGGCCAAAGGAAAAGAGTGCAGAACAAGACAAGTGTAACTATCAATTAACTAGAATTACAGTACAAGGACTAGAAACCTCACCATTGCTTCTTTTGCAGTCGGTCTCTCCTGATGATCATACCGCAACAATTTGTCCACAAAGTCAACAGCCTAACAATTAAGGAAAAGAATAAGTTGCATTAAGCATAAAAAGTAAACAATCAAAGCTGCTTGATGGGAAGAAGGGGGAAAGGAACCATTTTTTTTACCTCTGGAACTGCCAGATGTTGATTATCAATGTTAATGAATTTTGACCAAGGTTTCCTGGTGTGCCTGGGTATATAAAAAAGCGTCAGCTAAAATAGAACTTTCATAAGCTTTCCTTTAACTAGACAATGGCAGGTCACCCAACCAACCTCCCAATCAGAGCAGCAAAATTTGGATCCAAATCTATGTGATACTTATTAAGATAAGCATACAATTCATCTGTTCCAAGCACCTGTCATGGAAAGCATAGATTTCAATATGAGTTCCATATGTCCTAATTGTTAAACACCAAGCAAATAAGAAGCTGCTGTTATCATAGAAACATAATTCAACTGCTTTCATGTACCTTGGCTATTTTCACCAGTTGATCATGATTATCATGCCCGTAAAAGAAAGGCTCCTTACGGAATATCTGTATAGCACAAAAGCCTCGTCAAAGATCACAAGAGATAGCATTGCATATGCTAATATGTGTGAAAATTGAATTTCCCCATCATCTATTGTGAATATGGATATGCAAGTTGCAACATATACACAATTATAGAAGCCCTCGCTAAGGGTATATAATAGGCGTTTGCCTCATTAATTTGTTGCATTGGTGTTCTATGCATATATATAAATATAGAAGGTGTGTGTTTCATGGGGTGTTATTTGTATTTTGTTTTGAATAAAGGGGTTATACACACTTGAGTAGGACTGAGCTAATATTGTTATGTGTGACATACTAAGCTCTGATTATTATATGCTGTTACAAGAATACACTGACACTTCTATATGACAAAGAAAATACTACACCCTCTCAATGTTAAATCAGGCTAACTGATCAGCAATCCTGCTTACTATATGGAATTCACTTTTAGGCTGACAACCTATAGAAAGCATATGCTAATCAGAGTGGTTAATTTGGTGCATTTAGAAACTCACACAAGAAAACCTGTAGGAAACGTATCAATTACCAAGAAAATCTATCAGAAATATATCTATGGATGATAAATACAGAGTTCATGCATACAAGCAAAGACATTTTTCACATGAGCAGGAATGAGGTTGTGCATATGCAGCTAGAGTAAGACAAAGGAAGCTGAAGAAAAAATATATGTATATATATTGGCTCACCATTCCAGCAAACATGCAGCCAAGGCTCCATAAATCTAAAGAATAATCATAGTCTTGTAAATCAACAAGTAGCTCAGGACCTTTAAAGTATCTGTAAAGCAAAGGTCAGGATGGGTGCTCTCAAATACACCTTGATATGAACCAACAATTGGCAAATTAACAGAATGCAAAACAAATGCATAATAACAGGTTCACTTCCTGCCATCTAATACAGCATTCAAAACATAAAACATATCAAAAGAGATAGTCAACTAAGAAAATAAATCTTAATGATATATGTTATGTTAAGCACACTTTTCACTAATATTTCTTAGTCTTTGAAAAGAGTCCAGATAACATAAATGCACAAACAGCATAGCACAAGCAGGACAAGCATCATTCACTTCCATGAAAAGTTAAAAACACTTGGATATAATCAATTACCGAAGCTTCAACAGAATAGGACATTTTTAGGAGCAAGTATACCTATCTTCAGAGACCATAATGTTAACATTTTCTTTTGTAAAGTAACCATTGCTAACTCCTCTTTGATGTCCAATCCCCTTAGTATGTCCTTTTATTCAGATAAAAAAACAAAATAAATTGTCTTCAATTGCTTCTTCTAATTAAGTTCTTTTGCATGGATTTTTCTTCAAGTATTTAATCCTGACCCAAATTGTCACAATCGCCCCAGTGTAGCTATACTAAAAAAGAAAAAGAAGAGCAGGCAGGAAATATGACTGGCCACAGTTTGACAGGTGCAAATCTAACCTAGCCCAGCCCAAATGAGCTCTGTGATTGATTGGACATGCATAGACCACAAATACAAGGAGCTGGACCTAAAGAAACAAACTCTTCCTCTTAAACATAGCAGCAGCAGCAATAACAGTTTCATGCGATTAGAGATATGTTAAATATCTTGAAGAAAACAAGAATACCATAACAAAATCTGTATGGCACCAACCTTGAAGCCACACGAACATTGTATTCTTTGCCGGGATGGTAAAACTCAGCAAGGCCCCAGTCTATAAGACGAAGTTTTCGTTGCTCGTGATCAATCATGACATTATGGGGTTTTACATCACGATGCATAATACCTTGTGAATGGCAATAATCTAATGCCTGCTCATAATTATAACGAGAAATTACTGATTATTGGATCCCAGCAGATCAATATAAATGCAGATACAGAAAAAAGAAAAGTTACAGGAGAAAAAAGTTAGCTGCATATGCAAACAAATGCACCCTACATCTTTTTTAATTACAAATCCCCTCTACACTATTACATTGTGAATTTAAGATGTATTCAGTGAATATTGCCTGCATGGTATGCACTGCTCTATCTCCCTCAAAAGCAGCAAAATCTATATAAGGCTACCGCCTATTACACAATCTTGATGCGGACAGCTAACACACCCATAGTCACTCGCAGAAACACAAGTATCTCGTTCAGTTACTACTGAAAATCCATACAAAAAGCTGAGTAAAGTTGAGTTGCAAATTAATGAAACTTATAATTCAGTCTGCATGCCATCTGATACAATTGAAAATGCCAAGAATGCCTCAATTTATTTTGGGGGATTTTGCATCATCCAATTATTACAGTTTATTTTTTTTTTAAATTATCAGACAATTATTATACATTTTATGTCCCATTTACTAGTGAAGGTCAGTTATCTCTATTTGGTAACTGCTGTCTAGTGATAGTTAAATTTCTGTGGCACATAAGGGTCTACATGAACGTTAATTTAAAAACGAGAAAAAGAAGAAGAAGAAGAAGAAAGAATAAATCCTTTACAGATATTACAGGGTCCTCTCATTTAGCAAGCTCTTTTTTTTTTTTTTTTTTTGGTGGTGAGCAAATGAATTCCTTGATATAAGATAATATACAACTGCTAAGGCAAGAACAGGTAACAAAAATGTTGTCCAAACAAAAACAAAAGGGAGTATGCGAAAATGAAACTAGAGACAACCAATCCTAGAAGAGACATTGTGAGTTTATATAAGCTGTGATCTTTCTTGCAAGGCTCTAAGGATGAGGAATTGGGGAGCCCAAGCAAACATAGTTTCTAGTGCACCACATGTAATAAACTGAGGCAGCAAGAGCAACTCTCCATTTGATGATGCAAGGAAAGGATGAGGAAGCTGTTGCCAATAGGCCTTGTATGGCACCTTGCAAAGATTGATAAGAAGATGGACACCATGGCTTCCTATGACTTCATGCCACACCAATGAGGAATAAGGGCAATCAAAGGAGATGGCAGAGGTTTTCTAGACTATTCACACAGAAAAAACAGTCTCTTGGGGTTTCTTTGGGTAAGGTGAATTTTTTTTTTTTTTTTAACCCCCAATTTATATAAAAAGATAACTAATACTAAAAAAGGGGAAGAAAAAGCCATGGAGGAGGAATCCTTGCTGCTGGAGAAGAGAGAAAGCAGAAACGCCAGCGAGAACATGGATAGAGAGGACAGCTGACTACTGGCAGCCAGAAAGCAGGCAACTGAACAGTACAGAGATGGGCCAGTAGACAATGGATGATGGCTGGAAATCAGCAACTAGAGGCGACCAACAAAGACTGGAAGGAGGGAGGTGGCTGGATGAAAAAAAAACTCAAACCCTAGAAGGACTTGGGTGGGAAAACTGAAAATTAAAAAAATCCTAGAGAGAGGACAGAGCAACTTTCTCTCTCTACATTCATTTCATAGGCTGGCGCCTTATCTGTCAGTTGAGGTTGTTATGCCCCATCTAAACAATTTATCAAGTGTAGAGTTTTTCAAGATAAGCCAGCCAAAGAAAACAGTGTCTTGGTAGACTTTTTGCACCAAACATTCTTCACCCAAGGAACAATCTCCAGTGTGGGTGTAAATATGTGCCAAAAGCATCATTTTTTTCCTTGGGGGAGAGGTGGGGTAGGGGTGGGGGTGTGAGAGAGAGAGAGAGAGAGAGAGAGAGAGATTAAACACAAAAAACGGATACGAATAAGAGAAGGGCTTGATCATATATATAATATAATGATGTAATAAGGCTACAGGAATAGATTTTCCTGATATCAATAAATATGCCTAGGTAACACAGTACGTCAATACATTTTTCTGTAAACATTAAAACTTTCTCGGTATTTCGTATTTAGTATATTATATATTCAGGAAACTTATCATAAGACAATAAGAACCCCTAATTAATGACTCCAAAACCATATAAACTAGTATTCTTAACATTCCATACTTAATATACCTTCTAGCATCTAACTAGAAAATCCAAAGAAAAAGCAAAGCTTTAAGAAAAACTTATACCCCCTCCTATCTCAACTAACCCTAACTCACCCAAGTCCTAACCTGATTTAGAATCTGATGCACCACATATTAGACCATGTTTCCAATTGCTGGCATTGGACATTTTTTGTGTTTGCATGTCTTCTTCCTTCTGGGCCATTCTCTTCTCTCTGTTTTTTTCTTATTCACTTGCAGCTAATGCTGTTGTTCAAACCTTAAGCAAAACCAACACTGGTGTCAAATGGAATGGCCACAGAACAAGAAGTCCACTACCATTTTCAAGAGTCTAATCGGTATTCATAACCAACACTATGTTGGTAAGATACAGGAAACAGGCAAGTCCTAGTTAACAAACACTGCACACCCCAAAAGAGACATCACTCACCTAATAGCAACATCTCCAGCAATTTTTAGCAAGCCTTAAGCATAACCCCCAAGGTTATGATAGTGCCTTGCGGAATGAGATCTTACACCAGAATGCAACTATAACTAACTGGGAAGTTAGCAATATGTTCATAATTTACATAACTACTAATTATTTTGCAAATAGATTAAGTGGGTAGAGGGACTAAAAGCACAATGCCTATCCAACTCTCATCTTCAAATGCTTAAAAATACCCCAGCAACCACATTTACACAGATGTATCCAATCTGCATATATCCAGGAAATTTAATTTTAATAATGAAGGGAGACAAAACTTGCCTTGAGAAGTTCATATATATAATATCTGACATCAAAATCAGAGAGTGTTGGATACAAGACTTTGAAATCAGTGTTATTCACATATTCAAATATCAGACTTGGGGTTTTCGATTGTTGATCACGAACAATATCAAGCAGCTTCACGATATTGGGTCCACCACAAAGATTTTGCAATATTTTAATTTCACGCTTAATCTGCAAAAAGTACAAAATGGAAGTTAATCTGCAAAAAGAAAGAGAGATCTAATCTGCAAAAGTTACAAAAGCAAGCACTTCAAATCATGATATATATACTCTTGTGCGCAGCAAAATGATACAAGTAAGGGAACCATTTAAAGATGAACATGCTTTTCAATTAAACAACTGGGAAGCTGCTAAATCTATTACAATTAACAAAATCACCATTCAACGAATTACTTCCTTGGGACCCACTATCATTAAGCAAACATTTGAAAACACAACGCTTAGAAACGACAACCAAGAATGTCTAAAATAATTTATAACATCGAATTTCATCCCATTTTTTGTATTAATCAAAATTCCTTGCACCAGAATTAAACATTCTAAATAAATAAATTTCTTAAACTAGCATCTAAACTCTTATGAAAAAAAGTGCCACTAGAAATAAAATGTTACAAGATCGTGTTTATAATCAAGTTTTATGGCTATTTAGTGTTAAATCTGGACTACTTGTGCCTTTATTTTAGTGGCTTTTTCTTCCTAACTTACCTCTGTTTTGACATGTTTAGGGCTTGTTTACTAGGGAACTCCATGATCTCTAGTTTAGGCTCAATTTAAAAGAGAATCTAAGATCTCTTTAATACTTTAGAACTCTAGATCTCTGACTGGTTTTAACTTTTTAACATTTACTCTTCCCTTGGAAACGCCACTAACCTAGCAGCAAATTTCTTTTGATTTCCCATTAATCTCTTCATCATTTTCCCTACTTGCTAATTCATCCTCCACTTCCAGCCAAAAGATTTCTTGAAGTTACGATCAAATGAGTATTGTTCATCACAATTAAAACAAAGCCACCTAACTTGACACTCTTCCAATTCTTCCTTGGTAATTTGCTTCACAAAAGGAATTCTTAATCCAGATGTTATTGAACTGTTGCCTTATTGCACCACTTTCTTGACCTCCCAAGAATGTTTCCTCCTATTTAGAGAATCCACTTCTTTCACACAACCACGCTAAACCCATCACATGAGGCAAATGTTATATTTAAACTATTATTGCATCTTTTAAGCTGTTGATGAATCTTTTAAGTCACTGATGAGTATTGCGACTTCTTGTTCAGGCGATAACGAACTGGCGCTGACTGCTAGTAGTCCAAAACACCTTTGATAAACTTCAACGCAAATCATTTGTCAAAGTTCTAACATTTCTCCCAAGTGCTCTCCCATTAAAGGAGGCCTGAACCTAAGATTGCGTTGGTTTTTTGAGTTCTTCCCAAGTTTAACTGTGATCGATCTCTTTTGAGTTTCAAAAACCACAGTTGCGCATCTCCCTCTGGATGAGAGGAAGCTGATGCCAACTTATCCTCTTCCAATGTCCTTCGCTGATGAAAGAAATGTTTGGATTGATTAATCCACTCCCATCAGATCTGTCATTCCATCATATAAAGGAAATCCAATCGGGCAAACTTCAGAAATGGGTTCCAGTCTCTTGATGTCCTCCATTAATTCTCCTTCGTTCCAGTCGCACTTAATTATTGCTGCCTTCCCCAATTTCACGGTCACCAACCTGTAATTCCATTAACTCACGTGGCACCTCTTGTATTTGTTGGGGAAAATTCTAGTTGGCACACCTGAATTCATTTCTTTTCACTTTCTCATTCAGCCCTCTTTTGATTTGGGTCCTCTTGGCACATAGCCATGAATGACTTGAATTGTTGCTGAAGAATATGAAATTCACCCATGGTTTGTAGAATAGCATTTGTGATCTAGTTTAAGGGCAATTCAACATGAAATCTTGGCTACTTGTGTCCTTATTTTTATGGTTTTGTCTTCTTAACTTACCATGTTTAGATTTGTTTTGGGCTCTTTTTCAGAGAAACCTATGATCTCTACTTTAGGCTCAATCTAAGAGAGAGTGTAAGATTTCTTTAGCACTCTAGAACTCTAGATTTCTGAAAATAAGATTTCGCTTGCTTTTTCCAATACACTGCACAATACGAAATGGTACAAAATGGCAGTTTTCCCCTACATCAATGGCTCCCTATTTTCTCTCCTACATGACCCACTAACTGCACACCTATACCGCCCACTAACTATGCATGACTAAAGACTTTTGAAAAAAAGGAAAATTACATACTGAACCTACATTCCAGGACACAACACCAACCCTACACCAACAGCACACTGCACACACACAAATCCACTGCTGCACCAGCAGCTCTCCACGCCACAACTAACTAGTTGTAACATAAAAATATATCTTCTATGAAGGTCATATCCTGTGGAAGATTGCTTCTTGTATCTTCACTGAAAACAGGCTAAATGAAATTTCATTTAGATTGCCATGCATTCAACACACAAGCCAGCAAGCAGCTGCAGCACATATGTAATATATATGTGATGAAAAAATGACAGAGCAAATATTTTTTTCTTTCCTTTTATGCTGAATGGTCAAGAAAGCTGTGATCATAAGCCAACTGCAGCCTCCTACCATAGTTATTTGAGCTTAAGCTAAAGTAATTTTTGCATGACTAGGGCATAATGTCATGGAAACATATAGGCTCCATTTAGTTCATTTATTTTTCATCTCATTAGTGCCTACTTGGTTTCTTGAATCTTACGTTTGCTAAGAATAAGACAAAAAATATGGAAATATACTTTCATACATACTCCTTTTAAAATTAATTATCCAATTAAAATAATAATTTCCAATGTATAAAATATATTTTTTTCAAATCTTTTTTTTTAAGTAAATAAAATTTTATTTTCCAATTATAACACTCCAATCACTACTTTTATTATAATTATAAAATAAAAACAGATAAGATACAAATAAGATGATTTTCAAACACTAGATTTCAAACAGATACAAATAAAATACAGAAAAAAAAACAAATCATCCAAATAGGACCATAATTGACAATTTCTAACATCAAGTGCTGGAGCCCTTAAAAAAAAAAAAGAGAAATTTGAAAGTGCACAGCTTCTTAATGAGGAATGAAATATCATGAACTCCACAAGTCCCCATAAAATCACTAATTAGATACATCATGCACTGGACTACTTTGAATTCCAGCTAAAATTATTTTAGATTGTAACAAGATATGACTACTGTTTCGTGTTCTTTGGCTCTAGGTTGATCTCTTGAGCTGCACAATCAAAAGGAAATTGCAAATCGACTACAAAAAGAAAGGTACATGAGCAGGGGGTTTCACAAGAAACAACCATCTCCAGGGGAAATTTGAAGGCATAAAATGCCAAACTATGTAGAGAACATCAATAAAAACTCACCTTTTTTTTCTTCACTGGCTTAAGAATCTTAACTATACATTTCTCATTGTCCGTGCAGTGTACACCTTCAAAAACCTCACTATATTTGCCTCTTCCCACCTTCCTCACCACTTCATAATCATCTTGCTCCCTACAGAATCCAGATTACAGTGAAACATGGCAGAAAGAACATCTAAAGAAAGACCACTATAATTTACTTTCATAGACCAGAGAGAAAAGCACTGTGAACAGGATTTAGATAATGAACCCCACCAATACAGGAACAAAAAACTCAATTTTAATAGAAGCGATATTCAGAATTTTTTATGACAAGACAGGAAACAAAAAGTCAATTTTAAAAATTTCCTACCTTCTGCTTAATATCAACCATTCCACATAATCTGCTGACATTATAGCACAAAGATGAGCCCTGGTTTGTATTTTTGCTACATTTTCTCTTCAACAAACCATTTCAGAAATCATCTTGGTCGATGCACAACAAAATAAGTGCAATGATTTGAACACAAAATATGTACGTTCAAATAATTTAAGAGAATACCTTCTCTTTTGGGTAAGTAATTTAAGAAAATACCTTCCCGTGCATATAACATGGAGACCCACATCATCAAGACAATTTGAATGACTGACCCAAGTTTATGATGAAAAACACATTGTTACAGGATCGGGTTGAAATTCTTCTGTTTCTACCTTTTTTTAATTTAGGGTTTGGGCTTGTTAAAGAAACCTCAATGATCTCATATGTTAGGAACAATTTTGGGAAAAATCAAGTCTATCCTTCTCCTCATTTTTTTCTTTTTTTTGCATTATATGTTTGGTACAATTGACAGTTATTTTCTGCAACCCTTGATTTCTCTCCAGCTTCCACATGTCTAATAACTACCTATTGCAGTTACACAACTACTCTTATTGGATAAAAACTGGTCCACATGGACCTTCAAACCTGATGCCAACTAGACCAATAAAATAACACACGTAACCCATCAGAACACTACATACAAACATACTACAATCTGGACAGACACACAAACAAACACTAGTTACATGCACAAACACAAACGAACATGTGTACATACGCTACAGGATTCACCATTAAGGACTTCTTTTCTTTCTACGATCATACACACGAACTCCTTGGCTAGTTTGTGAGCCTTGGGGCATAACATTACTCCCTCCCTCCAAAGCACCCACGACCTCATGCACGAACATAGGATAATGTCGGGATATTTCCATAGCATCTTCCCATGAAACACCGGCTGGGGAATAACCATCCTAATGGATGAGGACCTCGTGCTTGAAGCTGTTTTTATGAGTATCCAGCATTGCCTTAGGTAGTGGTATAACTAATCCTTGGTGTACATTAGGCAATGTTGGTGGCGTGGACACATCACCTTCAAACTTATTTAAACATGACACATGAAAGACCGGGTGAATTTTAGTTTCAGCTGGTAAGAGAAGTTGATACACTACTGTACCCACCTTTGAATGCACTTGGAATGGACCATAAAATTTAGGCTTGCGTCAAGCCACAACTGACATTTAGCAATAAGGTTGTAGCTTAAGAACCCAATTGCCTACTTGAAAATGAGCTTCTCTATGATTCTTGCCATGTTTGTGCTTCATTCAAGCTTGCGCTTGTGACAGCTTCTCCCTTTGTTCTTTCCACAGCAAGTTCCTGTCCAACAATTCTTTTTCAACAGCTCCTATCTTGGCTTTACCCAGCCAATAATCAAGAAGGTGGGGAGGAGGCCTTCCATAAACAATTTCAAAAGGTGTAGCCTCAAGGAATGTGTGGAATCCGATATTGTAACAAAATTTAGCCCATGCTAATGCTACCCAATCCACCCATTTCTTGGGCTTGTCACCAGTAAAACAGCGGAGATACATATCAATAGTATGGTTAACTACTTCGGTTTGTCCATCACTTTGGGGATGATAAACCAAAGGAAAATGTAAGTGAGTACTGCTCAGCTGGAATAATTCTTTCCAAAAGGCACTTGTGAAAGTGACATCCCCATCACTTACAATTAACTCAGGCAAGCCATGTAATTTAAAAATATTGTCAAAAATACACATGCTACCGAGACAGCCACAGAGGGATGACTCATAGGGATGAAATGGGCATATTTCAAGAATCGATCAACCACCACTAGTAGAACTGATTTTCCATGAGATATTGGTAACCTATCAACAAAATCCATGGACACAGCAGTCCATACTTGAGTAGGAATAAGGAGGGGTTGGAGAGAACTGGCTAATAGTAGATTCTGGACCTTATTTCTTTGGCAAACTGAGCAGGCTTTAACAAAAACAAAATCTTGTACATCCCTTGCCAAAAAAAATCCCTGGAAATTCAGTGTAAAGTTTTTTGATAGCCTTCATGATGCACATCATGAATGACTTCAATAATGGTCTGACAAGATGTGAAGAAGAATCTAAGTACACCCGATTTTTGTAGAAAATTAAATTATTCTGCACTTTCCATTCCAAGCCCAGTCCACTATTTATTCTTGAAACAAGCTGCTGAAGCGTGGAGGAGCTTTGTACTTCTTCCCTTACTAAGTCGAAGAGGTGCAAATTAGGAAAAGAAACTGCACAAAGGTGTCTTGATACATCCTCTCTCCCGCACAAAGCATCAGCCGCACGATTCTCACAACCACACTTATATTCAATGGAAAAATCAAACCCCAAGAGTTTGCTGATCTAGTGTTGTTGAGGTGAAGTGGTAATCCGCTGTTTTAACAGAAACTTGAGGCTATAATGATTCGTTCGTACAATAAACTTTCTACCCTAAAGATATGCCCACCAATGCCTTATCGACTTTGCTAACCCAATCAATTCTCTCTCATAGGCCGCCAACTTAAGGTGGTGTTGTGCAAAAGGACAGCTGAAGAAGGACATTGGACGACCCTACTATTGCAAAACCGCACCAACACCAGTGCCCGATGCATCACTTTCAACCATGAAGTCCAAAGAAAAATTGGGCAGCACTAACACCGATGCTTGGGTCATGGCTGTCTTCAATTTCTCAAATGCTACTTCAACATTAGTGGTTCAAATAAATTATTTTTTTGAAGCATCTTAGTGAGAGGTTACACAATCTTGCCACAATCCTTCACAAAACACCGATAGTATCTGGTTAAACCAAAAAATCCCCTTAAGGCTGTAATATCAATTGGTTTTGGCCACTTTATCATTGCCTCGACCTTTTTGGCATCCGCCCTAACTCCCTTTTCCGAGAGAAGATGACCCAAATATGCAACTTGTAGTTGACCAAAGAAGCACTTAGATTTTTTTTAAAATAAATGGTTATCTAGGAGTAAATTAAATACCTCACATAACTGCTGCATATGTTCTACCCATGTTTTACTATATATCAAAATGTCGTCAAAGAAGACAGGGACAAATTTCCTTAACATACCTTTGAAGATATCATTCATAAGAGCCTGAAATGTGAAAGGAGCATTTGTAAGACCAAAAGACATAACGAGAAACTCAAAATGCCCATGATGCATACGGAAGGCAGTCTTTTCAACATCAGCTTCATGCATTCAAACTTGATGATATCCTCAACATAGGTCCAATTTGGAAAAATATTTTGCTCCATGCAACTCTTCCATCAATTCCTCAATAATTGGAATGGGAAACTTATCTTTTACTGTCTTCTCATTCAATGCACAATAATCCACACAAAATCACCAAGTTTTGTCTACCTTCTAGACCAACAAAACTGGAGATGAGAATGGAGACTGAATTGTGCGAATAATCCCCTTAGCAAGCATGTCATCACACTGCCTTTCTATCCCATCTTTCTGATGCTGTGGATACGTATAAGGGCGCACCACCAGTGGAGATGTACCTGATTGCAACCTGATCCGATGATCACAATTGCGAGAGGGAACAAACCCTGAAGAGGCTGAAGTAGGTCTTCATATTCCAACAACAAAATCTGCAACTCCTTTTGTTGTTCTGCTACAGTGATTGCTGCTGCCATGGAAGGAACATCATGCATGGTCATCCTTTCAAGTATGACATGCTGACCATTTATACAAAATTTCATACACATTGCACCAAAATCCCAATCTATGGCTCCCAAAGACATCAGCCAATTAACCCCCAACACAACATCCACTCCACACAAAGATAAAGCATATAAATCAATCTGAAATTTCTGGGCAGCAAGTGTCAAGAATACTTTCTTACAAACACCATCACTACGAATCTTCTCTCCATTTGCCACAGTCACGTGAATGCGCTCCCTTGAATCCACCACCAATCCCAACCTTTCCACCACCATCACATCAATAAAACTATGGGTACTACCCAAATCTACCAACACCACAACCCTCTTCCCTTGTATAGTTCCCTTTCATGGTCTGTGACTTCCCTACCCCAACCATGGCATGGAGTGAGACTTCTCCTTTACCCTCTATCTCTTGTGGTAGTGGTTGATTATCATCTTCATCCACTTTGTTACTCTCCTCAACACACTCCAACCAAAAGAGCCTCTTACGTTTATACACTACTGTAAACGATTCATCACAATTAAGACACAAACCTGTTCTTCTTCTTTCTTCCATCTCCGACTTGCTCAACTCTTGAACATAAGGATTCTGCACTAATGTCAAAGGGGCAGCAGCTTCCTTCTTAGGAAATTCAGTTTCCTCTCTCAATCCTTGGCTTCTCCTTTCAATTATACTTGCCAAGGTCACTGCTTGGGTCAAATCCCTAGGCTCATGAAGCCCCACATCCAGTGCAATATATTCTTTCAGCCTACTCAAAAACAACAGTTCTCGCTCTAGAGATAGGGAGGGAACTTGCGCTGCAAATTGTATCAATCTCTTCCTATAAGACTCCACAGACCCTAAATGTTTTAATTTGGCAAGTTCGCCCAATGGATTATTTCGCATGGGTGATCCAAACTAGACATTACAAAAGTTCCTTAAACTCTTCCCAATTTAATCTGGGTCTGTCTTTTTCTACTTTCAAAAACCAAAGTTGCACCTCGCCTTCCATATGGAAGGTTGCAATTTCTGATGTTTAAGGAAGTGTTTACACCTATTCAACCAACCAATTGGATCAACTGACCCATCATACTTGGGAAAATCTAAGCGAGCAACCTTTGGAATCACCACACCTCTATCTTGAACACTACTGCCTGTCGACCTTTCATCAACACATACACCCACTACATTGGTCTCCTCTCTGTCCTTGTCCCTTCCTATATTGGTTGAGACTTCCTTATACAAGTTCTCTATTTGCTCTTCCATGTGCGTGTGGTCAGCCTTATACATTTCCATGAAAGTTTCAAATCGTTGTTGCAATTGCTTCACCTACTCCATATAACCTGGCTCTAATACCAAATTGTTACAGGATCAGGTTGAAATTCTTCCTTTCCTACCTATTTTCAATTTAGGGTTTAGGCTCGTTAGAGAGAACCCAACAATCTCATATGTTATGAACAATTTTAGGAAAAATCATGTCTCTCCTTCTCCTCATTTTTTTTCTGCAATATATGTTTCGTATAATTGACAGTTATTTTCCGTAACTCCTGATTTCTCTCTAACTTCCACATGTCCAATAACTACCTATTGCAATTACACAACTGCTCTTATTGGATAACAAATGATCCACATGGACCTTCAAACCTGATGCCAACTAGACCAATAAAATAACACATGTAACCCAACAGAACACTACATACAAACATACTATAATCCGGACAGACACACAAACAAACACTAGTTACATGCACAAACACAAACCAACATGTGTATACACACTACAGGACACGCCATTAAGGACTTCTTTTCTTCCTATGCTCATACACACAAACTCCTTGGCTAGTTTGTGAGCCTTGGGGCGTAACACACACACACACACACACACAAAACACATACTACAAGCAGCAAAGAATCAAGTAGGACTTTTCTGATTCTGGTCAGCTACATGTAACTCCAAGGATATCTTTTATCTGACATTCCCAATTACATGCTCGTAAAAATAAGTTGTTTCAGTTGATAAAACTTTAGTATAAAAACTTATATTTCCAGCCATACAGTTGAAAATGTGCTCCAAAGACATCTTTTATCCAACATTTCCCATTTATTTCTTTTAGTTGATAAAACTCTAGTTTACAACAACTAAAGAATTTGTGGAATGATTAGAACGCAGAGGACACAACTTTGCCTTTAGAATTCAGATGACAACTTATAACCTGTAGAGAGAACTTATGTTTGCTCCTAAACCTAAATAGATTAATAAACATTACAATGCATGCACATATGTTTGCCTACAGGCAAAAATAGAGTATATACTTGCAATAAAACTTACACAACTATAACAAGGTGTTAACATCCTTATACCAGATGTTGTAAGTAAAATTTATCCTTAATTTGCATCACTCAAAGAGGTACATTCTCCATTTGCACTTAAAAGCAAACTTACATCCTTCTTATTGTAATTATCCCAAGAAATTTGTTATATAAGCAATGTCCAAGCCACCAATCGCATATCACAAGAAAGAATCATGCACTGAAATGTATAAAGTTTCTCCTTTTAGCCGCTTAAAAATTAAAAAAAAAAATGCTCAGAGCTACCATCAACGAAATGGATACAACTCATTACGATATTCACGCATGCTATCCAAGATAAAATTTCTACAGTTCACAATTCGACAAACCCCCTTTATTTTCTTTTTCGGCAAATTAACTCTATTAAACCAAAGTAAAATACAAATACTTCTACAGTAGACCTCCAATTTATATGAGCAGAAAATTTATATTCCCAAAAAAGGTAAAGTTTACATGCTCAAATTTCAATTTCCGTAAAAGACAAACAAAATTCCCACTTATAAAGAAGGGGAAAAAAAAAAAAAGAGAACAAATGATAAAAATACGTAAGAACCGAGCTCCTGCATGGATTTTTCAGCGTTCATAAAAAACTAAAACCCTAACCGTAAAAAAGAAAAACAGAAAAGCGTGTACCAACAAAACAAAAGAATTGAACGATACACACCCCCATTGAACGGTGAGAGACTCATAGTCCCAATACTCTTTCGGCCGAATGACGTTCACATCGGCATAAACCCTAGCCTTGGACGGCGCACCGGGCCGGCGAATCGATTTCCCGATCTTCTGCGCCAGGGTTTCCGGTGTCGAAAGAGCGCGGAGTTTGTATTTCTGGTGTACCGGCAAGCGGTGGCGATGTTGGTGGTGGCTCGCGTGAAGAGGTCCAGAGGTGGTGATGCGGCGGCGGCGGAGGAATAAGAAGATGTGGGAAAGAGAGAGAGAAGGAAGAGAGGAAGGAGGGAAGAGAGAGGAGAGAGAAAAACGATTTTGTTGAGGAGAGAGGGAAAGAGGAAGAGGGAGAGTGAATTGACGGAGTAAAGAAGGAGAAGGCCCTATGGCCATCAAATGGAAAAAAGGAGGCGAGAGAATGATGATTGTAGAGCTTTCATGGTGAGATTACATTGTTTTTTCCTCGGTTCTTTGTTTTTTTCTTTATTTTACTCCTTTCTTTTTGTTCTTGTAACTGACTTTTTTTTCTTTTTCCTTTTTTCTTTTTTAAAAATTTATTCTCTCTAATTACCAGGGAAAAAAAAAGAACTATTCTCTCCGGAAAAAAAAAAAAAGTTATTCTCTTGACTTTTTGCAGTTGTTGGGATATTTTTTTGTGACTAAATTTATTTGAGGTGATTTTGGAAAATTTTGATGCTTTAATTGGTATTAAACCCACCATTGTTAACGTTGAATAAGAATCAACATCTCAATTCTAAGAAAGAAAAGACAAAATACTAAATCATTTGAATTTTTTTCCACTAGAAAAGCAAAATTTATGTTATCTATTATCAATAATCAATTATAATTATTAGGCCAACGCAATTACTCAACCCTACTTTCCCAACGTAAAGTATCCACTCAATTTTCTTTCTACCAAAAGTTATTTAGTACATTTTTCTTTTTCTCAACACATTTCTCTTTTTGGTTTCATCCATATATGAACATGCTACCATTTTCCTATTACACTTTACATTTCTTCTTTTTCATTGCAGGGCAACCTCTTCAATTGCATTGTGTTGTTCATAACAAAGTTCTTAACTAAACTTATGGAATTTTTAGGATTTTTATCTTCTATGATTACATATAAATAAAGAATTTATGCCCTTTACGTGTTTAACTATAGAAAATACAAAAAGTTACCTCAATGTCACTAGAGAGCAATTTGACTTAAATCTTGGGTTAGAAGCATTTAATGATTGATTATTATAAACCCAAAAAATTTAGCCTTTTAGATATAATATCAAACTAAAGTGTCGTAGATAAATTCCCTAAGTTATTAAAATTATATAAAATTAAAATCGATTTAAAATTTATTTTAAAACCTATAACGAATATAAAAAACCTTAATATACGATTTGAAAATCTTAATCGCATAAAAAAAAAATCCTCAACTCCACATATGTCTACTCACAAAAATTTGAACCCGAACGAAACAAAAACCACCCTAAACACTAAATCTAAGATTGTAAAACCCCATCATTTACCCTAATGCTAATACAACCCTATATCAATAAAATTATTACTAAATATACGAAATTGTATCAAATCACTATGAATAGTTAGAAATAATTTTAAATAATAATAATTAATTAAATTAAATCAATTAAAATAGTAAATTCATAAAATTGTGAATTTATCCTACATGACATATAAGTGTAGCGCTATACATATATATATTTTTATATGTTTATCCTGTTCATCATTTTCTTAAATACATAAAATAATATATTATACTAGATATTTTTACTAATACATTATAAGGTATAATATAATTTATTTGAATTGTAACTAGACTAACTAAAATAATCAACTTTCTTTGAGAATTCAATCTCTTCTTTAACTAAGTAAAACCATCTCATTATATCCCTAAATCAATCGTATTATAACCTAAACCTAACAATTTAGGAAAATGTAACAAAAAGGAGAAAATATTTTTCCCTCCTTCATGCTTTTCATGTATGTTGTGAAATAAACAAATGTACCATTAATTTGTTTTGTTTTCTTCCCATTATATCACACATGAAGCATCCCCCAAATCAATGATGACCATACAATTAAAGTCAACTAAATACAAGAGTTGTCAAATCATTTTTTTTTCTTACCTTTCACATCTTGCAACACCATGCCATTCTCTATCATTTTAACATCCATTGAATTGTCTCATCTTGGTTACTATTTGTCCTAAAAGCCAATTTGAAGTGAGAAAATAATTACTAAACAAACTCTATGTAGTTAATTAAGTAAGGTGACCAATTAGGTTATACAATAGTAAAAGTTTTAGCAAAATCACATATGAAGATAAATCAACCACTTATATCAAATTTTCTTATCAATTTAAATATATTTAAACCAAAGCTAATGATGATAACTTAATTGATCTTTCACTTGACTTTTTCCATAAGTATAAAATAAACCAATTCCTATCTCTCCATATAGGCTACACTACTTATAGATAAGTAAACCAACAAATAAATTATTTAAAGTGTAAAAGTACAATAATATGATAACCTCCCATGCCCTAAAGGACATAAGCCATGCCATTTGGAAGAGGAAGGAAAAGGCATGTCATATCTTATTATTCCAACATTCTTTCACTTTTTTTGTCTCAATCACTATTAGTCCTCACATGCTTATATCACCTAATTATTCCATGACAACTTATGTATTAAAATTTAAAACTCGAACCTAACCAAATTTTACTCGACTCTAGAAAACTATAACTTCCTTTAAGAAGCAAATCATGATATATGAATCACTATAAAAATTGAACCCTAAAAGAATCATACATATAAGACTTCCAATCGATCAATTTAATTCAATTTTAAATTTGAAATTTTGTTTTAAAAACTAAAAATAATAGTGAGAGTTAGAATAACTTATCATAGGATAACTCCCCATAGGTATAAGAAAAGACAATTTCCTTACCTCCATATAAGCTATACTACTTATTGATAAGTGGTGCAACTAGTCATGTACTAAAGTCAACATGATTTGACAAAGCTATGCCCTTAAAAACATAGCTATAACCGATTTAAAAAGAAGGGAATAAAGGGTCATTCCTTGTCAATCAAACATCCATTCTTTAGTCTTTCATATCTACTATTTGCCCCATGTTACTCACATCATCCAATCACTTCATGAACAAGCCTTTACACAACTTTAAAAGCAACAAAAAACATTGTATGGAGATGCATAACACACACACACACCCAACCGGCTACAAGGAAGGAAGGATGGGCCACTCCCCATCTTTTCCACATCTATTCACTTGTCAACTTTAGTCATTATTTTGTTGTAAGACCCATACCTCCTTTCATTATTATGTTTTAACTCTTTACACTTCTAATTTGTCAAACAAAAAGGGAGAAAAGTATTTACACAAGACAAACACCAACTAGCCATCTCCCCTCATTTCCTCCTCATTTATTTCAAGTTCTAAAAACCTTCACACATTTAAAGCAACAAGAAGAGAACTCACTCTCTACACATACAAAGCAAACTGTCTACTCCCTTACTCCCCTTTTCACGTCACATACACATGCTCATCACTTAGCAACACCATCTTAAAACACTTGGAAAACCAAAATTAGAAACATCGTGTCATATTTTGGAAAGTGGAAAGATCAACCAACATAATAAGGGTTTGATTCTTAAAGAGTTAAGGAGCAAAGGAGGAGCACAAAAAATGAGGAGCTAAGGGGACAACAAGTAGTGTCATCTACTATTATCCTCACTTAGTGAATTAAGTTCCACTTTTAGAAGTGCTAGAGTATTATGCTTAGAAGATTATCTCTTATATAAGGAAAGTGTTATGTACCATAGATGCATCATAGTAAGTTCATGAACTTTTTGAGATTTTTCATATGAACATTATGATATAAGTGGTTTAAGCTTAACTTCCTTATAGTACATTTGTTTGTCACTTAGGGTTTGGTTTTAAGGTTTGAAAAAAACCATGAAATCATTTGTATAAAAGAACCACACAAGCTAGATGTAACATGTATGGAGCATTTCTAGATGTTATCTCTACTTCTATTAGGTTTCACAAGCCTTATAATAGCCTTTAGTGAAGAAAAAATCTACAGGTGAAGTGTTTGTGATAATATGAGCTTATAACTCACAAGAGAACTCAAAATAAGACTCAACCCTTTTTGGAATAGTTCCTGGACGTGATGTGTTATAAAGTAATCCTAAATTATCTTAGACTTATTCTTGTTAAAACTTGGTTAAAAATGCTACCATACATCTCTTGTACAAGTATATATGTTGTTTAGGCAAGAATCCTTAAGAAAGGTGTTTATTTGGAAGCTTAACCAAAAGATATAAATCTGACCCCACTTTAAAATCCACCTATAATCATGTTTTAGAAAAGATTGAAGTGTTTTGGAACTTCCTAAAGTAATATAACTAGCATATGAAGACATTAGGAGGACAAACCGAGCCAAAAACATGTTTCAGGCCCAAAATCAAGTCGAACAATCCCCAAAAACGCTATGGACATAACTGATCCCTACTCAATAACCCTTTTTAAAATATGTCTGAATAATGAGTGAACCTAAATAAGCATGTTGAGCTTAGGCCATAAACCTTAAATAGCTAAAACAAGCCTAGAACTACCAAACAAGCTAAGCCGATAAAGTTTTGAGCATAAAGACTTAAGGAACCAATATTTCCAAATTCTATGAATAAAATTTAAGGCCTAACTTGATCAATTAAAAAGCCCAAAAAAACAAGTACAAAGCCCAACTTAAAAGGCCTTCATAAAAGGGCCCATGGACCCAAGCAAGAAACACCAATAAAGAAGGGCTAAGTTGGATCATTAATTAAACATGGACCTATAAAGAATTCATCTTAGATACACCCTAAGGCCCAAATAAGAATTTAGAATTCATTAAGAATTGGAGAAATAGAAATTAAAGACCAAGATCATGTAAAATGGAACTAATAAGCCCAACAATTAAAGTGGTACGTATCTTTTTGGACCAGTACCAAAAATTACAGTTACAATTTGTCAAAACGGACTAGACCATGATAATCTAAATCTAAAAACGATGGAAAATGAATGTAAGAATGCGAAAATCGAAGTTAAAATGAGAAAGTTATGATAAAAACAAGTTTTAGCAATAATTGAGAATTATAGTGAATTTAGGCAATTTAATAGGTAATTATTCAAACACTTATTGGTATTCTCTTCTATTAATATCAGGTGATACTGACCTTGATACAAACTTGCTCTTGGATTATTTTAACTATAGGATGACCTAACCAAGTGAGTATTCCAATGAATGTTATACTTAATTATGCTTGTAGATTAGTCGCACTTAATTATATAACTACTATTAACTGGTTGCATGGGGAATTGGGAATTATGTATGTGATTGATTATTGTTTGCCTTGATTGACAAAATATCATAAGAAATATGAATCAAATTGAGTGATAAATCAATAGTATCTATTTGATATGATGATTGTCTACGATGATTGTTTAGTCACTTAAATAAAATGAACCTAATTATATTCAACTCAATAAAATAAATGGTAATGCATACCATGCATTAGTAGGGACTTATTAGCAGTCAAACTACGCATGTGGGATGGAGAGGTCTTATGGGGGTTGTGATTATTATATTTGAGTTTTTCATATGGTATATTCGTACAACATGGCACTGCCCTAACCTATGGGCTTACTAGGCGCTAGAGATGCTAATCACATAGTAGTGGGTCAAGTCCTAGAGTCCACCGCTTAGGGGTGAGTAAACTGTATGTGCTACTCACATCCACACTTATAGCATAAGCTGAATAATATATATATATATATATATATATATATATATATAATAAGGGAAAGAGAAATATTGATTGTCAGATGAGGCTATTTGGTATATTAGAAGCCGGAGTGATTGGAACCTAGGTCTGACGAACCATCACCTTTAACCTTAGCTACAGAGGGTAGAAATCTAAGCTATATACAATTTCCAGATAGTTGTATATACATGGTTGTTGCATTACATATGATTTGTTTGCATTCATATGATTGTTAATTTAACTTACTTGCTTTTGTTCGAAAAGTGTAATAGGAGGAATATCTTACTTAGCTAGATGTAACTTACCCCCTTATAGTTTCTTTTGCAAGTTATTTAAGAGCTGGGATTTAGGCTAGGATTCAATTGTAAAGCAATCTAACCAGTAGAATAATAGACGAGTAGGAACATAAAGTATTTATTAGTTAAAGCTCTGTAATATTTAGTAATTATTGTAATTTATGAAATTACTATACTTTATCTTGTTCTTTAGTAAGAGATACCGATTCTCTATAGTTCAGATGGACTGTATAATATTGAGTATCTATAGTCATTTATATTTTAAGTTAAAATAATAAATTTTGCATTAAATTCTTAGCAATTAACTAGTTAGAATCTTACAATCTCTGACTTATAAGACAGTTTTCATATCATAGGTGCATACGTGATATGAAGATTTTAAATAATCTTACTAGGCCTCCTTTAAGGTCATTACAATTATAATGCCTTAGAACCCAAAGTGTTACAGCCCTCCACTTGTCTCTACTAAGTAGTGACACTAAGGCTACTAGAACCTATATTAAACATTTAAAGCTACAAATCTACCACCTTATAGTCTAAAATCTCCATTCATAAGACATCTCTTCAATAACAAAATAATAAATGATTCACTAAATTTCCTTTTAGTCTACTGTATACATATAAGATCAATTAATGCTCTAAACGTATTCATAACATGCTACTGAAGTCAACTAATATCCAAACATCTAGTAACAAGCCAACAAACTAGTAATTACATCTAATTGGAGTCATAGGCAACTCTGTACAAGTAACAAGGCATAGTAACTGATCAAAACAACTAGAATTATAAAAGACACTTTGTCTTAGATTCACAACTCTGAACAAATAATAGCTAAGCAGTTGCGATCCCATCATCTAAATAATAATCCAATGCACCTCCATAAATGTACTCATTGCTACAAACATCTACAACTCTAAGCCCATAAAGAACATGAACCAGAAAAATAAGAGATTCTTGAAGGGTGAGCTATTACTTAATATAAAATGCAACATATACATGCACATGTACAAATAGATTCCAAATATAAATGCATACAAAATGCAATAATGTAGTAACTATTCATTTAATTATCTTTAATCGAGCAAGCAACATAAGAGTATTTACAACCTTGACGCACATAAATATAATACCATATAGTTTTTATATTGGGCTTGTCCCAACATCTAAGTATCTAAGTAACCAATATAGATTTACTTAAATTATTTCCATGTAAAACTTCACTCAGCATAACGTTGTATGCCTTACCAATATGCTGGCCCTTCCAACATGTTGGTCAAAGCTAAGCATTATGCAATACGTAATTAATTAAGTTGGATTATTTAATCGATCCATCTAAGATACTAACCTAAACATACAAGCAAATGTATATGTATCTTGTGCCTGGTATAGCAAAACCCTCAAAACTCAACACCTTGAAACTCTTCACACTTGGTAAGAGAGACATAAAACCAATTTATAGCTACTTTATTCCCTTATACTAACTCCTTACCAAGAGGTTACATCCAACTTGCACAAAATTCATTTTGAAAAGATAAAGTGACTTGAGACTATCATTTGAAAACCTGGAAATGAGTCTGATGCAAAAGAAAAAAGAAGAAAGGAAATTGAGAATGGAAGAAAAAGGAAACTTGAATTATAGCACCTAAGATACATGATCATGCTTGAAGGTCATACAGCTTTTGGTTAAGGACAGATCAATAAAAGAATGAAAAGCAATTTTTGGGCATATAAGACTGTGTTGGAAGGTTGCATAAAGACTACGCTTACAACATGGCCCAACATAGCCATATCTAATGTCATGTACTTTTATTATCGCTTCTTGACCAACATAGTCACTCGACAATGTCTAGTCCTCGCGTAACTTTCTTACCAAAGTCTTGTTCCTCCTTTATGCTACACATCTATATCAAATAAGTCATATCAGTGGACACGATCTCCATGACATGACCATGTGAAAAAGTTACGTAACTTTATATGCAACATTCCTAGAATTCACATTGTTGACATGACCATGACCTCTACAACTTGAAAAACACTTCCCTTTCATTAGAAACTCCCTTCTAAATTGACATCCCACTTCCAAAATCTACAACTCTCAATTCTTTTGATTCTAAACAAACCTTAAAACTCATGAAATGCCTAAACTCCTTACAAATCCTCATCAATGACACTCTATAACCCATTTTCAACCACATGCTCGACCTTCTAGTAACTATAATAGAAAAACCAAAAGGATGAAAAAATAAGAAGATGAAGAAATAAAAACTTACTTTAAATTAACGTAATGATCCTATACATATACAAACTGGGATTTTTGCAACCTACTGATAAGTGCTTTATTATACAAATTCTATTAATGGGTTTTTAGTAACACTTTTGGTATTTTTATGTACTTTTATGGATATTTAATGCCTAATTAGTAAATATTTTAATTTCAAACTTTTATGAAGTAACTGAGATGAAAAGTAAGAAAACGATCAAGTTTCACTTGATTTGGATTTAATTTAAATAAGTTATGAGCTTTTGAAGATTAATATGATCGATTGACATGACCATGTCTAAACTGTATTTATTTAATAACTAGAAAGGTATATAACCATTTGACATGGTCATGTTCGAGTTGCATTGAAAACAAAATAAAGCCTAGCATAAGGTCACATTGCACAGATGTGTTTCATTTAATTGAAATCCAAATAGAGCCCATGTCAAGATCCCATGTGTGACATTCCAGCCTAGTCCATGTTTAATTCCATGCAATTGGAAAGCACACATGGAGGAAGTTTAAGCCTTTTCCAATGGAGATAACCATGTTTAAAAATTAAATAAAAATTTAAGTCAAGATGGTTATGTATCAAGCCAACGTTCCAGCAATTTGTTAAAGTCCATATAAATATCATAATTTATGTGTCGAGCCTAGTTTTTTACCTTCCTGGTTCTTTTATAAAATTAAGTTTTCTTTAAACCAACTAATATTAAACCTTACCCGTTTACTACTGACCCTCGATTAGGGTTTAAAAAAAATCGGTTCTTTTTATTTTAAAAACAACTTTGGAGTCGCTATTTGACTAAAGTTAGGAAAAAACAGTTAAATTATAACCAATCCAATTATAACCAATTGAGTGGATTTGATTGGTTATAACATAGCTACTAATCTAATAATTAAAACCAATTTTATAAAACTGTTTTTGAAACCAGAGAATCTAGATTCGGAGGTTAGAAATTTTAAACCTTTATGGGTACCATTAACTTTCCAAAATTAGAATTAAATCTAAAAATCACCTTTTAATTTTAAAAAATATAACTTGGTTATTGGTTACTCTAATTGGATAAACAAAATAATCTAAACTAAAGAAAAAAGGGGAATTAGGTTTTTTTTTTCTTTTATTTTTATGATCGCCCTGTAGGTACCAACGTATCCGCTATTCGGAATTAGATGTACATAGTTCTTTTTGTAAAACTTTAACGGGTGAAGTTGATTGTAATTTTGGAAAACATACCGGATTTACGTTTTATTCAATTTGGTTTATTTAAGAAAAATTTCTAAAAAGAGAAGAGTCCTAAGTTGGAATTCTTTATTTAGAAAATTTTCAAATGTCATAACTTCTAAAAAGGATTCATTTATTTTTATTTTTGACAAATCGATTCTCTAAGTGACAAAAAGAAATAATAATATTTATTCTTTCCATTTACTTATTTATTTTTATTTTATATTTATTATTTTATTTATTTATATTTATTTAAACTAAAATAAAAAAATAACTAAATAAGTTACTTTTTCTTTTTCTTTTCTTTTTTGTTTCTTTCTTTTTCTTTCCCCTTTTTTCTTCTTTTATTACATTTACATTTTATTACATATTACAAATAATAAATAACAATAATAGATAAATAAAAAAAATTCAAAGAGAATCAAACCAGGAAGTAGGTACGGATCGGGTCTCAGGTTGGTGCGCGGATTTAGGTTATAGGTCAGACTCTAGGTCGGTCTTAGGTTGTCAGGTCGGATCACGCGGGTCATCTCCACTATCTTCAACAGTAGCATCAATAGAGGGCGGTTCAAAGTGTTTTAGGCAGCAAATCGAATGGGAAAAGGAAGATTCGTGTGTTTTGGGTTAAGAATAGGTGAGGTTGGTTTAATGCTTAAGCTTAGGGTGGTCGATTGGTGGTAGCCGGCGGTGGTAGGGCTTCTCATCGCTTGAGGGTTGCTGAAGGTTAGTGGGTGATTAGTTTCGGGTTTAGGGAATCGAGCGAGCTCAGCTGAAGTGTCAATTTGGGCCTAAGATGTTTGGAGATGGTGATTCAAGAAGGAAGCAACACGACGGTTAGGGTTTTGGCAGCAATAGTTTAGTGGTGTTGTTAGGAGCACAGAGGAGGTCGAAGATGGCTAGGTTTGGTAGCTTGTGCAGTGGTGGAGCTAACTAGGGTGGTGGCTGGTGGTGGTGAGTTAGAGGGAGGGAGATTCAAAGACAGAAAGAGTGAGAAAGCTGCGATTAGAGAGAGAAAGCGAAAGAAAGAAGAGAGAGAGAGCTGATAAGTGTTTTTGAGTGGTTGTCTGAGGTTGTATGTGTCTAATGAACTCCCCTAACACCCAATTTATACTCGAATTTAACTTAGAAACAAAGGAAAGTTTGAATTTAAAATAATTGAAAATGCTTAAAAATTAAGTTTTTTCTGAATTTTAGAGCTCGACTTGAATGCTCCTTTAACTATATTTGGATGTGTTAATGGATTTGATTTACAGTAGGTCATGCAGTAAAAAAGATTAATGCAAGAAATCACATGTGTGTGTGGTGAATTTATGCAAAAATTGGACCTAAAGTAGAGGGGTGCACTATTCTTGACTGAGAAAGTGAAGGAAAGTTTGGAGAAAATGGGGGAAAACTGAGAGAAAGAGAAGGAAAGTGCTGACGTGGCGCCATGTCAACTAACTCGACTAACCCTGACCATTAGGTCGTTGGCCTGTTCTTTGTCTATATATACAATTAAATTGCAGATATGGACTTGATCAACTTGGGCTAAATTTAAATCTAAGCTCAAGTTCAACAACCCAACCTCTAAACTTATTTAAAATTAAAAAGTCTATACAATTAATTTTCTTATTGTTTTGTAATTTTCTTATTGTTTTGTAATTTTCTCAATTTTCTAAATTTTTAAACTTTATTTTGTAAACTTCTTATTTTTTAGGGTTTCTTTCTACACTTCCTATTTTCGGTACTTTTTTAAAAAAAATTTCTTATTTTTTGTGTTTTTTCTTATTTTTGAATTTTTTTGTATTTTCCTAAAATTCTTATTTTTTTCTAAATTTATTGATTTTTTGGGTTTTCTTTAATTTCCTAATTTTTTTTTGTATTTTTCCTAATTTAGGGCCTATTTAGAAAAGAAAGAAAAATAAAATAATAAAAATAAAGGGGGGCAAAAATTGAGTGTCTACATCATGTCCATGATAAAGCCAAGTCTACCTTCCATTGCAAAGCTTACATAAAGATGCATTACAAAGCCAGCGATTAATTGAAGACCATGTCCACATTCTAGATTTGTATGCCACATTCCAAATTCAAAATAAAAAAACCCGCTATAAAAATTGGAAGATTTATTTTAAAAAGATACAATGAAGGATATTTCAAGATATGATGGAGATTTATTTCCACATATAAATAACAAAAGCCTTATAAAAACATTCACTTTTTATTTATGCATTCTTAGGCTAGGGTTTTTAATTTCAAGATATGATGGAGATTTATTTCCACATATAAATAACAAAAGCCTTATAAAAACATTCACTTTTTATTTATGCATTCTTAGACTAGGGTTTTTATTTCTTCTTTTTCTTTCTTAATATTTTAGTTAGCATAACTAAAATGAATTGCATGCAACCCTAGAGATAGAAAGACATATTTCTTCCATTTTAGCAAGAAAAAGATTCCAATTAATGAGAATTCATGGATCTTAATGCAATTTTAAGGTTCATTATTAGAAAGAGATTTTGGTTAGAATCTTATATTAGAGCTAGCAATCTTGAAAAAGACGTTAGTTTACATTAGGAATTCTAATAGTTTAGTTGATTAGAATGAGATTGATATGTGTTTTATTATTCTAAGGTAATTAATAATTGGATACTAAATTCATACACACATAATATATTTATTTTTTATTTATTTTACATATTAGTTATTTTGTGTATAAGTTTAATTAGTTTATTAATTTATTTTTTTGTTAAATTTATTTCTTGAATTGAAATTGTTATGTTAGATATTAAGAATGGGGTAAAGTATAAGGAATCATATTAGTCCCTAAGAGATCAACATTTGGACTTATATTGGTTATATTATATATTGATAGGTACACTTGGCTATATCAAGTTTTTGGTGCTATTATCGAGGACTACGATATTA
This sequence comes from Lumnitzera littorea, assembly GCA_024138015.1. Lineage (NCBI taxonomy): Eukaryota > Viridiplantae > Streptophyta > Magnoliopsida > Myrtales > Combretaceae > Lumnitzera > Lumnitzera littorea. The sequence continues at coordinate 52,292,902 of JAMXBB010000009.1, read as the reverse complement.
GAAATACCTTCGATTCATTATTGTAGCCATTATTAAAAAAAAAAAGACAAAAAAAGTTTGTTTTTCTTTTGTTCAATAAACAAAAAAAAAATGTTTTTGTTCTAAAGTGAAGTTGCTTTTGTTTAAATAGTTGTTAGTTTCATTTATTTCCTCATTTGCATCTTAGTTTGTTTTTCTTTGCGTTTACATATTTTATTTTATTGCTTTTGAAGTTTGAAATTGAGAATTTTTGTAAGTTACTGATTTAAGTTGCATTAGTTCTAAGGATTGAATATAGAGGACGGTTGGTGGAATTAGGAGAATGATTGCTGGAGTTCCCATAGTAATTATGTGGAACTTATTCCTATGAACTTTAAGGATATATGTGGGTATTGTGTGAACTTCTATTTTTCTTACGAATGCAACTCATATTCTTATTGCCAAGACCTACTATCCTAGTTTTTCAAAAGAGCAACCGAGGAAAATAAAATCTCTAGAGGAAATTCTCATAGAATACTTAGCGAAACTTGCAATAGATGATCCCTGCACTTTTAGTGATCTAGTTCACATCCTAACTACTTTGCCATGTCAACCTAAAACGTCAATAGATGGGTGACCAAAAGGAAAGTTTGCGATTGAGTTGGATATTGAGAATTAGGAGAAACATAATGCCTTTGATTTTAGTAGTTTTGCTCCATTACATCCCTCAACTACCTTATTATATCACCCTAGGTCATTAGAGAATGAACCTTTCGGTTACCTTTCAAGCAATGGAAATGGTGACTTGATAGTTAAAGGAGAAAAGGTGTTGGAAAAAATAGATGATCCTATCAGCCTAGAATGTGAAGCAAAGTGTTTTAAGAGCAAAGAGGAACTAAAGGAAAACACTAATGTGACCTTTGATTCTCAAGACTTAAAAGTACTTCATACCCTCAGTAAGGAGTATAGAGATCCCTTAGCTTTAGTTGATGACATTAAAGAGGTTGAAATGTAATTGGATGTAATTGATATAAAACCCACTGTATTCTCTAATTATGAATCTTTCCTAAGAGAAGCAGAGTTTGAGATGAAGTGTTTTGAGCTTCTAAGATATGTGATTGAGTTTAAGTAGGTAACTATTATTAAATTTTCTCCTTTTACTATATCCAATATAGATGATTTTGTGGGGACTAACCTAAAGAGGGTGATTATATATCGAGAATTATCTTTTCCCCATTTTTAGTTAAATTATGGGAATAGGACATCTTCCCATGTGATCTTAGTAGAGGTAATCCATGCTTTTAGTTTTCGTTGATGCATTTTACCTTTTCTCTATTTTCTTTGTTTAGTTTTATTTTTGTATTTTACAAGGCCTTTAGGAATTTAGTGGACGGAATTTAGGATAGCAAAATTAGAATCTAGTGTCAAAGTAGCTAAACTAAGAAAATTTCAACTTTCCTTTTATTTTTTATTTTTCTTTCTTTCCCCTTTTAGCTTTTGATTTTTGTGTTAGGATTGTTATTTCTACATTGAGCAAGATGAGTATGGAGGAAAGTGATAAGAACCAAGGGCTTATAATACAGTCTTGAGTACGTGGCTTTGTTGCTATACTTTGTCGAGCCCTTCAGCAATAGTTCACGAATGAGGAAGTCAAATTCCTATAAGTTGATTTGTTTGAGTTCTTAAGCTTGTACTAGTAGATAACTATCTCTTGAGTGAAGGAACTTAGTGTTAATTCCAAGCTACCCTAGAATCAATGCAATAAAATGTCGACCAGTCTAGGACTTAGATGGAGTACGACAAATAGCTTAGCATGGTATCCTAACAAATCGGCCAGCACATGAAAGGCACCTTAGTCGTAATAGCCTACTATATACAACCTTGAGTACCTTCGATTAGTGACAAAGCTTAATTGTACCTATTTTATAGGTAGATATTATAGCACTTTTATATACTTTTTTATGTAACCCAGACTTTAGGGTTAAATTTGATCATAGGCAATATTGCATAGCAACTCATAAAGATAGATATTTTTTGTATATATACATGTAGGATAACATAATATTAAATAAAATAAGGATACAAATGATTATTAATAGATAATAAAACTGAGGTTTTGAATTTTTGTCTCGATGACTCACTAAGTACAAAAAATCAACAAAGATAACAAGATAAACCGTTCATAATTGTGAATCAATCTAATTATTAAGAGGAAAATACACTCAATAGTGTATGCAATATGCAATAGATCTCACTCCAGGAGAAATAATGAAGTAGAACTTTAATAGGAATTCTATTATCAAAAGTGGCTAAAACACTGTTTCTAAATTATAATTAGGAAAAGAAGCTTTAAATACTAACTAGCTAAAACCCTAGGTCAATAGCATAACTATAATTAAAACAAAATACAACTAAATATAATATGTATAGTCACAATGGAATGTAATGTGGAATAAAAGGGATAAGTCACATGTAATGTTGGAAGTTAAGAGCTGTACGACATGTATAGGAACCAAACAAAAGACATATGACATATCTTGCATGAATTGTGGGACTACATGGCATGTATTCATTCCTTCAGGGGAATATATGGTATGTATTCGTTGTTCAAGGTAATACATGTTGTGTATTCATCGATGTCTTGGACGTACATCGTGTTTTGGCTTTTCTTCCATCAATGGGCATCTTTTAGACGTACATTCCTACACTAGTGGCATTTTAACCTCTATTTATCCTTTTATTCTTCTTATGTTCTATCTTAAGCCCTCAATTTGGGTCATGATCCCTTGGGTTACATCACTTTTTAGTATGATTTTAGTGTAATTTAGTACTTAGTTGGTTATTATTCTATTTTGGCATTTTATTACATAAATGTATATATTTTTATATTTTTGATAAGAAAAATGAGTAATATTAGAAAATATATGCATATTGATGCGAATCATGCTAGATTCCAATAAAGAGAAATTAGGTCAAGAGCTTCATGGCGAGGAAGTGTAGGGTATGTAAAAGTACACAATGTGTACTTGCGCTTAAAAATTCCACATGCCGTTATTGATTAAAGCATCACAAATTGCACATATCGTATACCTATCAATGCTAGGCTGTATATCTATTTTCCTTACATAAGAATTGAAGCAATCTTGAAAAGATTCAATTGTATTTTATTAGCCCTCTTCCATATGCAATCTTGTAGTATAAATAAAAGGCCTTATAAATAGAATAGTAAAGGAGAAAAGATAGACAATAGTTAATAGATTGTTATTCCTTTCATTTAATTAGTCTAGGGTTTTAGAATAGTAGTTTTTTTTTTCTTTTTAGATTTCAATAACAAGAATAATAAGAGCAATATTTGATCTTGAATTAAAGATTAAAACTCCTTACATGTTGTTTTCATTCTTTTTAATATATTCTTGATTTGAATATTATCTTCTCTATTATTTCTTGTGTATGCTTCATTGATATTGTTGTGAATAAAAAAACACCTTGATTCTTTTAGCTCTAACCTCTTTGGCTAGCCTCAATCCCAACAATCAATGCTTCATACTCAACCTCATTGTTGCTAGCTAGAAATCCAAATTAGAGTACATACTGAACCTTTAGATCGTGTAGCCTTTGCAAGATAAGACTTGTTTACCCCCTTCTTAGGTCAGTGAGCTATTTACATACAAGTTCCACTATGGCTTCTTGAGGAGCTTAATACTGTTCTCTTTACTAGTAAACTCTATGATGAAATTTGCTAATAATTTTGCCTTCAATGCCATCCTTGGTCGGTATTGAACATCGTATGTACTTAATTCCAAGGCATACTTCATCATCCTTCTTGAGGAATTGGGCTTCTACAATGCTTACCATAATGGCTAATCCATGAGGACTATGATTTGATGAACGTCAAAATAAGATTTCAACTTCCTAGTTGCCATCACCATGGCAATGATAAACTTCCCCATTTTTTTATATCATAACTCTAGTCCCTATAGTACATGACTTACATAATAGATTGCCTGATGCTCCTTTCATTTAATATAAACTAGTATAGAGGAAAGAGCTTAGCTACTAACAGACAAATAGAGGAACAGGTCTTCTCTAAGGATAGGTTTTGAAAATACTGGTAGAGATGATAGGAAACTCTTTAATTCTTGAAATGTAACCTCAAATTCATCCATTCACTTAAAATTTCTAAGGCTATTCAAGACCTTAAAGAACTTAGTACATCTGTCTACACTTTTTGAAACAAATCTATTTAGTACTATAATCCAATTGGTCAACTCTTATACTTCCTTTATGGTACTTAGGGACTTTACATCTTTTATGGAATTTATTTTCCTTGGATTAGCCTCAATAACCTGTTAAGTTACTATATAACCTAAGAATTTCCCTGAAGTTGCTCCTAAAACATGCTTTTGTGGATTTAATTTCATATTATGCCTTCTTAATGTGTCAAAAGTTTCCCAAAAGGTTAGCAAGGTGCCCGACTTCTTCTTTGCTTTTAATAATCATATCATCAACAAAAACTTTAATGTTGTGATGGATTCGAGGCTTAAACATCTTCGTCACTAGTCTTTGGTAGGTCATACTAGCATTTTACAAACCAAAAGGGATAACAGTATAGCAATATGTACCAAAAGTAGTGATGAACAAAGTATGCACTTCATCTTCCTTTTCCATTCTAATCTAATTGTAGTTAGAGAAAGTGTCCATAAAATTGAGTAAGGCCTGTCCAGTTATGAAATTTACCATCTAGTTAATTCTTGGCACGGGAATGCAATTGTTTGATAGAACTTATTCAAATTAGCGAAGTCTATGCACATATGCCATTTGCCATTCAACTTTTTGACCAATATGAATCAAGTTAGATAAGGCTCCTCCTGAATGAACCTTACTTTTAAAAGTTTTTGAATTCCCTCATTAATTGTTGCTTATTGTTCAGAAGTGAGGTGCCTCTTTTTTTGTTGAATAACTTTAGCATTGGGGTTAATCTTTAACTTATGTGTCATAATCTCTATCGATATGCTAGGTATGTCTAAAGCTGACCATGCAAATATGTCGACATTAGCTTAGAGCAATTCCACCAAATCTTGCCCTAATTTCAGGGATTGGGATCTTCCAATCTTCGTAATCTTCTTTGGATCTTCTTCGAGTTGGATTTCTTTAGTTTCCTCTTCAAGGTCTTCCACATCATTAATTCTTTATTCTAAGCCTACCTCAATATGAAAAACTTCCTTGCATTTGAGGGCCTTTAAGTATAAAGACCTCATAAGCTATTGATCTCCTTTATAGACCCTTACTCCAGTAAGAATGGGAAGCTTAGCTTTCAAATGTGCAATTGAAGGGACCATGCTAAACAAGTTTTGACATGTTTGGCCTATAATCATATTATAAGGTAACCTGCATTTGGCCATAAGGAAATCCAACTTATCTTTTGCTACATTGCTGTCGTTCTCGATTTAGATTAGGAGAGAAATCACTTTGGTCACATGAACAGGTTAGTTGTTGAGGCATAAAAATCATAATCATAAGTTCTCAACTGTGCCTTGATCTCGAGTTTCATTTGGTCAAACTCATGCTAAAACATGATATTTGCCGAGCTTCCTACATCAACCAGGATCTTTTAAGCTTCAAAGTTTGCAATTCTCGCATTGATAACTAGCACATCATCATGAATAGTTAATGTACATTTTCTTGCCCTCATAATCTCTTTGAGAAAGTTACAGAATTATCGACTTTCATTTTCTTGCCCTGTACATTACAAACATAGTTAATGCGTTAGTTGAGCTTAAGAGCAAGATTAGCCTAAACTAAAAGGTCTACCAACTATGGTGTTTATAACACCATAATTGTTAACACGTTCTCTTCCTTCCCTTTTGGCCTGAATAGGCCACTCTTCCTTATCGTAGTTGTCTTTTCTCCTTTGGGTTGGTCGTTTGATGCTTTCCGCATCGCAAGCTATAACTTCCTTAGATAATCTCTTTGAATGGCATCCTTAATAGCATTCTTGAGCCGTATGCATTCATCAGTGTTGTGGCCTCTATTGTGATGAAAATTACAATATTTATTATAATTCCTTTTTGAAGGATTCCCTCTCATTTGTTCAAGCCATTGTAGCATCTTCAAATTTTGCACTTCCATCAGAATGTCTAATATTAGGCAGTTGAGGGGAGTGTGAATAGAATAAGTTAGAATTCACGGCCTCTTCCTATCATTGTTGCCTCCTTCAAAATAATGGTCGTCATGGCTACCGAGCCAATCTTTTATGCTCCTACGATTCTTATCATTTTTGCAATCGAATCTATTCTAAGTGGCTTCATGTCGAGCTTTTACATTATTTGCTTAGTAGATGTAGGAAGTTGCTTTGGCCTTGAATTCTGCAAAAGTTTCGGGCTTATTCTTGGCTAGGGACTTGCAAAACTCTCCATACGGCTTTACTCCTTGTATTACCGCATTGAGCATAACATTCATATCAAGTTTAAGAATTTATATCATCTCAGCCATGAACTAAGCTAAGTATTCTCTAATTGGCTCACTAAACTTTTGCTTAATCATGTTAAGGATGGACAAATCCTTAATAGGAAGTTTACTTGCAAGAAAGTGTTGCCAAAACACTTTTACCAGATCGTGAAACATGTTATAGTATTTGGTTTTAAGTATTTGAACCAAGTACTTGTAACATTCCTTAACGTCGATGGAAATGTCTAGTAAGCAACTGCATCACTCAAGGCATGTACCTTGGCCAGTGTTTAGTAATAATCGAAGTGATCCTTTGGATCCTTCGTCTCATCATAAGTTTCAAATTATGGGAGCTTGATGTGTCACGGAATAATTCTTTAAGGATCTTAGGGACAAAGGGACTTTTCTTTAGGAAAAATTGCCAGCTAGTTGATGTAGGGGTGCTTACATGTGAAGGGCTATCATGATGCACCCATTGTAGAGCTTTTCCTTTATCTAATCTTTTAAGAGTAGGGGCTGAGGCCTCATGTACCACTCTAGCTTACTTGATACCTTACTTAAGGGAATGAATAGAATCATATAAATCATCTATGCTATTGGCAACTTACTCTAGATTCTAGTTTAGGACCACACTTATGGGGACAAATGCAGGATCTCGTCATTTTTCCTTGCCAATTCTTAGTTTTCTTTTGCTAAGTTAACTTAAAGCTACTCCAACTTAGCCAACAGATCTTCCTCGAGGTGGTGCCTATTCCTTCCCTACAACTACTGGGAAGTGATTACACTACCAACACTTTTTGTTAATTGTATCTTAGCTACCGTATTGGGTTTCTAAAACAAACAATGCAAAAATGTTGTCATAAAAAATTGGTTGTGCTTGATGATCCTACTAGAGAGAAGAAATATGGCATTAGGGGTACTGAGTTTACTCTGGCGTAACCATTCGGATGCCTAAGTTAGATAAGTGTTTAGGTCAAAAGTAAGTGAGCTCATAAGTAAAGGGAGTGTCTAGAGGGTTCTTACAATTGATATGCCCCCATATTTATAGGCTTCTGTTTGAAAACTGAAGTTCTAGTAGTTAAATTGCAAATGACACGTGGCATTTCTTGAGTTTGGTCATGTGCCAATCATTGGAGAAGTAAACGGTTGAGTAGTTGTTGTTTGGATAACTGCTAAATTGTTTACGCCTACATTTGAATACTTTAATCTTCATAGATTAAGCCTTTATGATTAGGCCTCTAATAATGCTAATCAGATGATAGGTATAAAGTTATAGAAGCTCTAATAAGAGGTCGACAGTTGGTTGTGAATAAGTGGTCAACTATGGTGGAAATTAGTTAAAGGCATGACCTCTCGGCCAATTATCAATTCTTTTCGAAACAAGTTAGAGGCCGAGCATCTCACTAAGGGATGAAAATCCACTATTAATAAGCCTAATACACATCTAATTAGTTGACATCACCGGGCATCTAGATGTTATGTCTAAGAACCTAGATGGCAATAAGGAGCTGCTTAGAAGTAAGATCTCCAAATCCTCGTGTTATTCTTTAAAGCATAAGGAGTGCTCAAGTTATTTGAGCAAATGTAACTTTATATGATTTAAAAACCAAGTTTTATAAATCAAAGTCTTTGCTTAACATACTTAGTTTTTCAAGTAAAACTTAACTTGAAGGTCCTTTTCGTGCCATGTCATGAATGCATCAAGTGTCAAATAATATCAAGCACAACTTCGCAATTACTTAGTAAGCATCTTATAGTTTGAACTAGCTTTTACTTCGATTTACTATTTCTTTCTCATGTAGAAACTTCGTTATCAGGTTCACTTAAGTGAATACCTTAAGAGTTAAAGTTAGTTCCTAACTTCTTTTTTGAGTTAGAGTAAATCCTAGCAAGTGTCACATAGCCAATAGCAAGATAATCACAATAATAAATTATAATGCCAAAACATGTTTCAGTTAATACCTCATACATAGAAGGAAACATTGTATCACTCATTAAGCAACATATTCAAAAACTTGTAACTAAGCTCAGTTATGCTAGTAATCTAGCTAAGCACATCACAAAACATACATTGTTATAAGTAGAGATAAGTCCACTCGAAGCATACATAAATCCCCTTACTTGGACATGGTAATGATTCCAAGCCTATGCCTCCTTATACCATGTTCCCTTCGCATAGTTTACTTGAGAAAGATGCACATAGCACTAAAATCAATTACATCTCGAATATGAACTAGTTTAGAAACTTACTTACAATTAGGGTTTAAGATTTAAGGTCTTTCTTTAAAGAAGTATTCATCCTAGATATCCTCTTATTTAATCCCTGAATTATCTTCTAAGTTGCCTTCTAAATCGAGTTAGCTATGAAGTTCTTAAATGAGTACCCTCTGACACTCACATACATTTTAACCCTATACTAGTTAAAAGTCTTGTTGATATCTTTTGATTCAGTCTCTAATTCCAACTTATATAAAAGCTACTTAAAAATAAATCCTCTGATATTTCCTTTGATTTAGTTAACTAACCATATAACTTATAAAATTCGAACTTCCTAACTACATCAGATTAGGATCAATAAGGAAAACGTTAGAAAAGGGGTTATCTTGTGCTTGTCTCTCATTGGTATCATTGATATAGCTTACCCATTTACCCTATAAATCAATATATAGATAAATAATGAGAAATTACATAATAATTGGTATATGTAACCAATTAAGTCTCTGAAAAATGGTTTAAGTTCATAAAAAATACAGAGATTAAGGTGTGGTAATTACAAAACTTAAATTTGTCCACGATATATATTTTCCAAAATATCAATTTTAGGCTTAATTTTACTAAAAATTAGCTTAAATTAGATAAATAATCAAATAAAATTACAAAATCCAAACTAAACACTTTTTAAATCACAGCTAAGCTCTAGAAGTCATTACAGCCCTAATTCATTAAGAATTTCAATTAAAAACCCATTATTGCCTCAATTTGAAAAACAGGGTAAATTTAATAAAATAAATTTAATAAATACCGAACGCATAGTTTATAAAAAAAAGTTTATATTTAAATTAAGTACAACATATGAGAAATCTCTAAATAAAAAATTATCTTTAAATAACATTGTTTACTATTTTAAAAAATTAATGAAAAATTCGTATACCAGGTCTATTCTTAAGGAACCATATAAAGACTTTGACTTTCAAAGATTTAGTTTACTTTTTAGATTTTATATGCAAAATTACCTAGAAAAACCAAGTTTCATAAATTTAGACATCGTTTGATATGTTTAGTAAAATAATAAACTTGTAGATGGAAATCAATAGATGTTTGGTTTTCTAGTCAACAGGCAATATTTGTGACATTGATGCATCGTCTAGACTGTAAATGACAATGGGACCTATCAAGCACACAATATCATACCTTCAGTTGCCTAACAAATCAACTTCAACCAATAGTCGTGTAAACCTTGCAAATTTTCTAGATAAGAGGTTAGGGGTTAATAAGATTTTTCAAAAGATATTCTTAGTATTGGCAAGATAACTAACCTTAAACCTAAAAGATACTCTAAAAAACCCGAACTCAAACTCCTAAAATCCTAAATGGCAGTCTAAGCCCTAGTTTGACCCCTATACTCAAAAGTCCTAAAATACTATAAATAAATGCCAATGACTAATATTAACTCCCATAGTCAAACTAATCTAATGAAACTAACCCCAAACCTTAATGGAAAAGAAACCAATAAGCAAAGCCCATGAGAGCTCTTTGAAAAAGACAAAGGGTAAACTGAGCTAAAAATGAATATTGATATTGAAAACTCTAACAATGAATTCAAAACCTTGAAATGAATACCATAGTCCTTAAATAAACCTTCGAACACTAAGATCCTAATTGGAACCCTAAAACGTGCAAGCCTTTAAGTTGTAAAACCTTAATCTACAGTAAAAAACCCTAATCTAACCATTGTAATATAATTAAGTAGTAAAACTATTCACTAATTAGAGACTAATCACTTAATTGCCTTAAACCCTAATTTTCCCTCTAAAATGTACTCGAACAACAATAATTATCTCAATTCCTTGAACTAATTAGATAAGATTACTTAATGGGCTTAATCAACTTAATTTGACACATTATGCCCTAAAATGCACCTAATTTATGCTAAATTCAACTAATAAACCCTAAGTGTATTCCTAAATTATTCGCTAATTGCAAATAATTTCTCCGATGACTAAGAAACCCTAAATTGTCAACCTCGTACATGATCTAAAAACACTAATCGGTCCTGAATAATAAAGGACCATGACAAACAAAGTAATATAGGTCAATGAACTTAATTTAAATGATAAAATATGGTAAAGCCCTAGTTATACCCTAATTAGGCACAAATTGCTTAATTAAGTACAATTGTGATTAATTAGCTTAATTTTCCTTTAATCCATCTACCAACTCTCATTACATCTTAATTAGTAGCAAGTCAAACTCAATTAAAAACAAAAAACAACTGATTAATCGAGAATTAAAGGACACTTGTCCTTAAGGAGACAAAATCTTCCCTTATTTGGTAAAAAGCAAACAAGATATAATAGTATCAAGAGAGGACTATGTACTCTTATCCCAAGACAACCACCTTTTGTCTCCCTTAATCTACCTTCAATATCTACCATTTCACCCCTCTAAAACCCTCATTTGACACCATTCTTTATGCATAGAAAACCTTAGGAAATATTCTCAAGAAACTCGAACAAAAACTAAAGGAAAAAAAAAAAAAACAAAAGGAGCTGTCAAACCTCTCTGCGTACCTCAACGCCTTTTAGCCTTACCACCACTATACGCCACTAAATGATAAGCCACCACCACCACCAAAAGATCGCACAAATACCTTAGTTTCTTGTTGACAAACATTTACCTTCAAAGGAGTAATTTTAGACTTCGTTTTTTAGTGGAAAAGTTGGAACTCATGCAGACTAGTTTAAGGTAAAACTCACCTAACTTAAGTTTTCTATTTACACTAGTTTTACCTATGATATCTTGAGAGTTTAGGATTAGAAATACTAGATAAACATGTTATAATCATTTACATGTCATTTTAGAGTCATATAATCATACCTTCATTCATATACTTAGCTAGTTTTTTACTTACATTCTAAAAGTGTAGGGGATAGTTTTATGTAGATAGCTTCAAAAGTGTTGATCAAACTCTATGAAACCCTAAGTACCATCCATATCGTCCCCTCCTTGATATGTATCCATCTTGTTTTCACCATGTTAAGTGATGTTATTAACTTAAAATAAGTAGAAATGTGATGAAGACAAAGAAACACACTAGAATAAATATTGGATTGAAGAAATTTAAGGAAAGCTTAGAAAAACCCTACTTGGCCACCACTTTCATGAAAGTTTTAAATTTGTAAATTTTGATTTATTAGCTTAATAACATGTTTTTTTAGTGTTAAATATGATTTAGGATGTAATTAACTAAGTTAAGTAGGGTAATGATGAGTTAATAGCTTAAACTAGTTAAGTTGGTGATTAAGGCCTTAGGAATAGTGTTACAAACCCCATCAATGAAATAAAACAGATCTAAAACACTTAGTAAAATGGGTTATTTAGTGGATCTATTAGGATATTTAGCCTATTGGAATAAGTTAGAATCAAATTTAGGATCCTAGAATGTAAATTAGGCTTAAACTAACTTAGTTAGTGATTAAAACCTTATAAATATGATTAAGAGCCCAATAAATGAAAAAAACTAGATCTAAATCCTAATAAAAAATGAACTTATCTTAAGGCTTTTAGTGGGCTTAAGCTCAAAATAATAAGTAGAGTTGGGCTTAAGGCCCTAAAATACAAGATAAGCCCAAAAGCCCTTAAACGAAACAAGAATAGAGCCCCATAGCTTAGTGACCAGATTTGAACCCTAAATTAAAAAGCTCTTAAAATAAAATATAAAAAATCTATTAAGTCCAAAAGCTCATTAAAGTCATCCCTTATAGGCCCTTTAGTAGGCTAAAGCCTTAAACTAATAAAAAGGGCCCATTTAGGCCTACAAGAGTAACATTAAGGCCTAAATTAAAAGTTATGAAATTTGGTTAGAAACTTAAATTTAAAATACCTAAATAAAGGCCTAAGAGGTCAGGTACAAGGCTTAACACCCAAAATTAAGCCTGAAGCCCAAATCCTAAAGTAGTTAAACTAACACCATTGACCAATGAATTTTTTTGGCCTAAATTAAATTTTGATAAGTCTAAACACCTTAAAAGGATTTCACCAAATGAAAGAACATTCGAAATCGTAAGCAATCGACTATAAGAACGCGAAAAATGAGCTTAAAATAGGGAAGTTAGAGCACAAACAAGTTTTAACTATACTTCGGGATTAAGGTAAGCTTCAGTAATTAGGTAAACTTTTACGTTCTTAAAGAAACTCTTTTTCAATTACTTACATATACATTATTATTATGTTTTAGATGGCTTACTTTCTAATTTAAGGACCCTAAATGATGCAAGCCGAAGCTTCGGACAAATAAGGTCGACCGTAAGAATAGGTCTAAGCTTAAAACGAGTAATGGAAAGTACATTGGAAAAATAGTAAAACAGAGAAAATAAGCAAACCCATGTATAGATCCAAAGGATGTGATGCACCAATGGAACCTCTAAAGACTCACGGCACAACTCGATATGATGTACGAGTTGGTCCGATAAGGTTACTTGTCACCTAACCTTACTTAAGGGTTATGATAAAAGTGAAAAAGTAAACAAGTTAACGAAAGCAATGTTCACAAAGAGAACTATATAGTGATTGAGATGATTTGTGGATACATCTACAACGGGTCTTTATATTCGAGAAATTAGGGTGACTTACTTAAAAATGGAAAAGATAAAAAGGGTAGTATCTAAAAGAAGTAATGTACAAAGAATAATAAAGCGTACAATAGGAAATACAACTAAAGTGAATATCTTGTATGGAGGATTTTGTCATATGGTTGCTCAAACACATGGTTTGTTATGGTTAGCTGACTCCCTAGTAGAAAAGAAAAATTTTGTACAGTTAATTGGGATTCTACTAAGTCGAGATGTCAAGCAAGGGCGCCAAGCAATAGCTCTGGACAGATGTGGGCTCGATCGAAGAGGAGTAACTATAGGTATGTGCAAGGTCTCTTATCATCTTAGCACAAATGTTGCCAATCTGAGAATTGGTTCAAACATGCTAAGTAGGATGCCAGTCCATGGAAACTTCTTACCTCGACACAAGTAGTTAGAGTTGGCCACTCTACAATGGCTTGGATCTTCTCATCATTCGCTCGTAAGCCTCCTCCATTAATTACATAGCCTAGAAACACCACTTCTTCCTAGCAAAAACAACACTTCTTTAGATTCCCGAATAACCTCTTGGCTTAGAGCACATTTAGTATGGCATGGAGATGTTCACGATGACTTGGCATATTAACTTTGTATACTTGGATGTCGTCAAAGTATGTGACGATACTCTTCCCTATCAGATTTCTCAGCATATGGTTCATTAACTGCATGAAAATGCTCGGAGCATTCAACAAGCTAAATGGAATTATCATTCACTTATAGAGTCCATGCCAAGTTTTGAATGCAGTTTTCCACTCATCCCCTGGCCTCATTTGAATTTGTTGGTAGCTAAACTTTAGATCAATCTTGCTGAAGATCTTAGCTCTATTCAATTCATCTAGCATGTCATCCAACCTAGGGATATGATACTTAGACTTGATTATAATCTTGTTTACTGCCTTGCTATCATTACACATTCACTAGGTACAATCCTTTTTGGGCACTAGGAGCGCTGGCACAGCATAAGGGCTAAGACTCTCCTTTACATAACCCTTTTCTAGTAGTTCATCGACTTGTCTTTAAAGTTTAGTAGCTTGTTTGGGATTCATCCGACAAGCTGGTTTATTCGGTAATGCAATACCGGGTATCAAGTCAATGAAGTGCTTGATGCCTTTGAATGGTTGTAATCCTTCTAGCAACTGTTCTAAGAATAGGTCGGCATATTCATTCAACAGTGTTCTCACCTCATTGAGTAGTTCAATCCGCTCTTTCAACTCTAGTAACCTCCTGACTAACATAAAAGTTGGCATATTAGCCTTTATGGCTTTTCGAAGCTCAGTTCTGCTTAGTATTAAGGCCTTCTTGGATCCTTGAGGAAGTTTACCCTATAATTTGCTAACTTGACTCGGCATCATTGGGTTCAAAGTAACCTTCCTCCCATCTTTCTTGAAAACATAGGTGTTTTGAAAACCATAATGTATAACCCTTCAGTTGAAAAGTCACGGTTAACCTAATGACACATGGACAGTACATCGCAAAGAATCTCATTAAAGTAATTTCCAATTGAGATTGGTAGTAGTACTTGCTAGGTAATATGTAGTGCCCCTCTCTCGTTTAACCAATGCAACTTGTATGGCTTTAGATGTACCATAGTCGGTAAATTCTGCTTCTTGATCAGGTTATCGAATATTACATTGGTGCAACTGCCACTATCTATGATTAGTGTACACAATTGATCATTTACCTTATACGTAATATGGAATAAGTTCTCTCTTTACTCCTCCTCATGTGAGGGTTTCAAAGTCATTGTACATTAGACAACTAGGACTAATTGATTCGATTCTTCAGCAAATATGTCTTCCTTAATCAGGTCGGCATTTACATTAGCTTCTTCCTTCACTTCTTTCTCCTCAAGTTCCTCATCTATGCTATCTACTTCGACCTTTAGCGTATCTCCCTTGATAATCATAGTCTTTTAGTCTGGACACTGAGCAACCATATGTCCAAACCGCTGGCATTTGAAACATTTAATCTGACTCATCTTCCTTCCAGATCCCTATCCTCTCTCGTATGTTTGGGTCGGCACATCACTATTAGGTTAACCCTTCTATTCAGATAGGACATCCATTTTTCAAGTTAGTTTAGTACTTGGTTGGGCTCAGTAACTTCCCTAACCAGGTAGACTCGATTGACTAGTTTGGTTCATTAGAGGTCGGGTCGGCGTTCTGTTTCTTCTCTGCCTCTCTACTCATTGGGCTATCTGTATAGCCTCATCCATTATAGTGAACTAATGGAGTTCTACAATGTCTTGGATATCACTCCTCAACCTAGTAAGGAACCTAGAGATTGTTCGCACTTTATAGTGGATTATGAGCATTTGAAATTCTTAAACATACTTGTGAACAATTTGGCCTCCTTGCCTTAGCTCTTGAAGTCGAGCAAAAGTATCTTATAAATAAGTATCCAGTACACATCTATTTTTGAGTATTCTCTTTATCTCAAGCCAAGTATTGATCCCTTAGTATCCATCTCGTCTTTTTATGACCTAAAGCTTCTTTCACCACATGGCGGCATATCTTAAGAACTCAACCATAGCAGTTCTTACTTTCTTGTAGTTGTCATATTGGTAATACTTAAAAATACGCTTTACCTTTTTCTCCCAATCTAAATAATCATTCGTACTTCTAAAATCACTAAAACTTGGAATTTGAAGCTTCACATGGTCGGTAGCTCGAGGTGATTAAGCTCTTTCTTCTCCTTTAAACTCGTCTTCCTCTATGTCATCCAATTCCCCTGAATCAATCCTTCATTGTGCTCGTTCGCTTACCTTTCCACCTTGAACTTATCGAGCTAGGTTATGGCCTCCAGGTGGTCGAGTAGCCTATGGGGTGTTTTCCACGACCTCGGCAAGTTGATAGGACATCGTATGAATAGCTTTGGTTAACTTAATCAAGAGATTGGCTACCTCATCAAGTCTCTCGTCTGTACTTTTAGGAGCACCTTAGGATTGTTGGCCATGGTGGACAACACCACTGTTCTCATCCCTAATATCAGTATTAACACTCAGGTTTGTCATTTTCCTTAGCAATTTCGATTTCAATCTTCAAGTCCGAGCTACAACTGACATTATTTCTCCAAATTTAACAACACAACACACTCTTCACACTATCGGTCCTCTATGTCGTAACATAATAACAATATTGACGAATAAACCGATTACACTATACTGATTTTGTTTTTAGATGTTTAAAACAAAGCAAAATAGAGTAAACACTAAACAACAACTTCTACTAAATCTCTACATAACTTACCTAGAGAAACCTCCACTCAAATACCAAGATGATGTGGGTCGGAGCCAAGAACAGATAAGGTCGACCGTAGGGATGGGTCCAAGCTTGCCGAAAACTTGAAATGAGTAATGAGGAGTGCATAGGAACAACAGTAATAGAGAGAAAATAAGCAAACCCATGAACAACTCCAAAGGATATGATGCACCAATGAAACTTCTAAGGACTTACGGTATAGCTCAATATGACGTACGGGTTGGTCCAGTGAGATTACTTGCCACCTAACCTTACTTAGGGGTTAGGATAAGAGTGAAAAAGCAAACAAGTTAGCGAGACCAATGTTTACAAAGAGAACTATTCAGTGTATTGATGATGATCTATGGCTAAATGTACAATAGGTATTTATATCTGAGAAATTAGGGTAACTTGCTTAGAAATCAAAAAGACAAAAAGGGTAGTACTCAAAAGAAGTAATGTACAAGTAATAATAAAGGGTATAATGGAGAATACAACTAAAGTGAATATCTTATATATATGATTCTGTCACATGGTTGCTCAAACACATGGTTTGTTATGGTTAGGTGACTCTCTAGTAGAAAAGATAAATTCTGTATAGTTAACTGAGATTCTATCGAGCTGAGATGCCAAGTAAGGGTAATGAGTAGGAGCTTCAAAAAGATGTGGGATCGGTTGAAGAGGAGTAGCTACGAACATGTGCAGGGTCTTTCGTCATCTCGACATAAATGTTGCTAATCTAGGGGTCAGTTTGAATATGCCAAGCAGGAGTGAATGGAAGGGCCGGGCTATCAACAAAGCTTTCATTCAGTTGGCAGATAATTTCAAAGAGATGTGTAGCTACTCAACTCGGCGTATTGAGTTGGTTGGTAGAAAGGAGTCGCTCAGCTTCGACAGGGGTTAGCTAGAGTAGGAAGATTCGCTACGTTAGGCCTTCTAGTCCTCTGGCTCAGTTATGGGTTAAAGGCCCAATAGCCTGATTCTTATCATAAAAGGTCAAGGTAAGTAGGCAAGCTGGCTAGGTGTGAAAGTTTTAATGAAATGTTACTTACTTGTGTTTGATAATTGCTTGATGTTTGATTGCTTGCACTTAGTTGTTTGATGAGTGACTGGTAATTTTGTTTGCTTACATTCGTGTGATCACCTTACTAAAATTGGTAAGTTTAAATATTTGGCCAAAATAACTGGATATACCTGTCACATGTCTGTGATCCATTAGTTACGGACTGTAATGTCTATAGCTTTGCTGAGTTTTTTGAAAAATTTACAAATACATTTTTGAAATGCTTTACGATTCAAAGAAATATTTATCAACTTAGTTAGTACTCATAGCTGTCTCCTATGACATTTTACTTATTGAGGTAAAGCTAGTAAACCATCTTCAGTTGGTTAATAACGAATAGCCCGAGTTGAGACTCGGATGGTTTAGCCCATGGGATATTGTATGGGTTTGTTGATAATGAGCTCATAAGGAATTGTATTGATTATTGATAGTAGATAGCCTTAGATGGGATCTATCTAATTGATTAGTATAGTATTATAGACTAAGGTAATAGTTAAGTTTCATCTATTGGGATGGTACCCATAGACAGCCTCATGCAGGTAAGGTGAGGTGCCCCGTACGGATAAGTACAGGAAATAGTTGACGTATAGATACTGTAAATCTACACCTTCCATGGTTCTGAAGCCCCATGGATATATTGCTTGCATTCACCACATGTGCATTCATTTTGTATGTAACTAAACTGCATGTTGTTAATAATGCTTGATAACTCACTTGATGGTAGTAACGAGAGATGAACTTACTAAGCTGTGGTATGTTCACCCCCTAATAGTTCCTTTTTGTAGGTAACTAAAAGTTGGGAATGGGTTAAGATCAAAATGCAGAGTGTTCCTTAAGCAGTTGGATTAGATGGATAAGATAACTTTAGTAGACTGTGTTAATTAAGTTAGATCTTTATAGTATTTAGTAACTTGTGATATTGTTGAAGTTTAATTATCCCATCTTATTGTTTGGTAGGTGATTTCGACTTTTTGTGGTTTTGGTAGATTGTGAATTGTTGGGTTAACCAAGTTACTTATATCAATAAGTAAATGTTAGTAAAATGAATAAGCACCCTTAGGAACTTACTAGTTAGAGTCTTACAACCTTTTAGTTGTAAAGTAGTCTTTATATTATAGGTGTACATGTAATATGAAAATTCTAAGAAAAATTACTAGGCCCCTTTATGAGGTGTTACAACTCGCTAATGATTTTCTTATATTATCTTACTAAGATTTGCTTCTCTAAATTCTCCCTCTGCTTTCTTATTGCTCCCCAAAAACCTCTTAAATGAACTCCCAACAAGCTACATATATTGTTTAGTTAGTGATTGGCTTGATTATATATAATCTATATGTGCATTTGTAATTCATTTGATATTTCTAAGTTCATGTCTATTTGTAGTTTAATGTTTAGCCACTTTGACTCATGAACTTGCTACTACGGCATATATAGGGGGGAAATTTGATGAATTATTTTACCATCCTCTAGTAATTAGGGTCTTTTAAGACATAGTTTAGCCATTATTTAACAATTATACTAAGATATCTACACATATATTAAATATCATGTATATCTAGTTATAATACGTCTAAGTTATAGTGAACTCATTTCAAATTATTGTCTTTATATAAATACTATTTCGTGTCAAATTATAAATTTTATTACAAAGATAATTTATTTATAAGGTCTCGATACATATAGGAACTCATTATTTGAGTTGTTGTAAATGGTTTAATTCCTTACTTTTTAGCCATAACCTTTTAAGTTTCCATGTTTAGAAGAAAATAAAATGTTGTTCCAAGTCCAAGTTAATTGCTTGTATACTAGGTGTTGAGCTTGAAAATTTTTGTTCTTGTTTTTCTTAACTTAATTTAAACTAAACCTTATGCCCATTTTATTTAAACTGTTGATTAAAGTTAAGGAAAACCTAGTTTCTTTATACCTTTGTAAAATTTTAGAGTCATCACTTGGTAGAATCGGGAAATATGATGAGCTTGAATTTTTTTGATCTTATTTTTCTTAACTTGACTTAAACTAAACCTTATGCCCATTAAATTTAAACCCTTGATTGAAGTTAAGAAAACCAAGTTTCTTTATACTTTTGTAAATTTTTGGAGTTCTCACCTGATAGAATTGGGAAATATGATTAAATTAGAACCAATTAGTCAATTGGCTCTAATGAGTCACTAGTTTGCATGTTTTAAAACATTTTGAAAAAAATTTCAACAAACCATATATCACGAGTTTAGGGGCTACCTTGTTAAACTCTATGCAAGTATCATCTTAAACTTTCGAATTTAGTGTTATATTTCAATACTATTTATTTCAATTATAAACTAACCTTCATGCACAAAAAAAGGACAAGATAATTAAAATTTTTTATTTATAACAAAGAGGAAAAAAACAAAAAAGAATCCATATTTTAAGGGGCCCCATGGTTACCCATAGGTGCTTATATACCCATTATTTAAGATTAAACTTCTAATGGTTCATTTATGAAAATTTAAATGTGGTGGATTATTTTATTATTAAAAATCAGTTAGGTTTACATTTTTTTTACCAGTTTATTTTATTTTATGATGGGTCATCATTTTATTTAAAATTCTAAAAGCCCTAGTTTTGGAAAAGAGGGTTTTTTTTTTTTTAAATAGATTTTTTCTAAGTGAGAAAAGTTCTTTGTTTTGGAAAACATTTTTTTAAGTGAGAAAAATTTTTTCAAATAAACCCTTTTTTTTTTAATGAGAAAAGGTTTTTCTTTTAAATTTTTAAAAGTTTTGAAAAATTTTATGAGAAAATAAAAATGGAAATTTATTAGACATTTTTTTAATAAAGGGTAAAGAAAAAGTAAGATAACAAGAAGAAAAATGTTAAAAAGTAAAGAAAAAAATTTTTATAATGAAAAACCCCTTGTTGGAAAAAAGAAAAAGCATTTCTATTGTTATTGTTATTTATTTTTGTAATCCATAATTACCATAAAAAAAAAAGGACTAACCTGGATAATACAGGAGTCGGAAAGAGGGAAATGAGTGTAGAGTCCAATCGAGTGGAGTAGGGTGTAGCTCTTTGGGTTGAATTTGGGTCTTGAAGGAAGAAGGTAGTAGTGGGTGAACTGATGTCTCACGGTAGTCTCAGATTAATATTCCAAGTTAGAAAAGGCAATTTGATGAGGTTTTTGTTGGTGAAAAATCGATTGGAGACAATACCTTATGTTTTGGTGGTGGTTTTGGGGAGTTAGGAAGTGAGGTGGTAGCGATGATGAGTGTTGGTGGCCATGTGGTGGTTGTCGAGTTTGAATGGGGGTGATCCTAAGGTTTACACAGGGTGGTGAGTAACATGGTGTAAGTAGAATCAAATGGGGTATGGTGGTTTGTGTTAGGTAAAGTGGTGGATACGTGGTGGTTGGGGTTTTGCTTAGTTAAGGCTCCAGAGATCATGGTAAAGCGTATGGCTAGTGGCTTCAAGTTATTCTTAAGTTGGGATTAAGAGGGATTTAATGGAAGCTGATGCCTTAAGAGGTTGAGAGAGCTCTAATTTATAGTGAAGTAAGCTCGAATCATCTTTGGAAGGCTATCAATGGCTGCATTGGATCATGATCATCTAACTCCTATGATCATGATATTCATGGAAAGGAACTTGGTTTGACGTGATTGAATGCATTAAGAGTTGATATTTTGCTTAAATTAACATAGTAGAAGCTTCAAAACCTTTTGTATTGACTTAGATTAAAAAAGATTAGTGGAATTAGGATCTCGAATAGCAAATTTTTTTCAACTTTTTCGATCCGATTTAACTACATGATTAAATAGATTTAGCCATGAAATCAGTATCATCTAAAACTAGGCCATGCCTAGCATATTATTCCACCATGGATTTCAATAGAATCATGTGGAAAACACATAAAAAGGTAGCTCAAACATAAGCCATTAAGTTGAAAACAAAGGGGGAAAGATTAGGGGATCAAGGGGAAAATGAAGGAAAGGGCGAGAAAATCTATAAACCCTGCAAATTTAGTCTTTTAAATATAGAGTTAAACATGAGTATCGAAGATATTTCTTAAAGTCAATAAAACCACATAAAATTAAATTGATTAAATTTTAAACTTAAAACCTAAAATGAATATGAAAAACACTAATATACTATTCGAAACCCTAATTGTATACAAACAACCTTAAACCCTGTGTAGCATAAATATAAAAGATGGAACCCAAATCTAATAAAGACCTTAAAACCAAAACTTTAAACTTATAAAATATCTAAAATTTACCTTAACGATGATAAAGTCTTAATATAGTAAAATTACCGATAAATGCACGTAATTACATAAAATTGCTAATAAATAAATAGAGATAACTCCAAAATACTAATAAACAGAAAGAGTAACAAATTAATTAACTAAATTAACAAGATTAGAAATATTATCTTATGCTTGCATCCATTGCGTATGCATCCATTTTATGTGTAAATAGACTTGCATGTATGCTAATAATGTTTGATAACTTACTTAAACGGCAGTGGTTAGGAATGAACCTATTGAGTTATGGTTTGCTCATTCTCCTATAATTTCTTTTCTAAGTCTATTTGAGCTGAGATTGGGATAAGCTTGAGTGCAAAGTACAAATCCAAGTTATGAAAGAGAAAGCTAGATTTAGTTGAGAAATGTATAGCCAGTATAGGAGCATCCCATGTGAAAAGTATATGTATATTAAGGTTGTAGATCATTTCATAATTGTTACAATTTATAAAATTGATTTATCTTATCTTATTATTTGGTAAGAGATACTAATTCTCTGTAGTTTTGATGGATTGTAGAGTATTAGATATCCGTAATTATTTACATTTTATGATATGTTAATAAAATAAAAATCGGAAACCCTAATGATTAATTATTTAGAGTCTTGCAATCTCTGACTTGTAAAACAATTTTCATATCATGGGTGCATACGTGATTGAAAATTTTAAGCAATCCTATTAGGCCCTCTTTAGGCTCTTGACAAAATAACCTTGTCACACACAAGGCATGTGACTAATGCGTATAGCCACACATGTATTACCTATGCAAGGTTGGAAAAAATCAGGTGCTCAATACTTATGGGCTTGGGCATGTCTTGGGCCTCTTAATTCAAATTGAAACAAGGCCTTTAACCCTTTTAAAAATTACAGATTGGGCCTTGTGCTTATTCCCAAACTCGACACCTCTTTTTTTTTTTAATCATTTTCTCCTTTTTTTATAATTATTTTGAATCGAGAATTTTTTATGGGATTCCCATTATTCTTAGTTTAAATCAAAATTAAACCTTGCAATGCCCTCTAATATTAAGTCTAACATACAAGTTAAAATTAATTTTTAAATTAAACCAAATTTAACGATTTTAAGTTCAAACAAAAATTTAAATTAAAATGAAGTCTCTAATATAATTAGGAATCACTAAATCATATGTATGCACTTTAACTCTATCTAACCCTAAGAATGAAATGACCAATTTTATGTAACCTAATGAGCTTAAAAACAACTTAAGACTTTTATTTTCCTAAAAATTCTATCTTCCTAATTTTTTTTGTATTTTTCCATTTTTAATATATTTTTTTATATTTTTATGAAATTTCTCTTCTTTTTTTTTTTTTTTGCATTTTTTGAATTATGATAGTTTTCCTTATTCTAAAAAGTACTATAACTACAAAATGAAAGGGAGTGGGGTAAGGTAGGGTGGGAAGGAAAGGGTGAGAGGGTGTACAAAAATGGGATGTCTACAGCTACTCCTGTTTGTAGTGAAGTTTTATTGAAACTTTACCAAAGACATAAGAGACCCCATTTGTGCCTTGAAGATAGGCTTCCACTAAGAAGTTCTATAAAAAGCTAGCTATCCTAGGCTTGATTTACTAAAGATTTAGTAAAAAGTGAAAGATATTCTAAAAGAGGAAAACGGTGCCCTAAGAGTTAGCTAGGAAATAAGGTAGGTTTTGGATATTGGTATTGCACCCTAAGAGTTGGCTAGAACCTTATAAAGTTTAGAGGAAAGGTAGTGTTTTATGAATTGACTAAAGACCTGAGTTGATACTGAATAAGAGGTAGCACTTTATAAGCTGGATAAAGTTCTAAACGATACTGAATGGAGGGTATTGTCTGAGAACTAACAAGAACCTTAAAACATAACATCTGAGATAGGAAAAAGCTCTTGGTAAGCTGGCCAAATTCGAAAGATACATTCATGCCCCTAAAGTTAACTAACCTAAGGTAGGAAATGCCTTACGAGTCGACAACCCTAAAGGAAAAACTTGATTCGGATCTTGGTTGTACTCTTCTGAGTTGACTAACATAGGTAAGAGCATCTTTAAGGGATTGGTAAACCTCTTGGTCATGCTCTTTTAAGCTGACTAACTTAGGTAGGAGCGTCTTTAGGGGATTAGTAACCTTAAATGGGAGATTGATTTGAAACCTGGTTGTACTCCTTTTAGCTAACTAACTATAAACACCCTAATTTTGCCACCCTTAGGATTCTCTTCTTTTGAGTTTTTGGCCAAACTTAAAAAAAAAAAAAGAAAAATTGAAAAAGTGTTAAAACTGTCCTGGTCAAGTTAGTTAGCTACTGAGGATTAGGTCAAATTACAATAAAATATGTACGTACGATTTAGTAAATTTAGAGTTTTTTGGGTTTTATTAGAAAAATGCTATGGAAGAAAAGTCCAGTTATATTTGAACTCATGAATGTGGATCTTAGTCTAATTTTGAATATTTTAACTAGGCTAAAAAAGATTCAAGATTTATTAAATAAGCTATGAGCTGTGGTTAATTAAGTTGCATTGAGTTCGACCTAAGATAGAAAACCCAAATAAATATAGGATTTCTAGAAACTTAATCTTGAAAATGGATTAGATTAAATCTTCAATGAATTTAATAAATCTAAATCGGGTATCATCGTATTTTATGAATATTGGATTTATTAGGATTGAATATTCACAACAAAAAGATAAAAAAGATTCAAACTTATGGTTTATAAATAGTGGTTTTTGGGCTATAAAATTTTGAGAGTTTTTCATAACACATAAGCCATAATCTCCTACAATTCACATCTATTCCCATATACACAACCTCTTGCATACACAATACCCACACGTCACATTCACAAAGTCATTAACACATAGACTCATACACACATTCATAAAGTCAAACACATACATCCACACACGCCACAAAGTCAAACATATACACTTACACATTGTACGAGAGAACACAACATGACATAAACAACAACTGTACAATCCACTCTACATCTAGCAATTCACAATTAGAAATCCACGTCTAGCATACACAAACACTCACGAACACTCACTCACATATGGCCACTCACGAACACTCACTCACACATGAACACAGCCACGTCCCACTATCCTGCACAACACTTAGGATTAGCACTTGACAATACTGCATAGTCCAGACGCCTATGCACACCACAGTCCATTTGTACACACGCTATGTACATGAACTAATTGTGATGATTTGACCCACTTAGATAATTAGGTAAATTGTTTTAGTTATTTATTTATTTTGTTTTTAATTAATATCTTTATTTTACCAACTTGTTTTTTTTTTATGCAGGTTATTTAATACTTTTAACTTAAATTATATGTCATGTGTTTTAATGAGATAAATTTGTAATTTTTTTAGATAAATTATATAAATTTCATTTTTTAGATGAATTATAAATTGGATCTTATGTCTTTTTCATAAAATCGCATTTTTTTAGATATAGTTTCATATTTTCTCCGAGATTCATATTTTTGGTAAAGATATGTATCTAAATCGCATCTTTTAGACTAAATCACATTTTTTAGATTAAATCGCATTTTTTAGACTAAATAACATCTTTTAAATTAAATCGCATCTTTTAGACTAAATCGTATCTTTTAGATAAATTGCATTTTTTTTTTCATAAAAATTTCATCTTTTAAAAAATTGTATTTTTAGATATAAATACATATCTTTTCCGAGATTCATTTCTTTGGTAAAGATGTATAGCTAAATCGTATATCTCAGTAGATTTGTATACATCTTGTATTTAGGATTTAGAAAAATAAATTTTTGACATGTAGTGGTTTTTTTAAAAAATAAAAAAAAAATCTTAACTTGAGTCTTTTTAAAAGATTTAGTTAGTTATGTTTTTTAAAATAGATTCATATAGTTTGATCTTTTAGTTTTTTTTTTTTAAATAATAAATTGTTAAATAACATAAATCTAGCTCAATTTTTTTTTTCAAATTAAAAAAAATCAACTCACTAAATCTTTTGTTGTTTACAAAAAAAAAAAAAACAAAACTATATTAGTTTGATCCTGATTAGCGAATACGTAGGCACTTCCGAGGAAATTATAAAAAATTATAATTTTCTTTGTTTTTTTTAAATTCATAATAAAAATCATAAAAAAATCATGTTGGTTACATTTTTGTATATTTGTACTTATTTTGGCATTTTTAGAAAAATTATAAAAAATAAAAGCCCATTAGTTTTTCTTTTTTACATAGTAACTTAGTTGTAATATGTTAGTCTTTGAGCTTAGATTTTCTGATTTAATTTTCTAAAAATTAATTTTTTAGAATATTTGTAAACTAGTGGCTAGAAAACCTTAATTTCACTTTTTACTAGTCTTATTGGTCGACAACTCCAATTGTTTTTCAAAAGTATTTTCTTTAAAACATTTTTTAAAGAAAAATATTTTTCCTTAATTTTATATCGAATAACTTGTATTAAGCAAGCTAGGTTTAGTATAAGCTAAATTAAGGAAAATCGAAATAGGGCTTCACACTAAACTAGATAAGAATGTTTTTAAGGGACTAGTAACCTTAAACGAAAAATTGATTTGAAATCTAATAGTACTTTTCTAAGCTAACTAACTTGGGTAGAAGCATCAATAGGGTACTAGCAACCTTAGATCGACCTTAAACCTAGTTATGCTTTTCTAAGCTGACTAACCTAGGTAGAGAAAAGCACTCCTTGAGCTGGCTAAAACTTAGAAGCTAGTCTTCTAAAACTCTAAGAGAAGTTGATGAAGGGAAAACACTTTATGGGCTAGCTAAGACCTTAAGAGAAATCGATGAAGGAAAGGCACCCTATGGGCTGATTAAGACCTTAAGAGAGATCAATGAAGGGAAAGTGCCCTACGGGCTGGTTAAGACTAAGTGAAAGTGTCTTATAGACTAGTTAATACCTTAAGAGAGATTGATGAAAGGAAAGCACCCTAAAAGCTAGTTAAACCCTAAGAGAGGTTGAGATAAGCAAAGGGATCAAAAAGTAAGGCCTACTAATAAGTGTTTACTGCAAATGCATTGCTTATAAACTAAATAGATTTTATGCTAAATGTATGGAGGAACTTATCTAGTCTAATAAATAGCAACTAAACATTTAAGCCTTTTTTAGAAGTTTGATCAATATGAACTTATGAGTTCTTCCTTTGGTTTGAATATGTAAGCAATTTGTGATTAATCCCACTAAGTCTTAGAGTGGAGTACATAAGGCTTTGCTTTCCATGACTAAGTAATGTGACCCAACAAGCTAAATGTCATCTTCTTTTGAGCAGGAAAACTATGTTTCAAATTTTTGACCTCTCTTATTTCTTTTTATTCATTAAGTCTTTAAGTTTTTACCAGAGGATCTTTCAAGCTTTCTATAATGGAGCCTAAGTTTTTTTTTTTTATATCTTTGATAAGTGATAATTATCTACCATAAGGTGTCTATTCTTCTGAATGTGGCCTTACCATGTAAAAAAAGTATAAATAAATCTCCCCATCAAGGAGAATGAATTCGTAATAAAGTATTTAAAGAGTTTTGTTAATCATCATTGTTTCATAACTTGCTTTGATATTCTCTTGTATTTGTAGTATATGGAATCTATTTAAGTCAAGTAAGAGAATGGAACCTTTTAATGGAGTTGGGAAGAATGTTAGAGGTTATTCCAATGTCGATGACTACTAGGGATACTAACTTTGCTTATAGAAAATGAAGACTAAACTGCAATAATATTTAAGATTGCTAGAATTTTTGTATTCTAAGTAAAATTTGCATCGATTTTCATGGGTAGTATAACTTCACATCATCAGCATTTACAGGGTATCTCAAATTCAAATCATCCATTTGTGATAAAATTAAAACTCCTTCAAGCAATGTGATTCGCTAAAACTATATATATATAAATAAATTGGGAATAATCCAGTAAGTATACTGGGTCAAAATTAAGTAATACAGAGCAATAAAGCCATCGATCCCTCAAGGATTAAGAAATTACTAATGCTATGCTAGTTCTTATCAATATTCAGGTAATCAAAAGTAAATTAACTAATCTAATAATTACCCTAAAACTATCGAAAAGAAATAACTATAAAATATCTAAAACTAAGCAATCAATTGAGAATTGTAAGAAAATAGAATCCACTCTAGTTATGCAAATCAAATTGTTATCATATTATATAGATTAATAGTTATATGGTAATTTAAGTGAAATTATTATTCCTTAAAACTTAAGAACTTAACCCCTAATTAATTGGTCAACTTTTGTATCTCCAATTAATAGTGGACTCTAAATTATAATCATACATCTCCTGATGTTATGATTGTCTAATGTTCTAATTAATTATCCATAATGTCTTAGTAAATAATTAATTGCCAAACATCGCATTAAGCTCTAAATAATTTCAAATTAATTCAATTAATGCTGCTTCCACATTAATAAATTAAATTAATAAAAAATTTCTAACAAACCCTATATTAACTCCCGTATCAATAAGGTTTCTAACAATTATAATCAATTAGATAACTATAATCGAAATCATATAAATTGCAATCACGAATCATCCATGTATCTATTAATCCTATAACATGAATATAATTCTCATCTTAGCTACCTCGGGTTTCATCAATTCCCATAATTAAACTTAGCTAGCCATGGAATTTGAAATAAAAATATAATTACTAATTAAAATTGCAAAGACGTTCATAATTGATAGTAAGAATAAATCACATAATTGCATAAATATAAATAAAATAGATGTCACCAATTCTTTAATTGTAAAAGGTAAACTTCAATTGCAATTCTGAAACTTGATTTCTACAGCAAAAGCAAAATCTTCTCAACGATCCAAGCAATTTTACAGAAGAATTCTTCAAGAACTATATACTAACTATTCTAAGATTATCTAACTCTAAAGAAGATGTAAAGTTCTTTCAAATTCTGAAACACATAACTATTGATAAAGAAAACTAGGGTTGGCTTTCGAAAGGTAGTCTTTTTCATGAAGGTTGGCAGTATATCTTTCAAAGCCGGCAGCGTAGTCATCTAAGGCCACTGGTGTTCAGTGTAGGACGGTTGTCTTCAATTCCAATGATGCCGTGGCTCACTTTGGCTTCATTTGTTTGCGTAAAACTCCTCTAAATTGGCCGTATTTCCATTTTGAATCCTCTACTACCTAAAATATTCAAATGAAAATACTTAAGTACCAATTCTAAATGATTTCTATAAAATCAATAATAATTCTCTCTAATTGACTCATTAAAATATGCCTTTATCACAATGCTCTTTTAACAACATAAGGACCCCCATAATTCGGAGCAAACTTCCCTTTAAGGTCTTACACATTGGGAAGAACCTTTCTTAACACCATATTACCTTCTTTGAAATTCTAAGGCCACACCTTCTTATTGAAAGCTCAAGCTATTCATTGTTGATAACATTGATTATGACATAAGGTTACCAACCTTCTTTCATCAATTAAATTCAATTGCTCGGTACACTTCTTCATTCAATTAGCCTCATCTAATTGTGTTTCTAATAGTACTCTAAGAGATGGGATCTTCTCTTCCACTGGTAGTACTACTTTAATACCATGTACTAAAGAGTAGGGTGTCTCTCCTATTGAAGTTTTTATAGAAGTTCATATGCCATGAGCGCAAATGGTAACATCTCAAGCCAATATTTATAAGTAATAGCCATCTTTTTAATGATCCTTTTGAGATTTTTGTTAGCCTCTTCGATAGCTTTATTCATTTGGGATCAATACGGATTAAAGTTCTTGTAGATGATCTTGAACTATCAACACAATTCTTACATGAGCATATTGTTTGAAATTTGTGCCATTATTAGTAATGATTATCTCAAGAGTCCCTTATCAAGCCAGAATGTCCCTCTTGATAAACTTAACCGCTATTCCTTTAGTGACATTCGAATAAGATGAGGATTTAACCCATTTAGTGAAATAATTGATACTTACTAGTATGAAATGATGAACGTTGGATGTTTTTGAAGCGATTGAGCTGGTGATGTCTATACCCCACATTAAAAATGGCCATGGTGTAAACAACATATGAAACTCCTAAGGCGGAGCATTTATCTTGTTCGCATAAACTTGACATAAGTGGTAATCCTTGACATGTTTGATGCAATCGCTCTTCTTAGTTAACCAGTAATATCTTAGCTTCATAATCTTATTGGGGAGTATGTAGCCATTCATGCAAGAGCCATATAATCCCTCATATACCTCTTTCATTAAGATATCAGCTTACCTTTCGTCTTTACACCTCAAAAGGATACCATCAAACGATCGCCTATACAATATGGATTCACTTATCAAGAGCTAAGTGGCGAACCTTCTAATTGTCTTTCTTTCTTTTAAACCTTATTGGGGTATGTACCTTGTTGTAAGAAAATTTTGATATCATAGTACTAAGGCTTTTCATTATCTGTATCTTCAATTGCTAAATGGAAAGCATACTTCTCTCCAATTTTGATCTTAAGTGGCTGAATTTCTACCCCTCTAGATATTTAGATCATGGATGCCAAAGTGGCCAATGCATCAACAAATTGATTTTAAGTCCTCAGGATGTATGTGCACATAATCTCCTTGAACTTGTCCACTAACTCAGTCAAGTATTAATGGTAAGGCATTAGTTTGGGGTGTTTTGTCTTGAATTCACCATGAACCTAGTAAATGATGAGTGTATACCTCTAACTCTTGTACCCCTATGTCTAAGGCCATTTTGAGTCCAATGATACATGTTTCGTATTCAACAATATTGTTGGTGTATGGGAAAATGAGTCTTACTGCTACTGGCAATCGGGTACCTTTAGAGGATACTAGTATTGCCCTAATTCTGTAACCAGATAGATTGGTAGCTCCATCAAAGAATATCTTCCATTTTGGGAGTATTTTGTTGATCTCTTTATTAGACTCATCTTTAGCTACTAAGATGTCTTTATCAGGGAATCTAATGTACACTTATCAGGGAATATCTTCAGGTGGGTTCTTTGCTAGTTGATCTACCAAGGCTTGCACCTTGACTGAACTTTAGTTCACATATGTGATATTAAACTTTGATAGTAACATTTGCCACTTCGAAACCCTATCAATTATGGTTGGTTTGTCTAACAAATACTTTAGGGGATCATGTTGTGTTAGCAGCTCAATTTGGAAATAGAGTATATATTGTCCAAATCGATGCATGATCTAGATTAATGCACAATACGTTTGTTCAATTTCAGAATATTTTTGCTCCCCTTTTACAAACTTCTTACTCAAGTAGTAGACAGCTTGCTCTTTCGCTTCTTCATCTTTGTGGTCAAGCATACATCCATGGACTCTAATAATATAGTGAGATATAGAAATAACAGCCTTTCGACCTTAAGAGTTACTAGAACAAGAGGTTTCATAAGGTATTTCTTGATTGCTGCGAAGGCTTCTTCATAATTTTCATCTCACCTTATGTTGGCATTCTTATTTAGCAACTTAAATAAAGGGTGGCATTTATTTGTTAGTTGAGATATTGTAGTGCCCCATACTTAGGACATTGTAGATTGCTACGTATCTTTAGTCCTTTACTAATACGTTAGGCTCTAATTTCAATGCTAAATTCTTAAAGATATACATTTTTAAATCAAACCAATGATAATAAATTACAAGTTTCTACAATCTAATATAGACTAAACAATTTCCAACTAATGTCTATAATTGCTAAATGCTAATGAGTTAGAACATAACTCCTAAAACATATGATTATTTAATCAAAGTCCAACTAACTAATATTAACTATTCCTATCAATTATACTTAAAATAAAATAGTAATGCTGCTTACCCCATCCTAATAATCATTGTAATTCTTTCCACACTCATCAAATTAAGCTCATTGAAATAGCTTACAACTATAAAAATTAAAGGAATGAGCTAAAGCTCATTACCTAATACATAAACACATGTGCTTGAGCAAACCATACATAGTGATGTATGTTTGATGCAAGCAAGTAAATCACACAACAATTTATAGTGAAAGGTCCTCATGACCCCCATCATAACATAATCTGTATCATTATCTTAGTTTATACGAATCGGTCCAAGGATTGATAAGGAAGGTTGTAGGGGTGAGTCCAAGCTTACAGAAAGCTCAAAGAAAGAGATGGGAATGGTGCAAAAATAGGGAAAGTAAAACAAGCAACCCATGAATAACCTTAAGGATATGATGTACCGAGGAACTTTCGAAAACTTATGGCACAATTTGATATGACGTACGAGATGATTCGGTGAAGGTACTCGCTACTTAACCTTACTTAAGGGTTAGGATAAGAGTGAGTTAAATAAGCTAACAAGAGCACTGTTTACACTATGTAGTAGAATATATTTAATGTTTTGAGATGAGCGTCCTTACGGCTACATGCACAGTGGGTATCTATATAAAAAAAAAAAAAAACTAAGGCAACTTGCCTAAAATGGAAAAGACTAAAAGGGTAATGTCTAAAAGAAGTAATGTACAAGGAATGATAAATGGTGCAAATGAAAACTCAAGGAAAGCAATGATTAGTGCAACAGAATCATTTCACGTAGATTTGGACACGTGACGACAACTTATTGGAGATGCTTTTGGCAGAAATAAAGAAAAGGTGTGGTTAAGGCGAAGGCTATTGAGTAGGAGTATCGAGCAAAGGTAGGTTCATTTAAGGAAAAATAGCTTTGACTATGTGTTCGTTCTCTCGGATTCTTAACAAGTGTTGCTGAGTTAGAGGTTGGCTCGATCATTATTGAGTAGATGTATGAGGGGTCAGGCCGTCAGTAGAGCATTCGTCTAGTCGGCACTTGATTACCATGAGATGTGTAGTTATTTGGCTTAGTGTAAGGAGTTGGGTAGTAGCGAGGATCGGCATGGCTTTGGCAGGAAATAGCTGGAACAGAAGAATTCACCTTGTTAGTCCTTTTAGGCTTCAAGCTCGGCTACAGGTTAAAGGTCTAGTAGTTTGATTCATATCATCCTCTCTTGGTTGATTTGGATTTAGGATCAAATCTGGCTGATCTTCATTCAATTCTCCTTCAAGATGATAGGAGCTGAGGTTGGTAATGTTAAAGGCATCGGAGACTCCATAATCCTTATGTAGTTCTAATTTTTAGGTATTGTCATTGATCTTTTGGATTATTTTGAAGGGACCTTCGGCTTAGGCGGATAACTTATTCTTCCTTATGTTTAGGAACCTCTCCTTGCTTAAGTATAGCTACACTAAATCTTAGGGCTAAAAATGTGATGACTTCTTTCCTTTACTCTTCTCTTGCATTTTCTAGGCAGCTTAGTCAATCTGTTGAGTAATCTTCTCATAGATTTGATGCAAAGACTACGCTCAGGCTGTTGTGTCAAGGTCTTCTTATTCAGGCATGGGCATAGAGGTATGGTCAAGGGACAGTTTTTGGTTGAAGCCATAGATGACTTTAAAGGGTATTTGGTTGGTGGTGTCATATGCAATATGGTTGTAAGTGAATTTCACCACAGGTAAACAGAAATCTTAATCGGCTAAGTTCTTCCCCACTACAGTTCAGAGTAGTAATCCTAAAGTGTGATTGACTACCTTCGTTTGGCCATTAGTTTTTGGGTGATAGGAAGTGCTGAACAATAGTTTAGTTCCCATAAGACGCTATAGAGTTCTCCATAAATAGTTTAGGAACTTTGGATTTCTGTTTGAGACTACACTTCTCGGCACGCCGTGTGACCGAACAATTTCCTACAAAAAGAGAGAAGCAATAGCCGAAGTATTGTTAGTTTTTAAGCAGGGCACAAAGCATGTTATCTTACTGAATCTCTCCAGCATAACCATCATAGCATCTATGCCTTAAGCAGTTCTAGGTAATTTAAGAACAAATTCCATGCTCAACTCTGTCTAAGGTTGAATTGGGACAAGTAAAGGCATTGCTTTTCCTTGTTTGGCTTAGCACTTGGCCTTGTTGTAGGCAGTACAACTCTCAATAACTCGATGTACGTCTCGTCTCATTCTCGACCAAAAGAACTATCCACTCAATAGCTCATATGTTCTTCTCTCTCTACAATGGCCAGATAATCCTCCATTGTAGGCTTCCTTCACCAACAGCTCTTTGATTGAACAAGTTGCTACACACAATTTGCTACCTTAAAATAGATAATCGTCCTCCACATAATACTCATCCACTATTCCTTTATCGGCACATCGCTCAACTATAGGACCAAAATGGGGGTCTTTAGGATACTGCTCTTTGATACTTGCAAACCTCAACAATTTAGTTTGCAATTTAGTTAGGAGAACATGTCTTCTTGATAAAGCATCGGCAACTACATTGTTCTTGTCTTATTTTTGCTTTATCACAAAGTTGAATCCTTTTAGGAATTCATCTTATTACACTTATGGCTTTGATAACTTGGTCTAACTTCAAAGGTACCTTAAAGATTCATGATCTATATAGATGACAAACTCTCTCGACAATAGATAATGTTACCATACTTGGAGCACTCAGATAACAGCTAGGGGTTCTTTGTTATGAAATAGTTTAATTGAAGTCCTCTAAGCTTTTTGCTATGGTAGGCAATTGGTTAGCTTTATTGCAATAAGATAGTGCCTATAACAATGCCTAATGTGTCACATTCCAATTAAAAAATCTTTTTGAAGTCTAGTAAGGCTAATACAGGTGCGGAAGTCAATCTTGCCTTTAACAAAACTTCTCTCCTCCCTTTCTCCCAACTTGAACTCAATGTTCTTCTTCATCAACTTAGTCAAGGGTACAACAATGGTACTGAAATTTCTAATGAATCTTTGATAAAAAAATGCCAATTCGTGGAAACTTCTCACCTAAGCACAAGTGGTTGGAGTTAACCACTCGAAAATAGCTCAAATCTTCTCATCATCAACTTGCAAGCCTCTTCCACTAATTACATAACTTAGAAATACCACTTTCTCTTAACAGAAACAACACTTCTTCAAATTGCCAAATAACTTCTCAGCTTGGAGTACATATAATACAGCATAGAGATTTTCTGAGTAATTCAGCAGGTCAGCACTGTATACAAGGATGTCATCAAAGTACACCATAACAAATTTCCTAATCAAACTCCTTAGTACATTGTTCATCGGTCTCATGAAGGTACTCGAGGCATTTGACAGGCCAAAAGGCATAACCATCCAATTGTAAAGTCCATGTCGAGTTTTGAATATAGTTTTCTACTTATCTACCGGCCTCATCTAAATCTAATGGTAGCCAGACTTCAAATCAATTTTACTAAAGAACTTAGCTCCACTCAATTCATCCAACACGTCATCTGATCTGAGGATAGGATATCTGTACTTGATTGTGATCTTATTCATAGCTTTGTTGTCCATACACATGTGCCATGTTTTATCCTTTTTCGACACAAGGAATGCTGGCACAACACAAGGGCTGAGGCTCTCCCTCACATTTCCTTTTTCTAAAAGTTCACTGACTTGTCTTTAAAGCTGAGCAGCTTATTTAAGATTCATCTGATATGCTGGCTTGTTTGGCAGGGCAACGTCGGATATCAAGTCAATACAATGTTTAATGCCTTGAAAAGGGTGTAATCCTTCGAGCAACTGTTTAGGAAACAAGTCAGCATATTCATCCAATAACTCCTTGACCTCTTAGGGCAACTTAATCTGCTCCTTCAACACTAATAGCCTCTTGACCAACATAAAAGTCGGCATGTTGACCTTTATAGCTTCTCGGAGCTCAATTCTACTCAGAATCATAGTCCTCTTAGATTCTCTAGTAAGTTTAGCTTGCAGCTTGTTAACTTGACTCGGTATTATAAGGTTTAATATAATCTTCCTCCCATCTTTCTCATACACATAGGTGTTCTTGAACCAATGATGCATAACTCTTCGATCAAAAAGCCAAGGTCAGCCTAATAATACATAAGATGCACACATTGGTAACATGTCGTAAAGAATTTCGTCAAATAATTGCTAATTGAGATCGGCAGCAACACTTGTTGAGTGATGTAGACACCTAATTTTTGCCCCTTTATAGTTCTAATTTTTATTTTTACAAAAAGGGTTCTAATTCAAAAATAAAAATAACAAAAAAATTAATAAAAGATGAAAATAATAAAAATTAACAAATGATGAAAATACCAAAAAAATAAGAAAAGAAAAAAATTATTATAAAGAGTTTTGTAGATTTTTAGGAAGTAAATTATTTTAGAGAAAATAGTTTTAGTTTTAGTTTTAGCTTAGTTAAAAAAAAAATTTATTTTAGGGAAGCGGATAGTTTAAGTATAATTTAATTGTATTGAATGTTAAGGTACAGGCCAACGGCTTAATGGATAAGTATCAAATTATTTAGGTTGGATTTAATTTGAGGTCTTAGGTTCGAATCTCAGCAGATACCTATGTCTTTATTTTTCTATCTTTGCAAGATAAAAATGGGATTCATATCTAATTAAATTATATGAATTTAGTTAAATCGGATTTGAATTCATTTGAATCTAGTTTAATTATCGAATCAGATATGATAGATATGATTTGGAATGATATGATTTAGACCTTAAAAAAAATACACATACATGTGCATAAAAGGAGGAGGAGACAGCAGAGGAAAAAAAGAATCCATTGAGGACACTTTTCATATAGCAGAATTCTTAACACACATCCACTGACTAAAAAACACTAAACTAGCCCGACTCCAACTCAACCATGAGGTCTCTTATGACTTACAATCCACATCTACCTACTATTGTCGCCGCATGACATCAGAATACGCAAGCCATTGTCGACATAGTTCATTACATAAGCTACTGTCCACATGCCCACACTTTACATAGCCACGCACTTCACCATACCGTCACACACACACCAATTCATTTACATACTGCCTACACTTCATGCCTCACTCACAGATTCATATACGGCCAGATTTCTAAGCACGCCATTGTCTACGCCAATCACAAGCATGTCCTGCACTTCATCGATCACACGCTTGAATACACAACTCTCAGCATGGTTGTACGCATGGCCACTCATCAACTGATCTCCAACACACTATACACCGCGTCCAACAGCAACACTCAATCCGTACACAAACATGCCACTAGTGAACACAATCATAGAGCATTGACTGATTCATAACTAATAACACACTTCGAGCATGGTTAGTAGCATTCGCACACTGTCCCACAGCTGCAGCACACTTCACTAATGTCTACGCCGTATTGCACTCTACGCCACAACAGTACACTTCACAGCTACACGCCGCATTACACCACACTAATCGAAACCGTCTACTACACATCTCGCCAAACTCCAATCACACCGCTACACCTCCATGCACTGACCTTACTATACGCTCACTGCTCGTCCACTTCACGTACGTTGCATGTCGCTACACAATCCACACAAGAACCCACGCACGGTCAATACACGTTCAACAACATCGAACAGTTCCTTCACCAAACAGCTTAAATTAGGTTCGGTTTTGAGTTTTTTTTTTTTAATATATATTAAATATATTTTATTATATTTAGTTATTTATTTATGTAGGTAGTTGTTTAATAGGAATAATATATATGTTTTAGCTTAGGTATTTTGTTTGGCATTAACTCTTTATTTTTTTAGGATTTTTCATTTACAAAAAATATTTTTTTAGAAATAAAAATCAATAAAATTTTTTAGGGCGTTTTAAGGAGTTTATTTCTAACATTCAAGAATTAAGACCCTTTAGATTTTTTTTTGAATAAATTAAATTGAAAAATACTTAAACCCGATCGGTTTTCAAAATTAAAATAAACCAATACACTAAAGATTTTTTTAAAAGAACTACAATCATCTGATCCCGACTAACGGGTAGGTAGGCACCTTCGGGGCGACGATAAAATATGTAGAAATTTAGGTTCTTTTTTCTCTCTTTTGATTTTATTTATTTATTTTTAAAAAATATTATAATTAGAAGAATAATTTTAATTTCGGTAAATAAATAGTGGTACTTGTTAAGGGTTTAATAGGTTAGCCCCCGAATTTGGAACTCTTTAGTTCTTCATTTAAAATTGAAATTAAAAACCGATAGCCAAATCGCAATCAATCCACCCAATTGATTACGGTTTCTTTCCTTTTTCCTAACTCTGGTCGGGTGGCAACTCTAAAAATTATTTTCAATAAAAAACCGAAATTTCTCAATTTCTTTAGTCAAGGATTAATATTAAATGGGTTAGGGTCTAGTATTAATCATGAATTGAGAAATTAATTTTAAATAGAAAACCGAAAAATCAGGCTCGACAAGTGATATATAGTGTTTCCTTCTTGTTCAACTAATATAACTTGTATAGCTTCGGATGTATGATAGTTAGTAACTTGAGCTTTTTAATCAAGTCAACGGATGTTACATTGGTGCAGCTCCCACTATCCATTATAAGTGCACAAACTTGCTCATTCACCTTACAAGTAATATGGAACAAATTTTCTCTTTGCTCCTCCTCGGCAGATGGTTCTATTCTCTTTGTACATCGAATAACTAAGGTTAGTTTGTCTAAGTCCTCAGCAAACTCATCTTCTTCAACCAGTTCATCCTCTTGAGTGGTTTCTTTCTTAAAAACAACCTCTTCCTTGGGTTCCTCATTGGTACTATCCACTTCAAACTTAGAGACATCTCCTTTGATAGTCATAGTTTGTTGGTTTGGAAACTGAGTAGCCAGATGCCCAAACACTTGGCATTTGAAGCACTTAATCTAGCTTGTCTTCCCTCCAAATCATTGTCCCTTCTCATAAGTCCTTGTGGCACTTCGCCATCTGTTGGTTGGCTCTTTTGTTCATCTCTGACATCTGTTTGTCTAGTTGGCTAAGTACTGTGCTGAGATCGAAAACTTCCCTGAGTAGATTGGTTAGATTGCATAAGTCTACTCATTAGAGGTCTAGTCAGTATCTTACTCCTTCTATGTCATTCCACTCATTGGGATACTAGTATAACTTCATCTAACGTAGTGAACTGTTGAAGCTCCATAATATCTCGGATGTCATTTCTTAATCTAATAAGAAACCTGGATACCATTTGTGCTGGTGGCTCTTCCACTTCACAACGAATCATGAGTATTTGGAACTCCTTAGCATACTCATCAACAGTTCGGCTTCCTTACCTTAGTTTTTGAAGCTGAGCAAAAGTGTCTTGCAAATATGTGTTTGGTACGAACCTGTTTCTAAAGATCCTCTTCATCTTAAGCCAAGTGTTAACTTCCCTAAAGCCCTCTCATCTCCCCATGATTTGGATGTTTTTCCACCACATTGTAGCATAACTTGAGAACTCTACAGCAACAGTCTTCACTTTCTAGTTGTCTTCATCTTGGTAATAATAAAAAATATGCTCTACCTTTTCAATCCAGTCTAGGTAGTCGTTACACTTCCAGAACTAGTGAAGCTTGGGATCTAAAGCTTCACATGGTTGGTAGCTTAGGGTGCTTGAGCTTGCTCCTCTTCTTCTGTGTACTCTTTTTCTTCATCATCATCCATAATATATAAATTGATCCTTCTTCACATTCATCCTCCTACTCCTTTACCTCAAACTTATTGAGTTAAGATCTACCTCCAGTAAGTCAAGCAGCTTATGGAGTGTTCTACATGGCTTCAGTAGGTCGATAGGCCATTGCATGAACAACTTTGGTTAAATTAGCTATTAGGGTGACTACCTCATCAAGTCTTTCGTCTGTAGTCCTAAGGGTACTCTCCGACTGTCAACCATGGTGGACAACACCACCATTGTTAGTTCTAATACCATCATTAGCACTTGAGTCTATCATTTTCTCGACAAAAACTAAATAACAAAACTCATAATCCAAGAAACAACAGATATAGTTCTTTACCCTAAACAACACAAACACATACTCAAACACTTCTTCATGCAAAAGTTCAACCATCTTACAAACACAACAATTACTACCTAAGAATAGCAAACCTAATTGAAACTTGCTTCATTTTTGTATACTCGAAATAGGGCAAAACAAAGCATATAACCAAAAGAAATTACTACTCCTTATACTTACTCCAACATATATAGCTAACTTTCAGGTAACTACAACACACTATTACAACAAGCAATACTCACAAAAAAGATCAAACACAACTTACCCAAATGAAACCATCACTATAATACCAAAGATGATATGAACTAATCTAAGGACTGACAAGAACAATCACAGGGGTAGGTCCAAGCTTACATAAAGTTTGAAGAAAGAAATGGGATAGCATAAAAATAGGGAAAGTAAAATAAGTAACCTACGAATAGCTCCAAGGATATGATGCACCGGGGAACTTCCGAGGACTCATGGCACAACTCGATATGACGTATGAGATGGTTTGGTGAGAGTATTTACCACCTTACCTTGACTAAAGGTTAGGATAAGAAAGGGGTAAATAAGCTAATAAGAGCAATGTTCACACAAAGGAGTAGATTATATTCAATGTTCTAAGATGAGCGCCTTTGTGGCTAAATGTATAGTGGGTATTTATACCAAAAAAAAAAAAAAAAAAAAACTAGGGCAACCTGCATAAAATGGAAAAGACTAAAAGGGTAATATCCAAAAAATGTAATATACAAGGAATAATAAAGGGTACAAATGAAAATTTAAGGAAAGCAATGATTAGTGTAGCAAAATCATTTCACATAGGTCTAGATAGTGGAAATAGCTTATTGGAGATGCTTCTAGTGGAAATAGACAAAAGGTATGATCTGGGCAGAGGGTGTCAAGCAGAGGTGGGTCCATTTGAGGAGAAATGGCTTCGGATGTGTACTGATTCTCTCGAATTCTCGACACCAGTATTGTTGAGCTGGAGGTCGACTCAGTCATTGTTGAGCAAGTGTATGAGGGTTCAGGCCATCAATAGAGCATTCGTCTAGTCGACACTTAATTACTATGAGATGTGCAGTTACTCGGTTTGGCATAAGGAGTTGGTTGGCAGCGAAGATCAGCTTAGCTTCTGTAAGAGTTGGATAGAATATGAGAATTCACCTTATTAGTCCTTTTAGGCCTCGAGCTTGGCTGTGAGTTAAAGGTCTAGTAGTCCGATGCCTATTGTTAGCGATTAGGCGTATTTCTTCAGGCCACTCTATAACTTATGTTTGGGTATGCCTCTTTGAACCCCTCTACAACCTACATTTAGGCATATTACTGCGGGCTCCATATATAGCAACCCAAATCTACTCCAAATTATTTCCATGCAAGATTCTACTCGAGACAACACGTCGCATGGATCATCGGAGTTACCTCTTAGGGATTTGCCACTTCAGGCCCCTAGGTTGAGCTACACATAAGTAATATGTAATGATAAATTAAGTTATACATTTAATTAGTCAATTTGAACATATATATATACAAGTATAAGTTCTAGCCTACCAATCACATATAACACTTAAGTATTACGTACTTGGAATAGCAAAAAGAACCTTAGCAACAATGGAAACCCAAGTCAAATCAACCTCTACTCTTGAGGTATTACACAAGAGATAAAATGTTTTTAGAAGTCCATTCTGTGTTCTAAGTCTTTAACCTTATCCTTAATTGATCTTACTTTAATTTAATGTTTTAGGTTGAAAGAGCATCTAAATTAATAGTCCTTTGGTTAAGTTTTGTAACGTATTATAATTACCTGGGATTTATAATTTAATCATTATATAAGTTTGGGAAAGTAAAATAATATTGAATTCAAATAAAATTAAAGAGAAGAAAAGATCACAAAAAGGATCGTGGTCATTATTCGTAGCCGTGAACCCCTATATGCACTAAGTCCTCTAAATCACGCTCTCGACATCACTTCTTCACCTTCCATAAGCTTCATGACTGGAAACACGCTCATGTTTCTTGATTGTGAACTCTTTATTACAATAGATCATCCTTTTTTCTCCAAAAATTATCTCTCCAAACTCCACCAAAACCTCACACTTCCATCGCGACTTAATCCTTAAACTTGCTTAATTATGATCAAATTAGGATTTTAAACTTATAAAAACCATAAAGGTGTAACCTTACCTAAATTCCACATCACGACTTGTGTAATCGATCAACTTTAACACATATACGATGATATTCTTCAATTAGAATTGATAAAAACACATCAAAAATATATTTTCCACCATAATCAAATCCTAAACATTAACTTACCATACTATACATACCCAACTATGAAACTCTTCTCTTGTTTTCAACAGATTAGCCAAGATCTGGAGTTTTGGTTGAAAAACACTTTGTTAGGTTTAGACGACAACATTGGAAACTTCATATTTAAGCCATGAAATCGCTTAACTTACCTTTCCTTCATTAAATTGATAACCAAAGCTTTAGAGAGACTTATCAATGGAGTTGTATTGTGTGAGGGAAAAGGAAAAGAGAGTTATAAGGCTATGATTATGGGTTAAGGGTATGAGGTTTTTATTTAATTGAGAATAGAAGGTCATTTTTGTCCTCACTATTTAATACTTAATTGTTCTCTTACCATTACCTTTGATCATTGCTACTTTTATTTCCTTGATTTTTTGAGGTTTTACAAATATAAATTGAGTTATGTAGTTTAAATGACCATCATCAAGAAACACAATAGATCATTAGAATCAAGACCATTAAATTTCTTATTCGTGTTTTAAGGTAGTGGTGTTGTAACGTAGGTTTGTATAATATTCTTCATTAACTTCGAGAGAATTATGAAGAATCCAGCGTTTGTATATTGTTGTATCAAGATTCTTCAAGTTAATCAAAAGGGGTTTCCTTCTTATCTCTTCTTCCATGTTATGTTTTAATTCATTTTTCCTATTTCTCTATGTTTATTCTTTTTCTATCATGTATGAGTGATAAATTAGGGTTTACGAAGTCATTTTAACATGAATGTACTTTGATTTGTTGTTATTCTTAATAATTATGAATTTCTGGTGATTAGAACTTCATATAAGTTGAGATAGTATAGTGCACGATACAATCTTGCAAAAGATTTCAAAGGGATACGTTGAGAAACAATTCCACTGATTAAATCTTGATTACTAGAACAAATTACTCTTGTTAATAGAGATATTATTAAGAATTTTGCTGCATGTTGTATGGAATTCAAGGATTAGTAAACTTTTCATGTAATCTTGACTAGTTCATTCTTTGAGAAGAGATTCTAAGGAGCGCAATGGGATTAGAATTGAGTAATTATGAGAACTCATGAATAGAGAATTCTTGCAAATGAGTAATTGTTAGGATAGATAGTCCATAATTCATGTTAATATGATGGAGTAAACCTGCTTTGTAATTTGTTGTTTTCGTGTTATAATTTTATTTGTTGTGTTTTTTTGGTGTAATTGTAGAATCAGTATAGTTTAGTTGTAGAAATCAATTAAATTACTTCATTTAATCATTTGGTTGTTAGTTAATAGAAAGAATAATTAATACTAGTGTTAGAATTCTTTTCCCAGTGGAGATGACCTTATACTTATCCATATTAACAAACGATAGATACACTTGCCTATTTAATCTAGTAAAGGATAAAATATAGGAATTTAAATTGTAAGACTCTGTAGCTTTATTTAGAAGCAATCAAGTTTTGGCGCTATTGCCGGGGAAAATGACATTGTTATTAAGAAAATTAAGATTCCTATTCTTCTAACATTTGTTTTCTTTTCTCTTTATTTTTAGTCCTTACGCTCATATTAGCTTATTTGCTGATTTTTAGTTTATGACTCAAAGCTGCTCGACTAGATTAGTAGACTTTGATCCTGGGCTCGAGAGAACTATTTGAAGGAATTTAAGAAAAATTAGAGAGATTTTGGAAAAATCGCCAACAAGAGTAAGAGAATTAAGAGTAGAGTCTTCCAGTATGAATAATCAGAATGAGAATTTAGACTCACCAAGAGTGGATGAGTTTGTGAATCCTAATGATGGCATTACAAGAGTTCCACCTTTGAATGTAGATCCACCTATTGGTAGGGATGGAACCAATGCACCCATCATACCAGAATAAGGAGTCAATCTACCTATAGCTCTAAGGACGATATTGGATTATTGTAGGCCTAACCTGAAAGGAGCTAGTACTAGCATTACTTAGCCTAGAGTTTAAGCTAATACTTTTGAGATCAAGCCGAGTATCATTTAAATGATCTAGCAATGTATCCAGTTTGATGGGTTCAATGATGAAGACCCCAACAACCATTTGCAGAAATTCTTGGAGATTTGTGATACCTTTAAGATAAGTAAAGTTTCAGAGGATGCTATCCGCCTTAGGCTATTTCCATTCTCATTGAGATCCAATGCTAAGCAGTGGCTCAACTCTATGCTAAGAAATTCCATCAATACCTAACAAGAGATGGCTGAACTATTTATGAGAAAATACTTCCTACCCTTAAGAACAGCTAAGCTAAGGGTAGA
Source organism: Lumnitzera littorea (assembly GCA_024138015.1). Taxonomy (NCBI): domain Eukaryota; kingdom Viridiplantae; phylum Streptophyta; class Magnoliopsida; order Myrtales; family Combretaceae; genus Lumnitzera; species Lumnitzera littorea. Next base: position 52,248,719 of record JAMXBB010000009.1, on the reverse strand, counting down.
TATCTCTTCTTTTAGCCAAATGGATTCAGAGACTCTATTTGAAGCATGAGAGAGATGGAAGGATTTGTCAAGGAAGTGCCCCTATCTTGGTCTTCCAGATTGGCACCAAGCTTAGATCTTCTACAATGGTTTGAACTATACAACAAAGCAGCTTATTAATGTAGCTGCTAGAGGAAGCTTAAACCATAAGTCACTAGAGCAATGTATCAAATTATTTAAAGATATGGCCAAATGGATTCAGAGACTCTTGTGATTGATTTATTACTTTGATGTTGTTAAGTTTAAATTATTTGTTATTGTTCTTGTTATTTGTTTCTTTTTAGGGTGTTTGTTTGTAATTTAATGTAAAAAGAAAGGAAACATTGAGTGGAAGTCATGGCAATTCAAAGGGAAGAAAAGAATTTCACTAAGTGTAGAGACGTAGATGGAGGATGGAAGGCTAATATGCATCAAAGCCGTGATAAAGGTAAGTATTTAATTTTTCAAACATAACATCTATCACGGAATCAATTACGGCCATGACAAATTAACAGGGCCGATTCACCTGTCCATTACGGTCGTGATCACCACCTTGGGAGATTTCACATTCTTCTTTACGGTCGTAATCAAAGGGATTACACTTGAATTTCTTTATACAGTGCTAGTCATGGTTTCATTTGTGCTCATGACTAGTTAAGGTTGTAAGGTTGTGATAGTTTAATAATTTTGGACACAATGCTAATTACGAGAGTCATTACGCTCGTGATTAAGCTTAAAAAGAGGAATCACACCCCGTATCACAGCCGTGATCAAGTCCCTGACACCCCATTATATAAAAAATTTCCCTCTCTTTCTCTTCATTTCTTACACATTTTAAAACTCCACCTTATGATAACACTCCCCATGCCAATTTCCTAAGAAAATTCATCACCATTTTCTCAACATCAACCCTTATTCCAACCACTTCTAATGCTTGTACGATCATTCTCATCTCAATTACACTTTTCTAAGGTATGATCTTCCTCTTTTTCTTTAGTTTTTCTACATTTACATAGATTTGATTCATGTAACTTTAGGGTTTGTATATGCGTGTTTACTATGATTTGTAAAAATATTGTGATTGTACTCATAGTTGTGTTTGTATAATAATTAGACTTTGATTTGCATGACTTTGTGTTGGAATGTAGAATACCAAGCTTAAACCCTAATTTCTATTGATAATTAGTAAATTAGCAATTTTTGCAAATTGAGCCTAATTTGATGATTTAGTCTCGTCATAGTAATTAAGTGTTATGTAAGATCGTGTTGCTAATTGTTTTTCTATATGTTCAAGTATCGTAAGACAATTGGGAATTGTATTGTGTTTATGTGTTGATTAGAGTGTTGTATACTTGAGGGGAGATACTAATCCTTAGTTGAAGTTCGGGTTACAAGTTGAGTCATTATGAATTCACTTGTGTAATGCATGCTTGGAAATAGGTTAGGGTTAATCATGATTAGTAGATAGATCCGATATATTTGTACATTGGAGGAAATTGGAATGACTATGCTTAGTCTGAAGTGTACTTGAATTGTACATGAGTTTTGTTTCTCTTGAACTAATGCTAATGTTTATAGATGGCACCTAAGAAATCATCAACAACTTCTTTGCATAGGAGACCTAGGGCTGATCTTTCTCCTTCTCCTCTTCCCAAGCGATCTAATGAAGCAAGCTCAAGTAGAGCAGTCACCCCATCAACCGGTATGACTGAGGAACAAAAAGGGAGATTTAAGGAATTTACCACTAAGAAGATAAGCAAACGACATTATGTTATAGACTAGGATGTGTTAGGAGAGTATGGATTAAAGATAGCCATGTAGAGATTGTTGGGAAATGAGCCATAGCTGAAGTTATTTACGATTTAGGAGAAAACCTACAAATAAACAGCATTGGCTTTCCTCACATTGTTCAAGATCAAGTACGAGTATATCGGTTCAAAAATGGACAATGAAGTGGAGTTCTTTGCCTCTCGAAGAACTTATACCTTTAATATGTTAACTTTTGTACGTACTATGGGATTGTATTCCTAGGCTAAGTTGGAGGATGATGAGTTTGTAGATTTGCCAGTAAGTCTTCCTTGAGGAACTTCTATAAATGAATTTTGGAGAGAAATCTCTGATGAGAATAGTTTCAAGGCAAGCAAGTCCAAGGCTTCAACTTTGAAGAAAACTAATGCTCAATTCTTCTACTACATTCTTGTTAGGACAATTTATGGGAAACATGAGAGTCATAGGGTAGTAGGAGAGCATGACTTACCAACCTTATATAGTGTACTTAAGGGGTTTTTGGTGAATGTGGGAATCTTTATTGCATTTGGAATTTGTCGACAAACATTTGATAAGAGCAAGGGTATTTTTGTTGGAGAACTGATTACGAGAATCCTTAGGAATTTAAGGTTATAGCCTACTAGTGATAGGCCAAGAGACTCTTGTGCTAATCCAGAACTGCTTCCAAGAATCCCTTTTAATCAATGGGTTGTTGCAAGAGTGGATCATGAGTTGGACATTGAGGACCCTGGTGTTCCGAATTTTACACCAGCCACATTAAGCTTCTCAGTCAGTAATTTGAAGAGAATGGAAAATGAAGTGGTTGAGATTAAAGAAACTTAGAAGGGAATTGTTGAACTTTTGAAAAACATTGCCACCAAAGTAGGAGTGGCCATTCCCTCTCAATTTTCTCATCCTCAAACCTAGGAGGATGTGGGTCCTAATCAACCTCCGATTCTCCTACCAGCAAGTGCTCAACATGAAGAAGAAGAAGGTAAAGGGTTGGAAGAAGAAGACTCTAGTGCTGAGGAGGAAGGGTCTGAAGAAGAAGAAAGTGATGATGATGAGGAAACTTAAGGAACTAGGCAAGAAACAGTAGGACAAAGGGTTGGGAATGAGAGTGAAGAGTCATTTAGGGAGGATGATGACGGCTCAGATGAAGAGACGGAAGATGAGGATGATTGATTTGTTTTCTTTCTTTTGTTTTATTTTGTTTATTTTTAGACTCCATAACTAGTTGAGAGCTTAACCTCAATGATGTATTATTATTGAAGACTCTCATATCATGTGTTTGTTGTATTTTGCTTTTGTTTTATCTTAACGAAAAGGCATCTCTTTCGTTGTTCAATTTGTCATTATGTTTGAAGGATGTAATGTTTGATGGTTTACGACTCGATGAATTGGTCAAACTTCATATATCAGGGAAGTTATGTTCTCATTGTTTGTTATTTTTCATCTTTTCTAGTTTTTCTTTTTCTATGCCTATTCTATGTTTGCTTTCATTAGACATTGAGGACAATGTCTCTCACTAAGTGTAAGGAAGGGTCAACCCTATTTATCAAAAGTCTCTCACTTAAGCTATTTGTTTTCAAGTTGTGAATTAATTGAATAGATTGTAAATTTGGCATAGTAAATTTTGTGCCTTACTTACTTTTTATAGACTTAATGTACACGATCAAAATTAAACGATCAAATCTAAGTGAAGTAAACTTAGTTACTCTTTAATGAATGAATTTAGAGGTTAGAAGTGAATCAGAGTCTTTAGTCTAAAGTTAATTGGTTGTGCTTCTAAACTTACTAAGTAATGTATTTACTTTTCAATTACTTTTGGAGTTTATTCAATCTTGAATGAAAAGGGCAAATGTAGTAATTCACTTATTGATGCTTCTTGAGAATCTCTTCAAAATAGATTAAATTGAAGTGTTTAAGGATTGAAATAGTAAAGGTAGGCTTTGGTCCCTTAAAAGAGCAAAGTTTGACCCGTTACTAATTTTTTGTCTTTGTAACTTTGCAATAAGAATATATAAGGATTAAGTTAGTAAGGGTAAGCTTTGGTCCTTCAGAAGAGAGAAGTCCGACTCCTCTGGTAATCTTTATCCTTATAATCAAGTTAATAAGAATGGGCTTTGGTCTCTTAAAAGAGCAAGATCTAACTCTACTGCTAATCTTTGGTCATCCTTTAAAAAAAAAAAATGTAATGTGTAAGTTATCCTTGGAGAGATTCAATAAAAGAAGTAAAAATATAGGAGAAAAATGGATGCAATGTACTTTTCTTCTAGATTATTGTGCTTAAGAAGTAATTGAAGGATTTTTATACACTTACAAAAGTGGATGAAGTATAATGAATTTTCTTTTGTTCTATTTGACTTTGTGTTTGCTTTATACCTTTGGAAGCTATCATTAAATAGTAAAGGCGAAGTTTGTTTTACTTGGATTAGTGTTAGAATATTGGTTATTGTACTCTAAGAACACAATGTGTTAGGCACAAAGTTAATCCATTTGTTGAATGTACAATTGATTTTGTTTTTATGTGTTTCCTTAAAGACAAGCAAAGCTTAAGTGTGGGGAAGTTTGATAAGAGTGAATTACTCTACACTTTCAAGACATATTTAGGCATAAATTGTCCATAATTGTGATTCAATTCTTAAGTTTTTAGTACTTAATTGGTTAATGTATTGATTTTAGATGAATTAAAAGTAAGGAGAAGAAAACCTTGAAGTAAAACCAAGATGCACTTAATCACGAGCGTAATGAGAAAAGATTAGAATGACCAGCATTGATTACGCCTTTCATCACGGGGGTAATTGAGGAAATTCTGTTGATCCCCATGTCAATTGTGCTCGTGATTGTCTGTCAGAAGGGTGATCACACCCTCAATCACAGCCGTGATAAGATGATATGTTTGCGACGAGAAGTTTTCGTCTATTGTTATAGTTATGATTAGTGTAGATTTTTGTCTTCTAAGACTATCACACCTTGTGTCATAAGCATGATAGGAGCGGACATGATTGTTTTTCTTCGACTTTTTCACACGAACTAGTACATGAAACATGTTTTAATATCAAGCAGTGTCTTGAAGTAGTATATTTTCAAGTCCTTTGATGAATCAAGTATAAATATACTGCAATTTTTAGACAAAAGAGAGAGAGAATTAGATCAGAGCGAATATCATCAAGAAACACAATAGATCATTAGAATTAAGACCGTTGAATTTCTTATTCGTGTTCTTAGGTAGTGGTACTATAAAGTGAGTTTATGTAACATTCTTCACTAACTTCGAGAGAATTGTAAGAATCCAACATCTGTATAGTGTTATATTAGAATTCTTCAAGTTCATTAAAAGGAGATTTCTTCTTCTCTCTTCTGTTATGTTATGTTTTAATTCCTTTTTCCTATTTCTCTACATTTGTTCTTTTTCTATCATGTGTGAGTGATAAATTAGGGTTTATGAAGTCATTTTAACATGAATGTACTTTGATTTGTTGTTATTCTTGATAATTATGAATTTCTAGTGATTAAAACTTTATATAAGTTGAGATAGTGTAGTACACAAGACAATCTTATAGAAGGCTTCAATGGAATACATTGACAAATGATTCTATTGAATAGATCTTAGTCATTGAAAAGAACTACTCCTGCTAATAGAGACATTTTTAGGAGGTTCATTACATGTTTAGGGAATTCGAAGATATTAGTGAACTTCTAATGCAATCTTGACTTACCCATTCTTTTAGAAGAGATTCTAAGAATGCAATCAGGATTAGAATTGATGAATTCTGAGAAGAATACTCATGAATAGAGAATTTCTGTAGATGAGTAATTATTAGGATAAATAATTTATAATTGATATTAATATGTTGGAGTAAACTTGCTCATTACTTGCTGTTTTCGTGTTATAATCTTATTTGTTGTGTTTTTCTTGGTGTAATCTTAGAATTAGTATAGTTTAGTTATAGAATTTAGTTAAATTGCTTCATTCAATCATTCAGTTGCTAGTTAATAAGAAGAATAATTAGTACTAGTGTTTGAATCTTTTCCCTATGGAGAGGACTCTATACTTATCTATACTAACAAATGATAGGTACACTTGCCTATTTAATTAAGTAAAAGATAAAATATAATATTTTAAATTATAAGACTCGGTAGCCCTATTTAGAGGCGATCACTTCTTCCTTGATTTTTGACAAGATGTCAAGTCAGAATCTTCTTAACTTTTTGATAACATGAATTTAGCATATATTTCCTATAATTAATTTGTGCTATTTTGGATATTAATCTAGTCAATTTTATATTATTTTGAGCGTAATTAGTTTAAATTTAATTTTCAATGACTTCTAGAGCATTTTATGGAGTTTTTGAAGGTTTTTTACCAAGTTTCAAAGTTGATTTGGACAAAAGCATTGATCAAGGATTGAAATAGAAAAATTTCAAGCGAGAAAAGAAGTCCAATAAAGACCATAGTCAAGGACCATGGCCGTGGTCCCTACCCGTATTCCTTTTGTTAATTAATTTCCATTAATTTTGAAGATTTTCAACAAAGTACATGCACATGCCCACACTCCACTACCATGTACCCTACTCGTAGATACGCTATGATGCACGGATTTTCTTTTTTTTGTTAAATTTTCTTTGTAAACGTAGGTTCGCTCCCTATATATAGATACTGAGACTTAAGTTTGTAGAGAGAACCCCTTGGGAAGAGTTGTATGTTAGAATTATATTAGGCGTCTCTCAATTTACTTCTTCTTCTTTTTCTTTTTCTTTTTTTTTTTTGACCATGTTGTTCTTTTAAATTGCTCTTAATAAATTGTTATTGAACTTTAGCTTATCTTGCAACAATCTTTATTTCAATCCATAATTTTGTTCTTTAATGATCTAATTAGACAGATTTTGTTGTTGTCAATTAGCATTTGCTAGGATCGCTAATTTGATGTGTGAGTTTGCTATGGAGACATGAGCCTTACAGTTGAATAGATAAGTGTAATTAGAAGGAATTAAGTACACCTAGAGATTAGGTATTAATTTCTCCATATTAGGGTAACTTAGGAAGCTAACTTAATAGCAGGATCTAGGCTCTTGATGCAAACCTCTGATGCTTTATTCAGAAGTGATTCCTATAAAGAGGGTCTCAAGATTAGGAAGAGGCTAGCGACACGAGTCCAGTCAATTCAGATTAGACATCTCTACGATCCAAAGGATAATCGAGATTAAATGGTTGCAAAGAACTAGGTAATTGATAATAAACAATTTACTAAGGATTATGTATTATTTCTTTTAATAGAATCGTGCTTGTTTGTTAGTTTTGATTTATTTAGTTTAGTTTATTTTATTATTCTTCCTTTATTTGTTGTTCATTATTCAACCTACCCCTTAATCACAATTATCCCCATATTGCAAAGTTAGATAATTGGAAATTTTAGGGTAGATTGATAGTAACTTAGGTTCTTGCGTATGGTTCCTCATGACGTCGACACTTAGACTTACAATCTTTTTTAATTTATATTACAACTTGACTAGGTGCACTTGCTGATGCATGCACCTAACTACTTCTGCTTCTTAAGTTTGATGTCTTCTCGTGTAGGTAGGCAATAAACTACAATTGAAGGATCTAGCTTGGGTATATCTTCATAAGACCATGCAAACACTTCTTAATACTCAAATAAAAGCATGGTTAATTCTACCTTCCGTCATTCCTTTAAGTTCCTTCCAATTTTTAGATTTTTGGGATCATCATCAGCCTCCACATTGATAGATTCAGTTAGCACATCAATAGAAATTCTACCCGGTTCATGTTTTTGCTAGCTTTCTTATATTTCACTGTAGTCATCAACATCACTCTCAATGACTAACCCAATAGGGCCGAAAGTGATATTGATATTGATATTCTCAACATCTACTTATGCGAGGAATCCTTAGCTTTCATTTAGAGAATTGTATCTAAGCAAAAGTGTATAGAGGAAAAGAATACAAGTGACAGAAAAGCAAAGCATAATGGAGAAAGGAAACTGATATTTTATTCATTGAATATTGAAAGAGTTCTTACAGGTACATTTATGAACAATAACAATTATTGAAATACTCATAAAAATACTATATTAGAATTTACCCTTTACCCTAAAGTAGATTTATTGCTATTCACAAGATATAGAACCAATTATTTAGATGAGGAAGGAGCTTGCGAGATGGGCTCTTGGATTCAACTTTGCTAGAGAAGTTTTCTTTAGTAGATTCAAGGTTAGAGTGTTAACTCGGATAAATGTCTTAGTTAGCAGTGGAAAGGTCAATGGGGCATGATACAATTTATCACCTCTTTTACCCCTTGCTTGCTTCATCTAAACCTCTTTTATTGGATTTAGAATGTAGCCAAGGCCTTAAGTACCAATCTAGCCTTCTTTGTATCTCACCTTCTCATTCTTCCCTTCCCTAGGATTGGTAATCGTGCATATCTTGTCAAACATTTGTAAACCAAAATCCTCTTGCTCCTTAATGCCTATTTAAGGTATGGCCATTTCTTTGTAAATGTCATAATCTTGATCTCTAAGAATTGTTATCACTTAGTCATTAAAGATGAACCCCTTCTAATGCAAGCTTGAAGGTATAACCCCTACTGCATGAATCTAAAGTCTTCCCAAGAGCAAGTTGAAGGACCTTAGGATGTCTAGAACTTAGAATTTGATATTGAAAGTTTAAGGGCTAATGTCAATTGGCAAGTTAATCTCCCTTACAATTTCTCTCTTAGATCTATCAAAAGCCTCGACTATTGTTGAATTTGGTTTGATTGCACTTGTGTTGATACCCAAGAGGTCTGGGATGGCAAGAGGGCAGACATTCAAAGACTACCCGTAGTCAATGAGGACTCTGGTCATGATTATGTCACTGTTTCTCACCATTATGAAAAGTGGCTTAGTTTGCTAGTTACCTTCCTTACCCAATTCTTCAATAGAAAAGGAGGTCTAGTCCATGGTGAGGATAAAATTTGTGATTAGTCCCATCTTTTCAGTCAGCACTTCATAAGGGACCTTAACCTCCCTTAAGGTTCGAAATAGAACCTCATGATGCAGTTTGGACACTACCAACAAACTTATTAGCGATATCTAAGTCTTGGTGAATTCATTCACTATTATGTATTCACTCGACTTAATCATTTTGGTGAAGGTAGGTAGCCTTCCTTATATTCAATCACCTTATTGTTCATCTCCTCCAACGCGTTATTCTTCTTAGGGTCTTCTTTTACGTCATAAACCTTGCTATTTTGAGTGATCCCACCAACTAAAGAACATGATTGCCCCTAGTCAACTACTTAGTAATTTAATGGGGTAGCTTTGTAATTCTCAAGCACTACTAGCAAATGGAATACCTCTTAGCTCTTGGGGCTTATTTCTCTTCAGTCTTGTAAAGTTCAAAGACCCTAGGTTTCTTATCTGAACTAATCATGTTGATGGAAAAATCCAAGTCATTTGAAATTATGTTAATAATTGAGCCTTGATTAGGCTGGGGGTTGTTGTTAAAATTTGGAATTGGAGCTTCTACAAAGTCCAATTTAACTGAACCTTCGTCAATTAGATCTTCGATTTTATTTTTCAATCACTAAAATGTGTTGGTTAAATGCCCTGGTTGTCCCAAATAATATTCACTTTTCTTCTTAGGGTCAAAAACCCTCGGCTTGTACCTTTCATTAAGAAAGAATCAAATTGCCCTTCCGCAACTTCTCGAAGACTTAGTTGAGAGTAAACGGTATCCCAGTAAATTGTCTTAGGGCCTCATTAGCCTAAAATTGGTTTCTAAACTACTGCTACCTGAATATCAAGCTTAGTGTTCGAATTCACCATGCTAATCGTAGCTTCTTTGGCTTTGTTGACTGCTGGCTAAAAGAATATGAAGAAGGAGGTCTTCTTTCTAATGTTTCTTAGAGCTTGTTAGAGGCGGTAATGCTTTCAATCTTACACCAAGTTGCTACTACCCTTACAAAGCTGGATGTGGCCTGCCCAATTAGGTGAGAGAAATAGAGCATTTCTAGAGTATTAATGAAAGTTGAGGTTAACTCCTTCTTAGTCATTGGAGTGGATACCCTTGCAACTAGGGATCTCTATCTCTATGCATACTCTTTGAATGAGTCATTGCTCTTCTTTTAGAGGGCAATTAAATCTATTATGATTGGAGTGACTTCAACATTAAACTTATATTGTTCATAAAATGCCTTGGTAAGTTTCTCTTATATGTTTACTTGGTTCAGGTCAAGTTGGGTTAACCAGGTTAAAGTCAGACTTGTCAAGCTGTCTTGAAAGATTTGTACCATGAGTTGATCATATTGGACATATTTATCCATCTCTACACATATAGACTGGTGTGCAACTTTGGGCGTCAAGACCTATTATACTTCTTAAATTCTGGTACTTTAAACTTTTTAAGGTAAGCTCTAACATCATATGTAAAGAAATTCATGATACTAGCCTTCTCAAAACCATCGTAGCTTTCGAGTGCTTTCATATTTTCAGCTATCCATTAGGTTAATTTCCTTTCTACATCTTTGGGGCCGTACACATAGAGAAGCACCACAATAGATAAAAGGGAAAGATAGAACAAAAGGGGTTAGCAAACCCAAGCAGCTACCAACTAGATATGACACACCAACCAAACCTACTCAACCTAACCTTCACTTGATATGACACAAAAGTGAGGATTAAGGTCACTCATCATTGTTTCTTGTTAAAGGGAATAGATAAGAGTTAAGAAAGAGAAGACACAAGAAGTGCTCTAAAAGGGAATGTCTATATTACTAATGTAAAGACTGAAGTCTATGTTACAAGTGAGGCTTATATATGGCCTCCTTAGCGTAATGTTCTAAGGAAAAGACAAAAGTGGGTAAATTACATATTAAATATAAAGATTCCTAAGCTAAATGCTAAAAAAGGTAAAAACGTCACTATGTGGTATAATGTACGGAAGGGGAAAGCATTTCGGCATGTTGTACTAGAAGGCACATGTTAAATTATGGTTTATAAGCATAATATTATGTATGCTCGATTGTCCTTACGAGTGCTGAATCTCTAATAGCTCGATAATTGATGGTGTCAGCTCAGTAGAGGTTAGAAAAGGAATGGATGAACTGGCTAACCTAATCTGGGTCAAATCGGAGCTCAGACATTAAGCATTGTTTTGAGGTCTCGGTTGGTCAAATGGCTGTCTACTCGGCTCTGGAAGACTCATGTTGTTTGCTTGCTTGGAAACTACTCCTATCATGATCACCGCTCGACACTTAGGGCAAATGAAGTGTAACATACCCTAGTAAATGTTGGAATCCTCATCCTTGGAGAGTCCTTAAATTAGTACTCATCAAGTAAGTCCTTCTAATCCCCTAACTCTGCTTTTAGTAATGGGCCTGTATAGTTTATTCTTATCATCTTCTTGGAGGTTAGAGAGATTTGGCCTCAAATCTGTAGGGTCTTCTCTAGTTAACTCTTCCTTTATTCATGCTTCAGCTTCATCCAAATGGTGAGGGATCAGGTTGGATCTGTTGAAGGTAGAAGAAACACCATAGTCTTTAAGTAGCTTGATCTAGTAGGCGTTGTAGTTGATTTTCTTTAACACCTTAAAGGAGCCATTAGCTTTGGGTGATAGTTTACTGTTCTTGAGTTATGGAAACCTTTCTTGGATGAGGTGGATCTATACGAGGTCACTTGGACTGAAAGACACAATTCAGTGGCCATGATTACTTATCTCTTGCCGCCTTTTGTTGTATTTGGCAATTTCCTTAACTACATATTGATGTAGTTTCTTGTAGTCTTCGAACTTGATTGACTTTGGTTTGGCCCTTTTCATGGGTCGTAAAGGTACCGATCATGTTAAGTGGGATTATAGGGTTGGGGCTATAAACAACCTCAAAGGGGATCTTGCTAGTAGTATTGTAGATAGTTCGGTCGTAGGAAAACTCTACAACAGTTAAACATGAGTCCTAATCTTTCAAGTTCTTTCCCACAACAACTGGGAGTAGGGTACCTAACGTCCTGCTTACTACTTCGATCTGGCTATATATCTAGGTATGACTAGCCAAACTAAATGCAAGTTTAGTGCTAAGTCTCATCTATAAGGTCTTCCAAAAAGTAGCTTAAGAACTTAGTATCTTGGTCTTAAATAATGAACTTTAAGACTCCATATAGGCTGACGATTTCCTGCAAAAACAAATTAGCAACATATAAAGCATTGTTAGTTTGGTGGTATGGAATAAAGTGCGTTATTCTATTGAATTGATCCACAACTACAAGGATTGAGTCTCTTCTTTAGGATATCTGAGGTAACCTTAGGACAAAGTCTATGCTGAGGTTAGCTCAAAGTTAGGTCACCATAGGTAGGGGCATGTACTCTGTTTATAGTTCTCTCCTTCCTTTGGCCCTCTTTCATAAGTCACAACTTTCGACGACCTTATGGACATTCGTAGCCAAACTAGGCCAATAGAAGTTCTCCTTCAACAGTTCGACTGTTTTGGTCTATCTAAAATGCCTAGGTAAGCCACCACTATGAGCTTCCTTAATTAACAGCTCGTGTATGGAATAGTTTGGTATGTACACCCTCTTTCTTTGAATAGGTACCCATCTTTCAGGTAATATCCTCTAACAACAATTCTATCTCGACATTTTTCAATGATGGGATTGAAATGGGGATCCTGTGCATATTGCTTGGCAATAAGGGAAAATCCCAACTATAGGTCCCATGTAAGATATCAAGAGAGGAGGTAAATTAATATCTTTAAAAAATTTGAAACCTTTTTTAATAAAAAAGACCCCTCTTAATAACTTAATATGGCATGAGTAGTAATATATTGATTGTTAACTTTTAAGTGTAAAAATAATAACACAAATAATAAAGTGTAAGAAATGAATAGGAGAGAGAGAGAAGATCAAGCAAGCGATTTAAAGAACTTCTACCTTGTACCTACTGCTCTCTTTCAACTCTACTATTAGGGACTCGATCTTCCTCACTAGTACCATTCCATTAGTCCAATATTATAAGAATAAAAAACAAAAACTTAAGGTTACAAGGAAAACAGTCACTCTCTATCCTATCTCACTAGTTTCTCCCTAAGCTAAACACAGGATTATAGAGAACTCCATAAATCTTACACTCACTCAAATATAATTCTGCAACAAAGATTACAAAAGGAACGAGATAATACAATGGAAAAATCTCTTTAAAGATTTCACACAAATATAGAAACAATTGAGTGAAAATTCCGTTTAGCACAATTTTTTACCAAATTATTGATACAATTTCTAATAGTCTGTTCTTATATACAAAATAAAGCAGAGTGATTTGATCAGTGCTTGTCTTTCTTGTGTTGATCTATTGCACGAAATATATATGATGTTCTTTTGAACCAAATGGCTAGAAACGACTAGCTTGAGATATTTTTAAGATTTAACTTGTTCTACAAATTTATTTTCAATTTTGAAATTTAAATTCTGAAGATAAATATTATGAAATTCGTCCAAAAATATCTATTATATTTTTTACTTGATAAACTCCACCAAAAAAAACTTAAATATGTACTCAAAACTTATCCTTTCCATAGATATATATATATATCTCACTTATTTTGAAATTGAAATCCTTTGAAAATCTCCACTACATATTCATAATTTGAAATTCAAATTGGATAATCCTTGTAGAATTCGTCCAAAATATTTGATCAACTTTTCTCCTTATAATCTTCATCAAAAAGCTTGAAATATCTACTCAAATAGATATACATACATACATATATATATATATATCCACTTTATTTGGCAGAGTAATCCTTTGTATATCTCTTTCAAATCTTCAAAATTTAAACTTGAAAGAAAAATATCTTTGAAAAATTCTACACATATCTTTTTGTCTTATCCATATCTTCATTATTTTGAACTTGAAAAAAAAAAATGTCTCCAAAAATTCCTCGCCATATCTTTTTCCTTTGTCTCGTGATTTAAATTTGAAAACCAGTAAGCTTTGTCTAGTAATTTGAATTACTCGGGTATTTCTCATGTAAGAACTAAAGTTGAAATCTGCCATGTGGAGGACATTAACGAACCAAGGCTGCTATGTGAACACGCTAACAGCTGAAACAAATGATTTAAGAGCTATTGCTTTTTTTAAAAAAAATTCCTTGTGATGCCTTTAGGAATTGATGGCTATCATGATTAAATCTGGAAGAATCAAAGCTCTTAAGCACCACGTTGAATTGCCAGACATCTTGGACTTGCCATGTTATTGAAAATAAGGACCCTTGTTACCATGTCATGTTGGAAAAAGCTTGAAACATAATTGCCATGTTGAGAACCAATTTCCCTTTCACGTAAATTCCAATGTTGGTAATGAAACCTGATGAATCATACTTGGATTTAAAATGCCTACGTTAATGAAGCCTCACCATGAATATATGTTGAATATTAAAAATCACCGGTAGATCACTGTTATTCAAATTAAACTGAATAAGAACTCCAATGGACTGGTTCTCTTGCAAGTGGCCAATTTAGATTTCATCTTCACAAGCTAGTTAAACCATGTATGAATTTTTATAGAAAAATTAATCCAATTCAACCTTCATAAAAAATTATCCCTATGGACTTTATTAACCAACTTTAGTGAACATAATTGAACATATTTCCCTAATACACTCAATAAGGTAGAGTTGGGTCTTCATGTCAATTGTCCATTTTAAATAATTTGCACACTTAGTAAATATATTAGTGATAACTTATCACGTGTTTTGTTATCATTAAAACCAAATTAAGAGACTTAACACCAACAATTTAGTTTGTAAGGAAGTTAGCAGGACATGTTGATATGACAGAGCATCAGCGACTATGTTAATGCTTCCTTTCGTATACTTGATCACATATGAAAGCCATCTATAAACTCCAACCACTTGGCTTGTCTCTTCACAAGTTTGCTCTTGCTTCTAAGGTGCTTCAAGGACTCATGGCTCATATAGATCACAAACTCTTAAGGTAATAAATAATGCTATTATACAGTAAGAGCTTGAAAAAGAGAGTATATCTCCTTTTCATACACAAAGTAATTCAGGGCGACACCATTAAACTTCTCATTAAGGTAAGTAACATGACAGTGTTCTTGCATCAAGATTGCGCCATTGCCAATACTAGAAGCACCATACTCCAACTTAAAGGGCTTATCAAAATCTCGCAAAAGCCAAGATAGTTGTTCTGGTAAGCTTCTCCTTGATTTCCTTAAAGCTCTTCTCAACTTAATCAATCTAATAGAATCGTTCACTCTTATTTGTCAATTCAGCCAAGTGGCTACAATAGTATTAAAGTTTTTGATGAATCTTCTGTAGAAATAAGTAAGACCATAAAAACTACATACTTCGGTGATACTCTTTGGTGAAGGCACTCTAAGATAGCTAAGACCTCTTCCTCATTAACTTAGATTCCTTCTCCAGACATTACATACCCAAGAAAGATTACTTTTTGCTAGCAAAATGTACACTTCTTTAGATTTTTGAATGATCTCTCACCACAAAGTATGTCAAAAACAGCTTAGAGATGCTCAGGTGATTTATTGGGTTCGCATTGTACACTAGTATGTCATCAAAGTATATGACTACACATCTCTTGATTAAGGGGCACATTACATCGTTTATAAGCCTCATAAAAGTGCTTGATGTGTTAGTAAGACTAAATGGCATAACCAACCACTCATAAAGACTATGTCCAGTCTTAAATGTAGTCTTCCATACATTTCCTAGTCTCATACGAATCAAACGGTAACCACTATGTGAATCAATCTTTGAAAACGTTTGGGCACGATGAAGCTTGTCCAACATATCATCAAGCTTCAATATGGGATATCTGTACTTAACAATAATTCGATTAATAATTCAGCTATCAATCCACATGCGCCAAGAGCCATCTTTCTTTGGAATGAGCAAGGCCGGTACAGTACAAGGTCTTAAGCTTTCCCTCACATATCCTCACTTTACAAGCTTGTCTACTTATCTCTTCAACTCGACAACTAACTCAAGATTCATCCTGTAAGCAGGTCAATCTGGTAAAGCTGTGACTAGCTGTAAATGTAAATCAATATAGTGTTCAATACCTTGAACTAATGGTAGTCCTTTAGGTATCTCATTTGAGAATATGTCAAAAAACTCATCTATCAACTTCTGAATCTCTTCAGGCACAACATCCAGATCTGTTAACTCTAATAATCTTCTAATAAATAAGAACTAAGCTCATTAGCCTCTTCAACAACTTGAAGTTCTTGTCGAGCTTAACACTAAAGTCTTCTTCTTACTAGCTCAAGTGAGTTGGTTATGAGTTCCATTCACTTGGTTTGGGGTCATGGGTTTCAACACTATCTTCTTGCCATCCTTAGTGAAAGTATAGGTGTTCTTATACCTATCATATATGATACATCAGTCAAATAACTAAGGTCTTCCCAGTAGTAAATGTGAAGCTTCCATGGGGACAACATCATAAACCACCTCATCTTTATAGACATTCCCAATACAAAATGGCATAACTACTTGTTGGTTTAAGTGCAAAGTACCCTTATTGATAGGAATTAGACCATTAGACCCCTAACTCAAGCCTAAGCTTAAGCTCAAAGACTAGAGAGCACAGTTAGAGGAATTCTTTCCTTATGCCCCATAACTGAAGAGTTCGAGCTACTGTAGTTTGCCGACCTAATGCCTTATTTGAACCGAACCCTCCTGTGCTTATTGATAGTCTCGAGTTGCCGACTAGAGGTATACTTGAACAACGGCTTGGCCCATCCATCCATCTGCTAAGCCGACTTGAATCCAAGCTATATCGAATGCATTGAAGTTGAATTCACCTTGGAAGAGTCACCTACTTAGCTCGACACTACTGAACTATTAACTTAGACTGGCATCATTACTTGGCAACAACCAAGCTAGTTGTACAGTTTATCTGTTTTTGCTAGGCGCATGACCATTAATCATCCATTACATATCTGAATACCCCCTATGACAAAATCTTTCATACAAAACAAATGCTTTTCTTGATTTTCTCTTTATGCCGATTTCCATTACTAAATATACTTCTCTTTCGATGAGCAATGCTCTCTATTTGCTTGTTTACTGCACTCTTATCCTATCTCTTAAGTAAGGTTAGGTGGCAAGTACTTTCATTGGATCAACTTGTGCGTCATATCGAGTTGAGTCATGAGTCTTCGATAATTCCCTACTACGTGACATCCTTGGAGTGGATTGAGGTTTACTTGTCTATTTCTTTTTTTCATATGCATTTCCATCCCTATTTTCGAGCTTTCCATAAGCTTAGATCCACCCCTTATGATCAGCCTTATTAGTCGTTGGCCCGATTTGTATCACTTATCTTATAGCCAATGTAGCTTATAAGGTCAGGGGTACTTAAAGATTGGTAGACCTAATGTCTACACAAGGGTCTGGGTGATAACATTGGTGCAACTCCCTCCATTTACTATAATTGTGCATAGTTAACCCTTGACAGCACACCTTGTATGGAACAGCTTCTCTCTTTGTTCCTCCTCAAAGCTTGGCATTGAGCTCAGTACTTGTCTTAACATTAGTGTCATTACTTTACCCTGGTCAACACATATATATGTCTCTTCCTCCTTTACTTCAGTTTGTCCAACATCTTTCTCTTCTTTTTCAAGTTTGCTCTCATCGGTATTATCCACTTCATCACCATAGAGGACCATAACAAGTCAGTTAGGACACTTAGTAGCCATATGTCCATAACCTAAGCACTTAAAACATTTTATCTCACTCATCTTATGACATGAGGATTGTCCTTTTTCAAATGTCTTCAAGCAAAATCTATCATCAGCTTAACTCTTCAGGCCAGCTCAGCTGTCATTGGATCAATCACTCTTTTCTTCTACTCAATTTGGCCTTTATGGTTTAGGGTAGCCAATTTAGTACATAATTGCAATCTATAAAGAACTTAGATTAAGTCAAATTAGGGCATTCTTCTTTTGCTTTTCAACCCTCTATGTTATCTTAGTAACTTCTTCTAAAATGTAAAACTTCTATACTTCCATAATGTTACAAATCTCATACTTGAGTCTAGAGATAAATCTCGATATTTAAGCTTTAAGCTCATCTGCGTTAGCTCAGATCATTAACATCCGAAATTCCTTGACATAGTAATCTATAGTTTAGTATCCTTGTTGATGCTCTTATAATTTGGTAAAGGTATCTTGCAATTGTGTCTCAAGTACAAATCTTCCTCTTAGTAACCTTTTCATGTCTTCCTAAGTTCATATACCTCTTCGTCCGTCTATTTCTTTGGCTGCATTCAAGTTATTCCACCATAGGGCGGTGTATCTAGAAAACTCAAGATTAGCAAGTTGGACTTTCACACCCTCAACATATCCATAGTAATCAAACACTTTCTCAACCTTCTTCTCTTACTCTAAGTATTCATTAGCATTTCCACTATTAATAAAGGTCGGGATCTGGACTTTGACATTGTTAAATCCTTATGAAGTTCGGTGTCTTAGTTCTTCCATTTTGTAGTAATCTTCTACCTCTCCTTCAGGTTCTTCTACTTCATCAATTTCTTCCATCTTTAACCTCCTTTAAGCAGGTTGGCCTACTACTCTTCTAGCTTTATGAGGTCATGCTTAGTGATTAGCTCAGCATGCACAGTTATATCCTAGCTCTTATTCACCTTCTACTTAGCCACGATTTGGTGCATGTTACGGCTGTTCACACCTTGCATAGCTGTGACTAGACTTTCAACAAGGATAGTGAGTCTATCAAGCTTATCATCAATTGACCTCGGTGCATAGCATCCTTACTAGCCATGACTAGCTTAAGCTCCACTATCTTGGTCTCCAATAACTCCTTAAACTCTAGAATTTAACATTGCATGATACTTTTTGTCACTGCTTCCTTCAACAAGAACAACTTTGACAATATGTACCCAACAAGACCCTATTACTCAGTATTACTCAACAATACTTTAGAATCACTATTCACACTCAATCAATTACTACTTACTACCCAGAATCTCAACTAACAGACTCTAACACCTTGATACTCTATACAATATAGCTCAACATGGGATTCAAAATGGGCTATACTTTTGTAATAAAAAAATAGAGTAAAATAAAATAATGGGATTTACTATACTTACTCTTGTAAATCAATACTTCTCAAATTATAACTTTAAAATCTACTTCAAACATTCTACCATAATTTTACAAACTCTACAACCCACTGTAGAAACTATAGAAGAAAATAGCAGCCATTAACAACAATACGAATAAGAACTCTACTACAATCTTCATGTACTCCCTTATCGGAACCATGCTTTAATACCAATAAAACTGATGCGTCTCAAGAGTCAAACATATGTAGAGGTGTGTAAGTGAGCTTTGGCCCATGGGTCGGCCTATTTAACCTACTTTTTAAATGGGTTTGGATCAAGGTTTTTTGGCTCATTTAACCTCCAAGCAAAAGTGAGCCAATTGAGGTCGACTCGTTTAATACAGTTACGCCATTAACTTGTAAGTTGGCCGGTTTAACTCGCTTTTTAAATGGGTTAGGGCCGAGATTTTTTGGCCTATTTAAAAGTGGGCTAAATGAGCCTAACCTCGTTTAACCTGGCCTGCAGGCCAAAGTAGGCTGAGTTGGGTTAGCCCGTTTAACCCCCTTACATGCCTTTTTATATACAGAGAAGCACCATAATAAATAAAAGGGAAAGAAAGAACAAAAGAGATTAGCAAAACCCGAGCAACTACCGGTTGGATATGACATACCAACCAATCTTATTTAGCTTAACCTTCACTTGATATGACATTCAAGAGAGAATTAGGGTCAATTGCCACTACTCCTTACTAAAGAGGATAAATAAGAGTTAGTGAAGAGAATAAATAGTGAGTAATCTCAAAAGGAATGTCTATATTAGGAATATAAGGAGTAATGTTCATCATGCCTTGAAAAGGTCAAGTCGTAATAGTCCTGCCGTGTGAGCCATTCTAAGATAGAAATTGTCTTCACAACTGCTATCCTAAACCTAGTTCACACCAAGCGTACTCGACTCTACCCATTTGAAATGTTCAATTCAATACCTATTTGATATAAACTTGTGGAGTAATCATTTGAAATAATTTGTTAAAAATAAACTCGTAATTTGACCTTATAAAAAAGTAGCAATAAATCCTACAAGTGCCTATCATTTCACATACAGACCAAAATATTAAAAATTACTAAGCCCTTTGAGGAGTCTTGTGTAGTTTTCCTTAAAAGATAAAAAGTTAATACTAAGGGCAATAACTAGCCATTTTTTATTGTATCTCGTTCTCTATCCAGTTTACTAGTATTCTAGTGTTAGGTAGGCAATTGTAATCTAATTGAAACCTGTAAAACAAATTATAGGGGAATAAGCGACAATTTGCTTAATAAGTGGGTGGAGACAAAAGTATGCACTTAGTACATTACAAGCAAGGGTTTTAACATAAAATGCATGTACAAGCAAATGCCATCGCACAACGTTATTCGGTCTGTCATGAGATCAGAGAAATTGTGCTTACTCTAATTCGGGTTGAGGAGTTAACGTCATATACTCACGAATTGAAACTAAACTGAGACTTGTGCAATGGTGAACACCCTCCTTCCGTGACCACTTTCGAACTATGACCCCCAACCTTGCCACAACCTCCTCTCCTATCACTTAGTTTGGCTAAAGGTAGGGAAATGACCATTTCAGCTATTCTCTTCGAAAGGAGTCTATGTTTGGCTCGAGAATTATAGTCATTACCCCTATTAGGTAGTGATGCAGATCAGGTTAGATGTTAAGCCTAATTTGAGTTAGTTCATTGTTAAGGTGATCAACCAAGCTCAAACAATTCAAACATAATATTCATGGGACAACCATAATATGGAGCTCAAATTTCATTACAACAAATCAAAACCTAACCACAAGCACTACATACACACAAATAGCTATATGCAATCACAAGCTAATACATACCAAGGTCTCTAAATATTCTAAAATAATACCCCAAAATGTTGTAAAGCATTTATCCCACTTACTTATCCTGACGCTCACTTCGGAAAACTCATATCGTCAACGGTCTGATCACTAGGAGGCCCCATATATACCAAACCTAACTTCAGTTTTCGTAATAGTTACGAAAAAATTAGGATTTTATCTAAAACGGTTATATATATATATCGAGTTAAGTTATTAATTATTAATAATATATGTAATTATACTATTATGTATAATATATCGTTTTAATTGTATTGAAACATACTTTTAATTGTATTGAAACATACTTTTAATTGATTAAATCATGTTTTAATTCTGGTAGGGTTATTGTAATACATACATTCTAGTAATATTATAAAGTTATAGGTTATATTACCTAAGATTATCCGATTTCAGTAATAATAGTGTTGTTGGGTTCGTACAGACCTAACGACGCATATTATTGGTCCTATTTCTAGAGACGACTTTTAACAAGTAATTCGAGTTTTTAACACAATTATATACATCTAATCAAATACTATCGTACTATACGTAATTTATGTTATTAAACCATATTTTACCTAATTTATCAATATAGCTTATAATATAGATATTATCTAACCCTAATATCCCTATAATATATCCCGGTTATTAAAATATCGTTAAATATATTAAGAATGTACTTTTTATCCAATCTGATCAATACACATATAGATAGTTTTTATTAAAATATTTATCATATTTTAACCTATTGTTGCTAAAATTAGGTATTAGTTCGTTATTTAAGCTATTTTATTATGTAAATTCATAATAAATAGCTTAGGTTACCAAATAATTCCCTGAAAATTTCTATAGACTTTTAAAAATATGAGGAATTTAGTTATCATTTAGTTTCATATTATCAATTCATCGCCTATATATTTGAAATTATGATTTTACCCCTAAATTACACTTAATTACCCAAATATGATTCTTTTTGCATAAAATTATTCTCAACCTATCCTAACATCATTATACTTCATTAGAAATTAGTATAGGTCAATTTTGCCATTTAATTTCATAAATCCTATTTATTTCATATTTTTAACCTAATTTCAAGCTATTTTTAAGTCGAAAAATACAATAAATATTAAAAATAGTCAAATAAAAAATCAGGCTACATAGCAATTATCTATATATATATATATGTATCTTACATAAAAATTTTGAACTAGAAACTACATCATTTAGTGTATTTATTTTGAATTTCAAATTTCGGGTGAATAGTACATTTGTTAAGCAAGTATATTAAATATTCCTAATTTTGTGAAAATAAATTTACAAAATGTAAGTACATCTAAAATAACTTAGAAATTAATTTTTTCATATTTTTCCAAATTAATTTAATAATTTTTCAAAAATAGAAAAAAATAAAGTAGAAACTTAGAACTTGAGTTCATTGAAGCTCTGACCACTGCTGGCGAGAGAGGGCTTGTCGGCTGGCCTAGTCGATGGTGGCTCTACTCGGTGGTAAGGGGGCTCTACGTCAAGTCATCAAATGGTCAGGGAACTATTCTAGCTTGGTCTTTACTCTATTTTTGTTTTAATTTTTTCTATTTTCCTTTGAATTTTTTTTTTTATTTTTCCTTTCTATAATTTGGGTTTCTAAACATGTATTTGTTGTAGGGGAGTCTTATTCATAGTAATTAGGGTCGGTTGAATTTTTTCTTAATTTTTAAGTAATTTATTTTAATATTTTCCTTGAAAAATGCATAGCAAGAGGTGACTTAATTAAAAAACTTTCACTTTTGACTCAGCAAAAATCAGCTCCCACAATTTGCCACGTGATTTTCGGCATGTCCAACAATTTTGAAGGCTATTAGATAAGCTTTAATAGATATTTTAATTAAATACTAACATTATATATATATTATATTAGTATTTAGTTATTTTATTAATATAAAAGTGTATATCTTATGTATACATCACATGTAATGTGTATTTGTACTCATATAATAATGTTTCTAACATATCTTTTATTTTTAAGATATATTCTCTAATTATTTTTATGAATTTAGCGCATATTGTATATAATCGTGTAATTTTAGGTTAATTTACCGGTGTATTCATTATATGTACTAGGTATACTTATAAAAATGCGTGTATACTCATATAGTATATTATGCTATATTGTTTTCTTTTATTATCTAATTAACTTATCTTTAAGTCCTCATTGCATTCTAAGTTCGGTTTTAAGGGTTTCGATTATTTTTATGTTATATTAAGTAATCATACTTTTAGGGGTAAAATCGAGATTTTGAGTAATTATTTTCAAAATCTAGCTACACTGAATTACTTCAACTAAATTTTCTATTATTAGTTGTAAAGTTTAGGTTCATTAGATAACTTTTCCTAAAAACCCTAAATTGAGGTACAATTGTTCTAAACTCGACTTTAGGGTCTCATATAGAGCAAATTCTCACTATCTTCATTATATTCTTGATATTTTATTATACTTTTTACTTCCAAGCATATGGGGATTCCTCAATTAGGGTTATCATGTTTTTTGTAAGTTTCTAACCTACTTGAATTACTTTCCTGAATAACCTAGATCAATTATTAATCTTAATCATACAAAGACAGGGCTTTGTCCTAATACTCAGATATTCATGTCTTAATTGCTAATTTATGAGATATTACAATGTCTACGCTATAAGTAAGTGAGGATTATATATGGCCTCTTTAGGGTTACATATTAAAGAAAAGACAAAAGTGGGCAAATTACATATTAAATACAAAGATTCCTAAGACAAATGCTAAAAAAGGTAAAAATGTCACTATGTGGTATGATGTACGAAAGGGGGAATCATTGTAGGACGTTGTGCTGGAAGGTACGTGTATGGTTGGCGAGCCTAATATTGTGTGTGTTTGATTATCCTTGCAAGTGCTAAATCTTTGGTAGCTTAGCAATTGATGGTGTCAACTCAGTAAAGGTTAGAAAAGGAATAGATGAACTGGTTAACTTGATTTGGGTCAAATCAGAGCTCATATACTGGGCATTATTCTAAGGTCTTGACTGATTGGATGGCTATTTGCTTGGCTTTAGAAGACTTATGGTGTTTTCTTACTTGAAAACTATTCCTATCATGACCACAGCTTGACACTTAGGGCAGATGAAGTGTAACATACCTTGGTTAATATTGGAATCCTTATCCTTGGAGGGTCCTTAAGCCACTACTCATCGGGCAAGTCCTTATAATCCCCTAGCTTGGCTTTTGGTAATGGGTTCATGGAGTTGATTTCGATCACTTTCCAACTCCTTCAAGCTTTCTTGACTAGGCCTTAAGTTGACCAGGTATTAGGCTTAAATGTTGGGTTGACCTTTGGATAGATCCCTTCTAATTCAAATGACTTAAATGCTATATTAGCTTTTAGATATTTCTCTTATGCTTCAAGGGGTAGAGCCTCAACATTCTATCCATAATAGGCCTTTAAGTGCTCTTCATTCGACGGTATTATGGCCCTAAGTAAGACAATACAGTTAATTAAGAAATTCATCTGCTCAACAATCTTTCCCACAGTTCACTCCAAAGAGGGAATCCTCAGTTCGATAGGATCAGTGCTCTCAAGGTTGACATAGTTGTTGTTGTCATTGTTGTTGGTGTTATCATCTCCATAGTTAGCCATTGTTGTCTAGGAGTAGGTTTTAATCGGACTCCTTTGAAAGGGTTAATGTATGGGAGCTATTTTTGAAACCTGGAATAAGAACATAACAAGTTATCACAAAATACTTTTTTCTTCTCTCTCTCTCTCTCTCTCTCTTGGATAGATAAATATACAAAAAGAATGATAACATAAGTATGGCACATTGGTGTACCTAAGAGCTCAGTTATCACTAGGACTTACCGTGGCAAATCTGACTAAAATAGGTCTTCCGAAAAATCAAAGAAAATTAACGGGGAATGGTCCACAAACAAACAAGAGTAGCTGACGTGAAGTTGCTCAGGAGATGTAACTCACCAACGAACACAATACGACTTGACACTTTACTTGATATGACGCACAAGTTGATGTTAAGGTCCATCCTCCACTAATCCTGAGCTACTTGGCAAGTTCAGATAAGAGTGTATGAGAAATGGACTTGGAGAGAGTTGTCTCACAAGAACAAAATATTCAATATTAAAATATAAGTTATATATGTGGCTTACAAGAGAAAAGTTCTATTTATAGTAAGTCCTTAGGACAAAATTACAAATAAAGAAATTACAAGAAAGTATATACAAAAAGATGATTCTTAATACAAACGAAAAAGGGTAAAAAGGAAAAAAGACCAAAAATGAAAAAGTAATACAATGTCAGACGAGGTAGATAGGTGGCGTGCAACATTGGTCTCATATGAATATTCTCTTAGCATAGCAGGCGAGAGGGGTCAAAATGTTGCGGCAATAAAGAGGCCGGGATAAGAGAGATGGTAGCATGTCGAGAGAAAACTATTCGACTGTTTAAGTGAGTCTCTGGTCACTCAGCTGGAACTTCTCAGCAGCAGTTGGTCGAATCACTTAGCATGAGGTCCTTGGCAAGGGAATGGTCGGCATCATCACTACCAAGTGTACAGATTAACGTATGAAAATTCAGGGAGCTTAAGGAGTTTAGCTACATTTTTTCGGTGTAAACTTTCTCGTCATTAGTAGGTTATCGAGAAAGAATTCGTTAGGTAAGGGAATGGAGTCTTCGAAGCCGTACGCGAGTAATGGGACCATTGGTTGGTAGTTTATTAGTTCCTTGGGGTTGTTGAAGATTTGCCCTCAAATCTTGGTTTTCGTCATCTTCGGGCACATATGGTGTTAAGTCGTCGACGTTGAATGTGGTAGATACACCGAGACCTTTGAGTAGCTCGATCTCATAAGCATTATCATTAATGCGCCTCAAGATTCTGTATGGTCCATCCACTTTGGAAGATAGTTTGTTCATCCTCTTATTAAGGAAGCGTTCCTTGCTAAGATGGATCGAGACAAGGTCCCCAAGCGCACAAACAATTCGTTTCCTTCCGCGGCTTCTCATTTCCTTCTGTCGGGCCACAGTTTTGGCTAATTGCTCAGTAATTCTTTGATGCAACCTATGAAATTCCTCGACATACTATAAGCCAAATTGACTTTCCCCTTATGTTGTTAGATTATTAACTAAGTCTAAAGGTAGGTTCAGGTTAGGTCCATAAAAAACCTCGAATGGTGATGTTCCAGTGAAGCTGTAAGTTGAGCGATTGTAGGCAAATTCAATGATGGTAAGCATAAATCCCAGTCATAAGAGTTCTTTCCAACAATGGTACGTAGGAGATTACCGATGGTTTTGTTAACTACTTCAGTTTGGCCGTCTGTTTGGAGGTAGCAAGAGATACCGAATAGGAGCTTAGTGCCGAGTTTCCTTCATAAGGTCTTCCAAAAGAAGCTAGTGAATTTAGAATCACTGTCAGACACAATACATCTTAGCACTCCATGCAGCTGCATAATTTCCTACAAAAAGAGGTTAGTAATGAATAAAGCATCATTAGTTCTATGGCAGGGGATGAAGTAGCCCATCTTGCTAAACCAATCGACCACTACCATGATTGAATCATGTCTTCTTGGCATGTGGGGAAGGCCGAACATGAAATCTATGTTTAGATCAATCTACAGCCACTCGGGAATTGGTAAGGGTGTATATTTTCCATAAGGTTCTCTCCTCCCCTTTGCATACTTATACACCTTGCACCTCTTGAGTATTCAGTGCACATCCCTCATCATCTCAGGCCAGTAAAAGTGCTCCTTCAATATCTCAATTGTCCTCTTTTCCCCAAAATGGCCAACTAAACTCCCGGCATGAGCTTCTTAAACTAGTAGCTCCCTTGCAGAACCACTTGGCATGCGGCCTTCATCAAGACCTCTCACTCAAGTAGAATCTGTCCACAGCTCCTCTAATACTGCACTTAGCTACTAAAGGCCTAAAATGTGGGTCATCCTCATATCAATCAAGTAAAGTACTAAACCCAAGCACTTTAGCTTACAACGTCGTGATGAGGGTATGACGGCGAGAAAGTGCATCAGTCACTATGTTGGTGCTTCCCTTCTTATACCTAATGACATAGCAAAAGGTCTCCAAGAACTAGACACACTTGGCATGACGCTGAGAAAGCTTCTACTGCCCGCAAAGATGCTTGAGAGATTCATGATCTAAATAGATGATGAATTCTCTCAACAACAGATAATGCTGCCCGTTCTAAAGTATACAGACAAGGGTATAGAACTCCTTGTCGAAGGCTAAATAATTTATGGCAGCACCTCGGAGATTTTTGCTAAAGTAGGTAATGGTTCGACGCTCTTACATAAGGACAGCACCAATGTCGACACCAAATGCATCACATTCAACTTCAAAAACCTTCTCGAAATCTGGTAAGGCAAGTACTAAAGCAGATGTCAACTTACACTTCACATCTTCAAAACTCCTCTAAGCCTTTTTTGTCCCTTTAAACTCAATGTTCTTCTTAGTCAATTCAGTTAACGACACAATTATGGAGCAGAAGTTCCAGATAAACCTCCAATAGAATGAGGCTAAGCCATGGAAGCTCTTAACCTCGGTAGCACTAGTTAGTGTAGGCCACTCATTAATAGCTCTGACCTTTTCCTCATCAACTCAGACTCTACTCCTTGAAATTGCATATCCGAGAAATACAACCTCGCTTTGACAAAACACACATTTCTTTAAGTTGTTGAATAATTTCTCAGCGCGGAGTATATTAAACACTAATCTCAAATGTTCAACATGAACAAGAAGGTTGGCACTATAGACCAGAATATTGTCAAAATAAACTACAACGCATTTGCCTATCAATGTTCTAAGCACATGATTCATGAGCCACATGAATGTACTCGATGCGTTAGTTAAACCAAACGACATAACCATCCACTCAAATAAACCATCCCGAGTCTTAAAGGCTATTTTCCATTCATCTCCTGGTCTTATTCGTATTTGATGATAGCCGCTCTTTAGATCTATCTTCGAAAAGATTCATGCACTACACAACTCATCGAGCATGTCATCCAACTGTGGGATCGGGTATTGGTACTTAACAATAATCTTATTGATGGTACAGCTATCAATACACATCCTCTATGATCCATCTTTCTTTGGTACTAACACAGCTGGGACAGCACATGGGCTCATGCTCTCACGGACATATCCGTGATCTACTAACTCATCAACTTGCCCCTTTAGCTTAACTGCCTGCTCAGGATTGAGTTTATTGGCAAGTCGATTCAATAGGGCTGCTCCAGGTTGAAGATCGATGCAATGCTTAATTCCTCTCAAAGGAGGTAATCCTTTCAGCATCTCGGCAAAGAAGAGGTCAGCATATTCTTGAAGTAGCTGCTACACTCTAGCAAGTAAGTTCTCGACCTCTCTAACCTCTAAGAATCTCCTAACCAAGAAGAGTACACAGTCCTTAGCCTTGACCTCTCGTGCAAACTGAGCTCGGGAAATCATCAGGGACTTCCACTGTAGAGATCTATCAACCTTTTCCTGGGCTTCTTACATGTCCTTAGGACTCATTGGTGTCAATATAACTTTCTTCCCATCCTTTTAAAACATGTAGGTGTTTCTATACCCATTGTGTAACACTCTCAATTCAAATAGCTATGGTCGACTGAGTAATATGTAAGATGTACACATGGGAAGGACATCACACAGCACCTCATCCCTATACCTATCACCAATAATGATCAACACTTTAACTTACTCAGAAACGTGTAATCCCCCTTTCTCGTTCAGCCAGCGAATCTTGTATAGCTTGGGGTATGAGAGAGTTGGCAATATCATGGCCTTAACTACCCCTTGCGCAATGACTTGGTACAGCTCCTCCGTCAATGATTACGGTGCATAGCTTGCCATTCACCTGGCAATTCGTATGAAAGAGGTTCTCTCTTTGTTCATTCTCATTAGCTACAAAAGTACTAAGAGATTGTTGAACAACAAAGTAATACTCGGCTCCACCTTCAGGAGGTTTCTCAAGCTCCTAATCTTCCTCAAATTGTTCTAGCATCCAATCGATTGCCACTTCTTCTTCTCCTTTACTTGCACTTTCTACTTCAAACTGGGGCCTGTCTCTCTTTACAGTCATGATTCGGCGGTTCGAATGTTGACTAGCCACGTGTCCATAGCCAAGGCATTTAAAACATTTGATTTCTCGGGTTTTCCTCCTTGAACTCTGACCCCGGTCTCTTCAGATCTCAGGTTCCTTGATCTTGCTCTTACCTTAGCCCTCGTCTGGTCGGCTTAACACATGTCCTCGGCATTCCACCTTGGAACTATTTGAAACCCTATCATTCCATGGTCTACTCTACAAGCCATTCCTATTCGGCATCAGTGTTCAGTTACTCGGCATTCAGCTAACCTGGTTTCACCGTTGCCTTTCAACTCTCTAGGCTATATGGATAGTTTCATCCAGATTTATGAGGCTCTGTAGTTCCACGATGTAACCAATCTTAGCTCGAAGTTATGAGATGACCCGTGCCATAGTTCAGGCCTCAGGCTCGTCAACATCACATCATATCATGAGCAATTAAAACTCTTGGACATAGTCGTCTACAGACTTATTACCTTGCCTCAAGTCTTGGAGTTATCGGAAAGTGTCATGTTCATAGTGTTCAAGAATGAACCTACTTCTCAGAACTCTCTTCATCTTGTTCCATGTTCGGACCTTGCATTGGGTCCTTAGGCAAACATTCTGTAGCTTTTTCCACTACATTGCCCCATATCTAGAAAATTCTAATGCGGCCACTCTAATTCATACAGCATCTTCATAATCATAGAAGTTGAATATCTTTTCGATCTTCTCTTCCCAGTCCAGGTAGTCATCAGCACTACCAAACTCGTTGAAGTTCGGAATCTGTACCTTAAAATGTTCAGCACCTTTTGGTACTCTGAACTTACGCTCATCAATCCCAATATACTAGTCTTCTTCTTCTTCGTACTCTTCCACTTCGTCCAACTCTAACTTTCTCCTCGCAACTTTGTCGACACGTCGCGGTGGTGTGTGGTTCACTAAAAAAGCTTTCGGAGCTCACTCATTCATTTATCTCCTTGTCTTAGGTCTCATCTCTCGACCTTGCTCAGCAACTATCTCATTTAGTTTATTCTCTAAGACCCTGTTTATTAAGATAGCTAAATTGGCCACAATAGTAGCAAGATCTTGTATCTACTCATCAGTAATACGTGGTGTTTGTTGGGTAACTTGACCATGACCATGACCATGACCATCACTTTCAACATCATGAATCTCTCCCTGTACACTAGGGTTCGACATTCCCAACACAAAATTTTAGTAACTACACTTCACACGGATGGCTACAACACATATAATATCTTGAACAGTAAACTGACTATTATTACACAGCTCTTAGTCTCAACCTCAACCTCAAGCTCTGATACCATGAATATATGGTATGCCTAGGAGCTCAATTATCAATAGGACTTACCGTGGCAAATCTGACTGAAATGGGTCCTCCGAAATATTGAAGAAAATTATGAGGGAATGGTCCATAAACGAATAAGAGTAGTTGACATGAAGCTATTCGAAGGATGTGACTCACCAACGAACACAACACAATGTGACACTTTACTTAATATGATGCACAAGTTAATGTCAAGGTCCACTTGCCACTAATCTTGAGCTATTCGATAAGATTAGATAAAAGTGTATGAAAAATAGACTTGGAGAGGGTTGTCTTATAAGAACAGAAGATTCAATATTAAAATGTAAGTTATATTTGCAGCTTACAAGAGAAAAGGACTATTTATAGTAAGTCCCTAGGGCAGTATTATAAATAAAGAAATTACAAGAAAGTATATATAAAATGGGATTCCTTGTACATACGAAAAAGGGTAAAAATGACAAAAGACCAAAAATGGAAAAGTAGTACAATGTTAGATGAGGTGGATAGGTGGTAGTGCAACATTCGTTTCATACGAATATTCTCTAAGCACAGCAGACAAGAGAGGTCAAAATGTTGTGGCAATGAAGGGGCCAGGATGAGAGAGATAGTGGCTTGTCGAGAGAAAACTATTCGGTCGTTTAAGTGAGTCTCTCGTCACTTAGCAGGAACATCTTAGCAGCGGTTGGTCGAATCACTCATTGTAGGGTCCTCAGTAAGGGAATGGTCGGCACTATCGCTATTGAGTGTACAGATCAACCTATGATAATTTCGGGAGCTCAAGGAGTTCAACCACATTCCTTCAGCGTAAACTTTCTCATAATCAGTAGGTTACCGATAGAGAATTTGTTGGGTAAGGGATTGGAGTCCTAAGAGCCGTGCATGAGTAATGGGACTGTTGGTCGACAGTTCATTACACATGGATGTAAAGAAATTTAAGTTGGCAAGAAACTCATAATTTGGTAAAATGCACTGACTTTTATTAATTCCTGCAACTTGTAGAGCTTACATTATTCATCATTTATTACATTAAAAGAAAAAAAAACTCATAAAAAAACCATGTTTTATTCTTCTTGTGGTAGCTAGAATCGACTTATGCTTTCTTCCCCTTTTGAATATTAAGAGCTTCCAGTTCCTTAATTTTTTATTTGGCCTTCTTGAGTTGTGCTTCTAAGGCCCTTATCTTTTAGTGATATTCTTCACAGCGGAACTTCTAAACTTCTTCTCATTCTCTTAGTTTCTCTAAGGTGACTTCATCTTAGTTTTCTTCTTTTTCCTTCATCCCTAACATTTCTTTTAATTTACGAAGCTGGTAATAGATGAATTCATTGATTACTCGATATTTGCCTTTATCACTAGGTATCCCTTGCACATTAATGGTAAGGATGGTTACTCTCTTATACCAACGAGTCTCGATGTCTAAAAGCTTTGACACTTTGTAAGCTACTAAGATATGATGGTCATTGTAGTTAAGTGAAATGGACTCAAGTGATGGCCTTTGAACCAAATCCTGAAGGGGCCCAACTTGTCAGATTACTATAGCCGGATACTACCCTGTGCAAATTTTGAAACCAATAAGAGAGATTGTTTTAAAATCCTTGCACCCTTTTATCATCTAGTTACTCAAAATATCATCTGGTCATCTAAAGCATCTTCTCAACTTGCTTATTTTGAAAATATTGAACCCAATGACAGGTAATGATATTTTCAAGTAGATTGATTCATTCCTCGAAGGCTTAGATGAGATCATAATGTTGTGTGAACTTAGCCTGATTAAAATCCAACTAATGACTTCTCATATGACTAATGAACCAAATCATGATTAATTCCATGTTAGTCTTTAGATCCCTAAATTTCTTGCTTTTGAGGTAATTTAGTGAATGAATCTATTCAACTAGGAGAGCAGGTACGTATGACTTTCCTTTTAGGAACCGAGCTACGAATTCTGCAACTCTAAAGTGAACGTGGAGTGCTCCATTTGGGAATAGGATGATATCTAAGACCACTGAGATGTAAGCATTAACTTGGTGCAGGTGCTAAGTTTCGGGATCTGCACAAAAGATATTTCATTTCTCCTTATATTTCAATTCAATGGAGAACTAGGCAATGGTGTCATCCATCCTAATGGCTTTTCCCTTAACCATGACTCAATCATTTTAGTCTTTCATACTCCCAATAATTTGTTGAACTAATTGATAGGAGATACAGTCGTGACCAAGTTGGTGTTAGTGATTCAAAGGTAGTCTCGAGAGAAGTGAGTTCTCCATTGTACAAGCCCCAGTTTGGTGACCAAATTTGTGAGTGCGCAGCGTTAAACTCTTTGGAACTCAGATTAGAGCAGACACAATTTCTTTGATCTTATAATAACCGGTCAATATCGTACAATGACATTTGCTTGATCATGCATTGCATCTAATTAAATTGCTCGAAAATCTCGGTTGCTTAGTGTCAAATATATGCTATTGTCTTCATCCCACTTACTGAGCAAGTTGTCACTCATTTCCTTATAGTTGTTTTGCAGCTTTCCTTAATAAACTCACTATTAAAGATTTACTTAATTGAATTTCTATTTGGTTTATCGACTATATTAACTTATAAGAAAACTAATAGGGTCTCCTCGAGTGACTCTTAGTTTTCAGTAAATGAAATTTATTCCATGCTCTATAAGCCTGTAGATTTTAATAAAATTTTAGTAGACACTATATCTTTCCATAACAATGTAGTTTTTGGAATTTTTGTTAAATACAAGGTTTTATCTTTCATACAACTGTTAACTTGGTTTTTACTCGAAATTTAAGATGTAAAAATTATTTTTAGAATTTATTTTTAAAAGTTATACTACAAATTGATTCTTACTAAGTACTGAATGGGGTGTTTTCAAGTAGTGGAGTGGTAAATGCCTTGTGTAGGCTATACCTACTTTAATAGCTAAGGCAGCTAGCTTCTAGTGTAAATTGGTTTACACGATAGGATTGTTATGACTCTCCGGTTTAGGGTATGACATGATATACCAATATTTTCTAAGAGTAAGGAAGAATATGCCAAGCACTTGCAGTTAGCCTTGCAAAAGTTAAGGGAAAATAAGTTGCATGGGAAATTATCTAAATGAGAATTCTAGTTGGACAAGATCTTATTCGTAGGTCATGTTTTGTCTAGGGAAGGAATCTCAATGGATCCATAGAAGATCAAATCTATAACTGAGTGGAAGTAACTGACAATTGTCACGGAATTCGAAGTTTCCTTAGATTGGTTGGTTATTATAAACGATTTATAAAGGACTTCTCAAAGATAGTTAAGTTAATTTGAGTGTGGTGAAGAATGTGAAAGAAGTTTCAAGGAACTTAAGGATCAATTGATTACGGCCGCAATACTAACATTGCTAGACTTAAGCGAGCTGTATAGTATATACAGTGATGCTTCCCATAATAGGTTAGGATGTGTTCTGATGCAAGATGGAAAAGTTATAGCATATGCATCACAACAATTGAGATCGTATAAGAAGAATTACCCTACTCATGATCTTGAAGTGGTTGCAGTAGTCTTTACACTAAAAATTTGGAGACATTACCTATATAGGCAACATTGTGAAATATATATTAACCATAAGAGTCTAAATTACTTCTTCACTCAAAAAGAATTGAATTTACGACAATGTAGATGATTAGAATTGATTAAAGATTATGATCCGACCATCAATTACCACCCTGGAAAAGCTAATGTGGTAGCTGATGCACTTAGCCTCTAAAACTGTAGACAAGTTATATCTTCTCTCACTACACAATAGGAGCTGATTCAAGAGTTTGAAAAGTTAGAAATAGGATTCAAGTGACATGACCCTAATATGTGTTTGATGAATTTGACAATCTAACCAACTTTTCTTGATAGAATCAAGGAGTTACAAGGTGAAGATGAAGATTTAGAGCTAATCAAGTTTAGATTAGTGCATAAAGAGGAATTATCTGACTTTAAGATAGATGAAACAGGAGTGTTAAGATTTAAAGGATGAACTGTATACCCTAGGTTCTTGATCTGAAAAGATAGATAATGGATGAAGCATATACTTCTGGGTATACACTACATCCAGATGAAAACAAAATGTATTAAGACTTAAAGTCTACTTTTTGGTTGCATGGGATGAAGAGAGATGTTGCCTAATTTGTAATAGAATGTACAATATGCCAACAAGTTAAAGCTAAGCACTAGAGATTGAGAGACATACTACAACTCTTGAAAGTACTACAATGAAAGTGGTACTACATTACAATAGATTTTATTGTTGCCCTTCCTAGAACACAAGTTAGACATGATTTAATATGGGTAATTGTCAATAGATTAATCAAATGTGCTCATTTCCTACCATATTGTAGAGGGTACTTGATGGAGAAAATGACTAACTTTAAGAGATTGTTAAACTACATGGAGTATCACTCAATATAGTTTCTGATAGAGATTTGATTTGTGTCCAAATTTTGAGAAAGTTTACATCAAGCCTTAGGTACTAAATTGAGTTTTAGTAATGCATATCATCCCTAATTAGATGAGTAATTTGAAAGGACTATTCAAACTTTAGAAGATATGTTGAGAACATGTACACTAGAATTTAGTGGAGAATCGGATAGACACTTACCATTAGTGAAATTTGCTTATAACAATAGTTATCAAGCTAGTATACAAATGGTCCCATATGAAGCTTTGTATGGATGGAAATGTCGATATCCTTTATATTGGGAAAGTGAAGAGCATGAAGTACTAAGACCTAATCTAATATCTCAAATGAATGAGAAAATATAGATAATTAGACAAAAGATTAAGGAAGCCCAAGAAAAATACAAAAGTTAGGCAAATATGTAGTGGAGACCATTAGAATTTGAAATCTAAGATTACATATATGTAAAGATAGACCCATTTAGAGGACTTAACTGATTTGAATCTAAAGGGAAATTGAGCCCAAGATAGATGCGATCTTTTGAGATATTGGACAAGGTGGACAGAGTATCATATCAACTTACACTACCCCCAAGCCTACTTAGATATCATGATGTATCTATGTCTCGATGTTAAGGAAATTTGTAAAGAACCTTAATGCAATAATGGAGCTGAAACTTGTAGAGTTCCAAGAAAATTTGACTTTTGAAGACAAACCCATCAAAACACTGGATAATTAAGTTCAGAAGTTAAGAAACAAAGAATTGAAGTACATCAAGGTACAGTAGGGGAGTAGTTTAGAAATAGAAGCAACTTAGGAACCAAGAGCTACGATGGAGGAGATCCATGGCTCTTTGGAATCATAGGTTAGTGATCTTTTGTTATAAACCCAAATTATCCTACAAGTAATTGACTCTATGATTCTAGTTACGAGAAAGTTTTGAGGACTAAATTTTTTCTTAAGGGGAATGGAAATGTAAGCCCTAAAATCACTACTAAGGCAACTGTACTCGAACTTAAGGCCTCCAAGGAAAACTTATCTGATTGAGTTCAAACTTCACAACTAAGTTAGAAAAGTTAGTTGAAGTAGCCTAATAGAGTTAAATTTTAAAAATAATATCCTAAAAACCCAATTTAGGCCTTAGAAGTACAATTATTCAAAATAACGTAAAACTTGTCAGAATCTTTAAAATCGAGCCTCAAACATAACGTGAACTTAGAGATGGATTATTTAAGCTATAAAAAGGAATAATATAGCATTTGTACCATATGAATATATGTATATTTTTATGAATATACCCAGTATATATAATAAATATACTGGTAAATTAACCTAAAATTATGTAACTATATATAATAAGCGATAAATTTGCGAAATTAAATAGGAAGAATATCTTAAAAATAAAAGATGTGCTAGAAACATGATTATATATATAAATACTCATTACATGTAATATATGTATATATATAAGATATATACTTGTATATTAACAAAATCATTAAATATTAACATAAAATACCAAAATACCCTAAAATATCATCTAAAATTATAAAAAGAAAAAAGAAAAAAACCTGGAATATTATTAGATTAAATGTGAAATAGCTTAAAAAAGATAAGTAGCTATATCAAAAGTAAATTGACAAGAATTTGTTACCTCATAGTTGGATTTTTACACTTGTAATTAAGGGAAAAATTGCTTAATAATTAAGAAAAAATTCTAGCTAACATAAAACACTATAAATAGGATAAAAGGACTTAGATTTCACATTTTGGCAACAAAATACACTCAAGAAAAATAAAAAAAAAATGTGGACCAAAAAATAAGAAAAAACAGAGTAAGCATTGCCTTAACTTAGTTCCCAACCCAAACCACCACCTGTTGTGAAGCCTTATTGGCCACCAATAGAGCCACCAGCGTGCCTCACCGCCGATACACCCTTGTGGGTTAATGACTATCGGAGCTCTAAAAAACGGTTAGTCTTCATTCTTGTCCCATTTTTCATGAATTTTCTAAAAATATTAAACTCTTCCACAAAAAATTTATGAGAAAATTAATTCCTAGGTTATTTTAAATGAACTTTCATATTGTAAATTTATTTTTGAAAAATTATGAATATTTTATATACTTAACAAATATATTATTCATTTGAATTTTGAAATTTAAAATAAATATACTAAATGATGTTGTTTCAAGCTCAAAATTTTTCTATAGAATACATATTACATCTAATTTATTTCTTTGTAGTCTAGTTTTGGTTTTATATATATTTAGTATTTATTGTATTTTTAGGCCCTAAAAATGGTGGAAAATGGGGTAATTTATGAATTAAATTGATTTTAGGTTAAATAATTGATAAAATTAGGATCTAATTAATTTTAGATGTTTGAAATGATGTCATGATAGGTTGAAATTAATTTAGTATAAAAATCATATTATTTGCTTAATTAACTGTAAGTTAGGGGTAAAATTGTAATTTTACATATATAGGCAATAAACCCAATTGTATAAAACAAGTTGCTAGTTGAGTTCTATATATATATATATATATATATATATTTTGGTCTATAGGAATTTTCGTAGAATTATTTGATGGCTGATGTTATTTCTTATGAATTTTCTTAGGTAGATGGCCTAAATTTAGTAATCGAGATATATAATTAGTAGTAATTGATTAAAACATGTTAATTGTTTGTTTAAATTATGCTTGAACATACCTTGACCGGTTAGGATTATTCATTGTTATATTTCATACTATTATAGACATTAAGTTATAATATATACATGCTAGGTATCAATAATGTTTGATTTATCATATTTTATCGAAAAATTGTGTACCAATATATTTTATCTACCTAATAGAATATCAATGTGGTATTACTTGCTATATAGCTTTGCTTATATATTAGGACTAGAAAAACCCTTTACGAATTATCTTTTAAATAAAACTTATAACTCATATTGTCGAATTTGGATGAACTTTACGATATTGACCTTATTACGATTAAGTAACTTTAGATAATTTAATATAGTTTATATAATAACTTAAAGTATACATGTATATATATGTATATATATAATGTGTAGGTATAACAATATATATATACATACCACTCTACTGAAAACCGAATAAATAATCTCTTAATCAAATATTAGATAAAACCCTAATGTTTTTGTAAATCTTACCAAAATTGAATATGAACTTTAGTATATATAGGATTTCCACGTAAGTGAAGCACTAATGTTCCAAAAATTTAGAGTGAGCTTCGGTATAAGTAAGTGGGATTTGTGCAGACTAGAGTATATGCTCATTTGTGGCTATAAATAGTAGTTTGTGCGCATGTTATGCCTATGCTTGGTTATTGAAATGCTGATTAGTAGCTAAGCTACATGTTCTGTTATGTTGTTTGGTGTGTTACAAATTGGTTGATCACTTTTGACTAAACTAACTGAAACTCGAACTAAAACTATAAATAGACATGCATCACATCCCACTAGGGCATGGTTTGGTTTCTCCAACTAAATTTCAATACCTTTGACAAGGTTGTAATGATCTGGCATTTTCCTATCCTTAGTTAAACTAAGTGACATAAAAGGAGGTCATGGTAAGGTTGGGGACATTGGGTCGAGGGTAGTCACGGATGAAATAGGAGCCTCCATTGCATAAGTACGGAATTAGTCGTGGGAGGTCCTCGTAGCCTTTATAATTAGCATTGTGGTTATCATATTGCAACTCCTAAATCTAAGTTAGAGCAAGTGAAATTTCTTTAACATCACGATGGATCGGATAACGTCGTGCAGATAACACATTGCTTGTTTATATATTGTACGTAATAATTACTTGATAACTTGGTTGTGTTATTCCACTTATATATGCTTTTGCCTCATGCCTCTTACTAAGCTATGGTTTGCTCACTTCCCTATAGATTTACTTATAGGATTCAAGTAATCATGCCACGTGATGATCACCTCTAAGTATTCAAAATAGATGGATTTGGGCTTGAGTGAGGCACAATCAATGAGATCTATGTTTTTGGAACTTTTCGCTTTTTTTAGGATTAGCTAGATCATCCAAGAGATTTAGTTAGATTCCTACTTTTGAATCGTATCACATACTTATATACTTTTATAAATACTCTGTACTTGGCCTTATTGTAAATATAAGTTTATTATGAATATAAATGCTAGTATATCTATGGAATTGTAAATGCTTCAAAGCGGTTTATTGTATGAGCCTTATGTATATCAAGGTTATGCAAGCAACTAAGTTGTCAATTTTTGGTATAAAATTGATATACATGGCGAACTGTTACGACTTGGCACCATTCAGGGCATGACATTCATTTTTTGGGTGATCAACTAATTTTAACGAATCTAAATGAGGTAGTATACACAAAATAACACATCATGGAGCTTAGCTTCACAACTATAAGCCAATATCCAAGCACATACACAACACACACACACAAAAACAACTAAACTATGGCTACAAACAATAACATACTAAAGTCTCCAAATATTCTTAAACGATACCTCGAAATGTTGTAAGACATTGATCCCACTTACCTGAAAGCTTAGCTACTCCTCGATTGTATTGATCATGCCGGTCTTCTTCCATTATCTTAGTGTATTCATTAAAACAACTTCATTTTTTATTCTTATTATGTTATAAACAGTTAATGTAGGATTCAAGTATGGGTATCA
This sequence comes from Lumnitzera littorea, assembly GCA_024138015.1. Taxonomy (NCBI): domain Eukaryota; kingdom Viridiplantae; phylum Streptophyta; class Magnoliopsida; order Myrtales; family Combretaceae; genus Lumnitzera; species Lumnitzera littorea. Next base: position 52,209,386 of record JAMXBB010000009.1, on the reverse strand, counting down.
TTTGGTTTCACATAAGCTAATTATAGGTTTTTGATTAATTTATAAGTGAATTTTAGGTTTATTTCAACTTCTAATCCACATTCTAGTAAGGTTATACAATAAACGTCATGCATTCATTAATTATTATATATGTCTATTTATTGGTATTTTTTAAGAATTATCTTCTTCTTATATACAGTGTATCTATTGAGAATTATCTTCCTCTATATATAATTGATTTCTTTCCATATTTAGCATATATTTACATCTATTTATATATCACTTCAATGTAATTTATGAGAAGACTTTAATAACATTATCTCTTCTAGTATTTCTTATCTCTCTCTTTTTTTCTTTTTCCTTTTTTTCAGGAAATTTCATAATAGGATTTATCAATTTGATGTTATAGCAGGAAATTCGATAATCTTAATTAACTTAAAATTATAAGGTTTATGAATTAATTAATGCTAGAAGTTAAAGTATTTGATGTAATAGAGTAAGATTAAAACCAGGGTTTATGAAATTAATTATTGGGAAAAGGATTTGAATATGGAATAAACCCTATACTAATAGAATATCAAAATTGTGAAATCAAACTTATATGATATTGATTTAAATTTATAGATTTTGATTAGGATTTATATAAGTACATGGGTTTTAATTTACTAGAAATCTTAAAATTTAAATATAACATGAACACACGAATAAATAAGATGACAAAATTAAATTGAATATGAAAGACCCATTGACCTGTTTTTCCATATCCGATTGACTGCCGGTATTAGTTAATCCATTGTTCTTCAGCTAATCATTTTGATACTTATTCAATGATAATCTTTAATTAAAGGAAAATCAAGCATATATTTTGGAATAATAAATTCCATTGAATTTTGCATCATTGCTTATTTTATTTGACCGATTATTTTATACCATATCAAAATTCTTATTTAATAAGTATCTTTTTTTTCTTCAATGTATCCCTGATATATCAAGTTTCTAGATTTATATACACCTATGAATATTTTATAGAGGGGTTTTACTCATTGAAATTAGATCTTTTAATTTTTTATTCAAAACACCTAAGAGATTTTAGAATATGGGGCAATTTGCTCCATACACTCTCATTTTTCACAAATGGTGATTTTTCTTTACTTGGCCGTAGGTTTTTTTTTTTTTTTATTTCAACCTAGAGGTTTTCCTACGTATGTTCATGTCTATTTTTCTCTTCTTTCTTTATTATTGATGCAGTTTTTTACTGTTAATTATTGAATTATTATTGATCTTTGCTTTTGCTACACCAACAAATTGGTATCGAAGTCCTAATCAAGAATTAGGGAAAAATTGGTATAGCTAAGGTTTGTTCGCTTTCCAAGTTGTTTTTCAATTTGGTATTTGTTTTATGCAATTAGGTACTCTTATATTATACTTGTGGTGTTTGATTTCTATTACAACATTAATGGCATTAACAAAATTTAATACCAAGAAATTTGATGACAATTCTAATTTCAGTTTATGTGAGGATGTTAGCTATCTTAGTGCAAAAAAAAAAAAAAAAAAAAAAAAAAAAAAAAAAATTGAAGAAAGCCTTGGAAAGAAGTCAAGTGCGATGGATGGTGAAAAATGATTTAAGTTAGATGCAAAAGCACTTATCGCTATGTAGCTATGTTTATCCAATAATGTCCTATAAGAGATGTTTGCTAAGAAAATTGCTGTCGGGTTATGGTCTAAGCTAGAAAATTCATATTTAACCAAATCAATGGTGAATCAAGTTAGTCTTAAAGTAGAAGTTGTATACCATCAGAATGTAGGAGGTTGCTTCTCTTAGGGAGCACCTTGTTAAATTCACCACAATTTTAAATGACTTGCAAAACATTAGTGTTACAATGGAGGACAAATATCAAGGATTGCTTTTATTATATTCATTGCCTAATCATATAGGACATTTTTAGGAAACCATGATTTATGGTTGTGACACTCAATTTTGATGATGTGAAAGTAAAATTGTTGAGGAAAGATAAACTTGACAATGAGCTTAATTTAGCTAGTGGTTCCTTTGAGAGTAATGCTTTGCTATCTAGAGGTAGAAAGAAAACTAGAAAAGACTTAGGTGACAAAAGTAGGTGCCATTCAAAAGTTTAAAAATAAAGATAAAGTTTGCAAATATTGTAAGAAAAATGGGCATATAATTAAGGTTTGTTACAAACTATAGTACAAGGAAAAGAAGAAGTTTGAAGAGAATGGGAAACTTACAGAAGATGCTACTGTTGATTTTGCGAAGGTGACTAGTAATGATGATCAATTGTTTATGTCAGTTGACAAATAGAGATCAGGATCAAAGTGGATTTTAGATTCAGGATGCTCTTACCATATGACTCCTTATAGAGATTGGGTTCACCGTTAGATCTTTTAAAGGTAGGATTGTCTTTATAGGCAATGCTTCTTCTTCTCAAGTTCAAGGTATTAGTATGTTTCAAATATGGTCCCTGCAGCTGCACAACAATGTTGTCAAAATGCTAACAAATATTCGCTATTTTCTAGGTCTATCAAAGAGTCTAATCTCCATTAGTAGTCTTGATAGAGATGGTTGTTGGTGTAGCAGTGAAAGTCGTATAATGAGGATTTCTCATGGTTCTCTTGTGTTGATGAAGGGTGTATTGACTGGTACATCATATGCTTTTTAGGATTGTATAATTATTAGGTATGTTGCGGTATCTATTTTAAGTTATGAGTAAGAAAATTCGAGATTGTAGCATATGAGGTTAGGTTAAGTGTTAGAGAGGGGAATACTACAATTGTGTAGCATAAGTTTGCTGCCATAGAAATTAGGTAATTTGGAGTTCTATGAGCATTATGTATTTGACAAGGAAAAGCATGTTAGTTTTGGTACTATAGAACTTAGGACTAAGGCATCCTTAGGCTGCATTCTTAGAGTACATCCATTTTGATCTCTAAAGACTTGCTTTGGTTGTTTTTTTAAGAGTTGCTAAGTATTTCCTTACACATATTGATGACTTTTCTTAGAAACTTTGGGTTTATTTTTCACATAATAAAATTTATGTTTTCAAGACCTTCAAAGAGTAGAAAATAATGATTGAAAAGCAAACTGAAAAATTTGTGAAGAGGTTTAAAACTGATAATGATCTTGAATTTGTAAGAACTAAATTCTATCAATATTATTGTTTTCATGAGATTGTCTAACATCATACCATTGTCCATACTCCATAATAAAATGTAATTGCAAAGAAGATGAATAGGAATATGTTGAAGAAGGCTAGGTGTATATTATCTAATGTTAGTATAGGTAAAAAGTTTTGGTAGAGGCAATCAACATTACCTATCATCTTGTAAATGGTTCTCCTCATTCGATATTTGATGGAAATACTCTTGAACAAGTATGGTTAGGCAATCTGCCTAGGTATTCACATTTAAAAACATTTTGGTTGTCTTGCTTATGATCATGTGAATGCTAGGGAACTTAATGCTTGCTTTATGAAATATATTTTTATTAGGTATGCCTCAAGAGTCAAGGGCTATAGGTTGTATAATTTAGAGATGAAGAAAATAGTTATCAGTAGGAATGTAGTATTTGGTGAGTTTACATTAATTACACCCAGTGTTGAGCAGCCTGCTATTGAGGTTAACCTAAAAGTATACAAGAAAAGGTGGAAGTGCTTATCCTTATAACACCATTACTTAGTAGCTCATCTTCAATTCTAGGTCAAATTACTAATCAGATAGATATTCTTAATACATCCCAGCAACCTTCAATAGCCCATGATAGATTAGACCATTGGCTAGGTTAGATGATATGGTGGCTTACATGCTTTATGTGGCTGATGAGATTGAGTGTGGTGCTATGATAACTTCAAATTCTAATAAAGCGACTCATTGCCATGTAGAAAGAGATTAAGTAATTTCATAAGAAAGGTACATAGTGGCTTATACCATCTCAAGTTGGTAAGAAAATGATTGGATCCAAGTGGCTATTCAAGGAAAAAAAAGAGAGAGAGTTAATCTTGATGATACCGACTATAAAGTATGCTTATAATTATGGGCTATAATCGGGTTGAAGGTATAGATAACACTAAATTTTCTTACCTATTGTTAAACATACCACTATTCATGCTTTGTTAGCTACTATAACTTTGGAGAATTTAGAACTTGAGTAGATAGATGTTAAGACTGCATTTCTTTGATGAGATTTAGAGGAGGAGACAATATTGAGTCAACCAGGGGGTTTTATAATTGAAGGGAAGGATGATTACGCCTATTTACTTAAGAAATTTTTATATGGACTTAAGCAGTCCCCTAAGTAATGATATAAGTGATTTGATGGCTTTATTAAGAGCATTGGGTTTGTTAGGAGCACTTATGACAATTGCCTTTACTTTTAGAAGTTCTCCAATGGGTCTTATATTTATTTGCTTTTATATGTTGATGACATGTTGATAGCAACATTAAATATGGTAGACATTTCTAAGCTTAAATCTTAGCTTAATTCCAAATTTGATATGAAAAATTTGGTTGCAGTAAGAAACAATTTAGGGGTAGAGATCTATAGGCACATAGGCTATGAAAAGTTATGGTTGTCATAGCAACATTATAATTAGAGAGTTCTTGTGTGTTTTGGCATGTCCAATGCAAAACCAATCTCCATACGATTAGCTGCTCGTTTTAAACTTTTTGTAGCCACTTTACCATAGTCCAATGACAAATCTAGGTACATAACTTAAGTCCCTTACTCAAGTGCAGTAGGTAGCCTAATGAATGCAATGGTTTGTACTCATATGGATTTGTCTTTTGCTATTAAAGTCATAAATCGATACATGGCTAATACCGATATGTTTTATTAGCATGGAGTGAAAATGGATATTGAGATACTTGAAGAGGACTAGTAATGTGTGTTTAGAGTTTAGGAGAAAAGTTGGCGACTTAGTAGGGTATGCTGATTTTGATTTTGTTGGTGATTTGGATAAAAGATAATCTCTTATAGGTTATGTTTTCTCACTAGGAGGTTGTGTTGTGAGTTGAAAAGCCACATTACAACCAACTATAGCTTTGTTTACTATTGAGGTTGAATATATGACAGTGATTGAAGTAGTCAAGGAGGCTTTATGGTTAAGGACTTTGTTATTTGAATTCAAATTCTTAAATGATAGCACTACTATATTTTATGACAGTTAAAGTGCAATTCACCTCACCAGGATCCCATGCATCATGAGCATACTAAACACATTGATGTGTGTCATCACTTTATTAGGAATATTGTGAGCTAAGGTCATATTCAAGTCAAGAATTAGTCATGAAAATCCAACAAACATGTTGACGAAGATGCTTCTTAGTGACAAGTTTGGCTTATGTTTAGGCTTGATTTCTATTTTTAGGAGATCTACTTAGGTCGTAGTTGCCTATTTGGCGAGTAAAGACTTGATATTTTGTTGCTTTCATCACTATTTGTATTAGTCTCTACTTTAATGTGTTTATGAGTGTCAATTGCCCATTAGGTATGCCAAGTTTCAAGTGGAGTCATATTGGGAATCGTTAGGCAAAAAGGTAGAGGTTTATTGTGCTTTGCTTCACTACCTATTTTATCCCATATCAAAAATCTTATTTATTAAGTATCTATTTTTTTTTTTCAATATATTCCTAGTATAACTAGTTTACAGTTTTATGTATGCCTATAAACATTCTAGAGAGAATAAAGGGCAATTTCCTTTATACACTTCAATTTCTTATAGATAGTGATTTTTCTTTTCTTGCCTATAGGTTTTTTTTCTTGGACTATAACTGATAAATATTTAGATGATTAATCAATGTGTCATTTGTACTTGTTATTGTGGGCTGTGGTCCAACTATAACTGGTGTAATTGTTGATATGGGTTGTAGTCCAACTGTAGTTGGTGTAATCATTGATAAAGTTTGTGGTCTAATTTTAATCATTAATATTATTTTGGTCCTTAGGAAAGTAGAATCTATGCTATTCCCATCTTGATTATTAGAATCAGGTTAGTTGATTGGCTTATATTAACTAGATAGTTAATCATTTGGTTACTGCATATAGTACTCATAGGCCTATTTGTGAGTTTGGCATATGTTTGTGCATGTGTATGCAATATAGTATCTTGTTGGCCTAATTGCTCACTCTGTTTGGGAAAAATATTTTTCATGTAATTTATTATGGACTTAAAGTTTTGAAGAGCATGGGAAATGAGACTTGTGTATTTGTACAATAACATACGGGGGACTAGGCATAGCTTTGCATTCAAGACATGGCAATAGTAATTTTTCTTTTTTTCCAATGGTTTTCTGTATTGTATAGGAATTACTATGATGTTTGTATATATTCATTTTAACGTATTTTTAACAAATGTATATATTTTTATTAAATTATTATTTATAAATTGCCAATATAATATTATACCTATATATGGATAAGATTTGATATATTATATCAACTTCATTTTAATTGAATTTATTTTACAATTTATAATTGAAATTGTCGTCACACTATTCACCCACTGACTAAGTAGGAAAATGCTGAGGTCCTTACCTCATTCACACACCAAAAGGGAAAATACACATGGAAATGGATTCTAATCAAAGGTAAGCCTCAGCTTGACCCTTAAGAGAAGGTGCCCACCCTTTCATGTGGGCCTAATGACAGCCCACGTAAGACTTATCAGTTGACTAATGTTACATTAAGCCCACGTAAGACTTATCAGTTGACTAATGTTACATTAAGCCAAGTCTCCTTCGTACAGCCCGCATGGCATTATTTTACCATTAATTTGCTCAAATTTGAAAAGATAAAAATCTCCTTCATGAAGTTTCCGTCTCCCGTTAAGGCGTTTGTTGTTGATGGGAGTGACGTAACCTAATAATACAAGGAAAAAAAAACCTATATGTAATATTTGAATTCCTAGAAGAGCATAGGACACAAATTCACCAACCCACCACCGTNCTTGAATTGATCTTATTAAAAATGACATTTTGTGACTTTAATAATCTTAAGAGTTCATTATATCATCAATATACCTTTATTCGGATGGGGCATCTACACTTTTTGCTCCTCCTCATCATTGGATAAATATTTGGTTTATAATAAGAAAAATGATTCTAACATAAATTGAATATGATGTAACTTAATATGATTATCAAGTAAAATTCAATATAACAAAATTAAAATCAAGTTATATAGTCTTATCTCATGAAAATAAAAAAGAAGAAGATATGATTATTTCATTTTAATATGTTTCAATGTGTACTTTAAATCAACTCACTCAAAAGAAAGTAAATTATATATATCTATATATATATATATATATATTATAAAGTAAAATACTTGATTTATGAAAACCTTTTGGATATTTAAATGCGAAATGATAAAATATGCATAAAATAGTTAAAAATAAAAAAAAGGTAAACAAGAACTAATAGCTCATGGTCAGATTCAAGTAAAGTTAACCGTTTTTGAAACTGGCTCATACTTCTAGGTTTATCAAGTTAGAATTAAAACTGACTAGCATAGTTTAGGGATGGATTCAAAAGTGTTGGCTTGGTTTTAGGTTTCGATTTTGGAACCGGTGCCAACTCATTTTACACTATTTATTTAAAAAACCTAAAAACGATATGTGAATTTATGGAGTTGGTTTCGGTTCTATACATGGAATCTTTGATCGATTCCCATTGTAGTCAAGTCAAGGTTATTTCTCACTAAAAGTGTATGAGTATTGACAGGTATTTTGTAATAACTATTCTGTGGGCTTATATTAGTTAGTTCAATATTTAAGTCTGATCCAATAATTTAGTTTAAGTATAATTTCCACTAACTCACTATAAATACTAGAGAAGATCCTCGAATAAGGGGCCATTTTCCATTTTCTCATTCACATCATCACTCTACCATTCTATTCACATAATCACTCTACCATTCTATTCACATAATAAGATGGTTGACTTAGGTATTAGAATAGTCGTATCAGAGTACCTTCCTGTTCTCCCCATAGTAGTTTTCCCATTTTGCAGGTGTTCATTCATTAGGATGAAATCTAGCAATCAATAATTTGTGCTGTTTGTGGGAAATGATTATCATGCCTACTAGATGACTTTTTCAAATGATGCAATCCAATGGAATTTCATCACGTGAATGTTTTTCCTAAATCTCTTAACAAGTCCTTAGTTAGATTTCTTCTTTGTATCTAGTTTCTTTATGGGAACTTGGAGCTCAGTAATAAGTCTCGGAGGAATAAGTTTGGCTTGGCTTTTGTAGGGCTCGTCAATGAAATTCATAAGGGAGTTCTGAATCGATCAGCATGGCATTGTCGAGCCATACTTCCATAGAAGTAGATCAGCTTGATTTTAAACAATATTTCGGCATTGACCAAACGTCTAAGTGCTTAGAAGGTTGGCATGTAGAGCATATTACCAAAATAGCTCGATAAGTTTAAAGGAACATGCATACAGCTATTCCTATAGAAAAACCAAGAAAGAAGACTGATTTTAGTTTATCTCAAGTACTTTGAGACGGCTGCTAATGGGAAGAGCTAAGTTGCAAATCTTGTGTCCTGAATTACTCTATAGCTGTCGCTATTGGTAAAGTTTGGTTTAGAGTATACAGTTTGGTCGACAAACACAGTTATTGTTGTTCCACATAGTGTACAAAATATTGCCATTATGTAGGTCGGCTTTCATGTTTAGAGTAGTGGTTGTGCTTTGGTTTTAGTCACTGTAGTAAGTGTAGCTTAGTTCATTCAAATGGATGAAGTGGACTAATATTAGGTTGCAAGTGATCTTTGCCAAAGTAGTTTGAGCGTATAGTAGCTTGGCCTAGAGCTAATCACTAAGCAATTTTGCTAATTACTTAGAATTTAGAGCTTTGTTTGTTATGGAATGAACTTAGATATTGTATAAAATCAAGTTGATCTACTTCCATGGTAGTATGGCTTAATAATGCTAAGATGATTGATTTGGAGCTCCCTTATGAATTTCATTGATGAGCCTTGCAAAAGCTAAGCCAAACTTATTCTTCTGAGACTTATTACTGAGCTTTAAGTTCCGATTAGCAATACATCCATGCTGAGTGCCAAGTGGCTGTGAATATTTAAGCAATAACTTTACACTTTAGATAATCCAAATAGAACGAGCTACTTTACTATAGCTAAGGCTCAAAGATGAAAATCATGATAAAGCTGTTAAATTTAGCCCCTAAGCGATACCAACTTGAACTTCCGAGAATTTTGGGCGAGTTGCTTTCTTTTCTTTGGGCATTATCCAACAAGATTGGCCCTTTATGTATAGGTTCAAACCCTCATAGTATCATACCTGATTGGAAAATCTTCCAAGCTTCATAGAATACAACCCGAGCTATTTTGTAGCCACCTCAAACCAACCTCTTTAATTAAGCTGTGATAACGACTTCAGAAGAAGAATGCTAAGATAAGGCCGAGCTATTAATGACCAATTTACAACGATAGTTGAGAAGTTGAGCTGTTTGTTGACATAGCTTGAGTGAATTTAATTGAAAGATGGAACAGTCAAAACGAAAGTCCATTAATTTTGCAATTTGAATACTTTCTCTACAACATATCACTATAACAATTGATTAGAATATTAGTTGTATAATGCGAGTACCAATTACAATTCTCGACCTTATAAGACCCACCAATTCGCATTATTTAGCGAGAATGAAAATATGCATCCACAAATATACGGATAACTCTAAAAAGAGAAAAGGAGTACAATCATTGTGTTTATGATGCTTTAGCATTGTAGTATATCAGATTAAACAATAAGCTAAGCTTTGAATTGTTCATTGTTAAACCAATCAATCACATATCCAAGCCCTATGGGCCTTATTCGATAGTGGCTAGACATATTGAAGTTAAATTGAGCTTCTGTCCACAATCGAAGTAGCTAAACTCCTTTCGCATATCGACCCGATTTCTTTTGGTCCAGTTGGAGTTCTTATCTTACGACTACTTCCCAAAGCATCAAGTTTGAGTGAAGATGCATAAGTAGACACTTGTGAAAACTTTAAGGATGACGGTGCTCTGTTTATTCAAATGTTGAGTGTTGAAAAAATACAAAATTTCTTACTCTTCATGCAAAGCAACATGTAGCTAATAAGTTAGAGCCGCAAATTATACACAATGAGCCTTCATGAATGGTAACCACATAACAATTAAAGCACTTCAATCAATAATTATTAAGAAACCATGCAGAGTACACGATACCAAAGCTACTACGCTTTGAGCCAACATTACAGGTCAAACCTTGATTGATGAAAGATGAGTAAACACTTCATTACCGTTATCTGTGATTTGTACATTATTTATTTTCCAATATATGTGCTTTATGTTGTGCCTCATGCTAATCTATTAATGGTATTCACACTTAACTCATGAATCATGTATCTAATCATATCTCTTTACGTATGTTGCTCCATGACTTGAATGTCAATGAGCCTAATAATGAAAAGTGCCAACAATTCGACACTTTTAACTATCTATTAAAATCTTAGCAAGTTTGCTTCTATTTATCATGGAGACTAACAAGAACTCATAAATAAAATGAGGCCAAGGAAGCCTTTCGCCTAGAGCTTATGCAAGAATAATTTGCCAATGGGCTATTCTTAATAGCTCTAAGTCATACACATTACGGACAATGAGCTAGTATATTGAATTGAGTTTGTAATTCTTTTCGAAATTATGTATCAAATACAATAACAAGGATGATCAAGACAACAATAAACTAATAATAAATGCGAAAATTAAAAGAGATATGGATAGAAATGATCAAGGCCGGATATAACATGGAGTTTGGTCCACCCCTTAATCTTTATGGACCCATAAACGCTTCCAATTAAGGACTTTACACCACTTTATTAATCTCTCAAAATAACGCTGAAAGAGCTACATAAGTTTACATAATTATTATTATACATAATAATCTCAAGTGTAGTGCTTTTCTCTCTTAATATTGCAAATATAAGAACTTTCAAGCACTACATATTAAGTCTTACTTGTTTGATTACAAATAAAGAGTATAAGAGACAAATAGTAAGTAATAAGGTTAAAGAATGTAAGAAAATGTTTTTTAATTGTAGTGGAATATCAATTCTTGATCCTCTTTGGTTAGGTTATTGAGCATTTATAACAACTCATTCAATTCTTTTTGTTATAGTGTATTAAATACTCCAATGGTTACTTTAAACAGGCTTACCAACATGATTGTAAGCAATATTACTACCAGCAAGAACACCGGTAAGTGTACCAACATGCTGACTCATTGGGATTGAAAAGCTTTTCTTTTTGCTATCCAGCGCTTTATACTATCAGGTTGGTCATTCCTTTTGTCGTCATGTTGGTAGGTTAAAATTTTCCTGAAATCAACTTTAACATACAAGGAACAACCATACATTGCAATCAACTTCAAGATCGTCTGATCATTATTCAAAAATTAAATATCTTATAGAGTTAATTGATATATTTAATCATCAAGCAAATTCATCGGTCTTATTCAATTAACTCAATATTATCAAATAATAATTAATTTAATTATCTAGTTTTGTTTTGTTCTCATCAAAATCAATTAATAAATCTTTGGTTCAACACAAGTTACCAAAAAACCTTAAGCCATTAAGAGGTGACAGGTAAAATACTCTAAGTTTGAAAATTTGCCTAGATGACAAGTGAACAAGCCCACAATCCTATACATTAATGGACTAGAGGCCAACTAGCTTATTTTACAACTCTACTTAACATAAATCATGCTTAATTCGGATAACCTACATGCTGTCCTAGGCTTTTTAGACACAACAACCTCTTCAAACATAACTGCCTCTTCATGAACTTTAGCCTCTTTAGGCTCTCGTACTTTTAGATATACTAATATCTACAAGTACTCCGAACATTCCCAACTTTCACCTCTTTAAGCTTTTGCTTCTTCTAACTTGGGTTATAAGCCTTTCTAGAAATTCTACAAAATCAACCTTCTTAGATACTCTTTTTATCGACCTTGTCACTAAAGAGAGTGGAGAGTAAGTGTTGATAAGTATTTTTTTATAACTATTATGTAGGCTTATATTAGTCGGTCTAATACTTAAGCCTGATCTAATAATCCAATTTAGGTATAATTTCCACTAACTCGCTATAAATATAAGAGAAGACCTCTAAGTAAGGGGATCTTCTTTTATTCTCTCACTCATATAATCACTCTACTGTTCCATTCTTATGATAAGATAGCTGACTTAAACATTGAAGTGATCTCTTTTGATGCTTTCTGTAGTTGTTTTCTTGTTTTGTAGGCATTCATTCATTAAGATGAAATTTGACAGTTAATAGAGTGGATAAAAAATGCTGATTGGAAATGAGTCATCTTCATTTAATTTTCTTCTATTTCTCTCAATTTGTTACTTTGTAATGGTTGAGATTAAAAAGAAAATAATAATATTATGATGACATTATATGATATTTCAATAATTAGGATAATTTCAACCATTTATTTATAAATGGAGAGAAATTGAGAGAAAGTAAATGGAGATAATTTAAATATATTTGATTTGACCTATTTTTAAGTCATATATTAAATCGTTCATGTTCATTTTGTTGGGGATATTTTTTTATTTTTGAACTGAAATTTAGCTAATTGTTTAAACGGACTAAAAAAGGAAAAAAATAAAAAATAAAAAAGACGACTAATGGCAGCTACGGAATGGAAGGTTTTAGTCAGTTCTCCGGTTCGGGACCATATGTCCCTTTCTGCAAATTGTCGGCGTATTCTTTGTTTGTACACAAAAGGTTAAGAAGTAGTAGGGAAAGCAAAAAGAACTTGATAGCACGAACAAAACTACAATAGTATAAGAAGAAAGGAAACAAACAAAAAGCGGGAAACCTGAATTTAAGGAAATACGCAGCCACTTAAATAACAGACCGACCTTCAGTTTCACATTCAATTCACAGCTACCACACTACCAAATACCAATGGAAGATGTTAGGGCAAGCTCCGCTTGGGTTGCTACCCACGCCTCTCACGTCCATGTTGACTCTCCCGGTCCTCTCTCTCTCTGTGAAGATATTTTACAGTCATTGTTTTCATTTTTATTTGAAACATGCAACAATGTTGTCTAGTAGAAGAAGTTAATGATAGCGATGCCTTATTTGCAATTAAGTTTCGGTTTTTCTTTGAGGCATTGCTTTTGATTTGGAGTACAATACGATTTTTGCAATGGTTGAGATTTTTTTTTTTTTTTTGGTTGTAACAACGATGTTTTGAGTGGCTGGTTGGTCATTCTAAGTGATCAAAGGGAGTGAGGGGTTCTGGTAATATGATTAAAACAAAATGGTTGTTTTGCGCTGAATAGTAGGCTAGTTTTCGAAGGCAGCGGGACGTGTTATTAGCGGGGAGTGGGATGATGAACGGTGATAAGTGGCGGGGCTAGGATTTTCATGGGCAAGTTAGCAAAACCTGAGTGTTCAAGGAAAAGAATAGGGAGGGCAAAACTATTAAAAAATTAGCAATTCTTTAAAAAAGAAAAATTTAGAGTTCGTCTTCTTTCTTCTTTTCCCTTGGGGGCCGGGAGGGTGGGTTTTGGGGGAGTGGGTTGATATGTGCCCACTTTAGTATCAAGGAAAAGTATAGGGAGGGCGAAACTACAAAACTTAGCAAGTTTATAATAAAAAAACTTTTAAAGTAGGTCTTTCTTTCTTCTTTATTCTTGGGGTGGGGGAGAGGTTTGATATCTGCCCACGGTATTGGCCATGATGTTTGTATTGAAAGTTAAAAGTAAAAAAGAAATGGAAGGACGGATGTCTACTTTTTAGAAAGGGAATTGATTTTCTCGGAACTAATAGAATTTTTTTTAATGAAATCATAATTTTCATTGATGTATTTTCTATTCTCCAATTTGGAAAAGATTTTCAATGAAATAAGTGGAACGTGAGTGATTTACCCATTATGTATAATCTATATAACTTTTGTATGTCAGCTTGCAGTATTATTAGGATGATGTGTATATGCCATAGCACAATTATCAAAGAAAGAACTGTTCTGCGGAACTAACAATACAACAATGATGTGAATGCAAAGGCTGATGGTGGATATAAATATTTCCATTGTTGCACCAAGAGAACATGTTTTTTCAGTTTGTTATGTATGTCTATAACTATCTTTGTTTATCTGGTTGTTCATGTCCATGAAATTTCTTTGTATGTGCATTCATAAATTTTATATTATACAAACTCCTAGGTATTGAGAAAGTTGTTGAGAAAATTGAAGGTGCCATACCAAAAGTGGAATGGGATTTTGAAGGGATCCATTACTTTGATGGAGGGCCACTTACTGTTCAGTACCTATTAGTTTTGGATGCTCTGAATTTCTGCTTTTGGCCTGGTACGTTGATTCTATTTATTTTTTTCATCTGTTTCATTGATCAGCCACAGAATTGATATAGATGGACAAATTGGTTATAGACCAAAAACACACTAAAAAGAAAAAAAGCTATGCAATTCTTTAGTGCACCAAAGTATGATGTTCATCTTCCCCTTCACCTCTCTGCACAAGAGAACTCATGTTATGATCCCTACTTGCTTGAATTATTCTCTTTGTTTGCTTTCTTGGACAGACAAGGACTTGAGTTATGACCATCTGGCTTCAGGGCTTAAAGCTGCTGTGCAGAAAGACAAATCTGTGTTTGATGCTGATCGGCTGCAAAAATATACTGGTATTTATGAATGTTTTACTAGTTTCTAATTTTCCTATATAATCCTTGTGCACTCTCAAATTAAGAGATTTTACATGTTTTGGCTTCATTGGTGCCATAGTCTTAATGTGCATATGAACGGTTCGGTTATATCAAATAAGAAATTTCATATATTCTCTAAATTTGCATATAAACATGGTGCAAACTTTTCTTATGTGCTTAAGCCATTTACCATTTATAACTAGTTTCTCATACTAGGTTGGTCATGAATGTTGGTTTCTACCCTTTTAGTTGTAGCATCCAGAATGCAGTTTTGGTTTCTTTCAGATAGCATTTCTTCTGCTCAGAAGAAAATCTGTTTGGCATTCTCTTAGGTCCTCAATTACGCGAATTGTTGAAGTGGCCTAGGCCATTGCCGTTGGAGGATGAAAGGGTTCGGTTACTTCATGAGGTAAGCTAGGTTTGAAGAGAAGTTCAGACATTGCATTGAGGAACTTCCATTATCTATCCATCTATCTATCTATATATTTATTTATTTATTTATATTGTTCTGTGTACTTATACATGATTGTAATGCTTCTCAAGAACTGTTGTTACCTGTTTCAATGTCATTTTTAGGTTGGATATGAGCTCAAGAGAAGCTTTGATGGTAAGGCCACAAATCTAGTGGAAGCCAGCAGAAAGTCTGCCACAAAGCTTGTGGCTCTTATAGCATGCCATTTTCCTGGTAATTGCAGAGTTTGATTTGTGTGATTGTTCTTGTAAATTTTCATTTTATTTCATATTACGATCAGCTGGAAAAAAAAAAAAAGGTTCAGATAACCAACTTTTTTAATCAGCAGAATCAAACCATTAGCTTAAAAAATAATTTTGGTCTCCTGATCCACTTATCTTGGTTTCTTTAGGTTTCAGAGACCATTCAATTTACAAAGGTCACCAGGTATTTCTGTATAAGAGAGCTCAGATTTTTGTAGCAGATCTATGGGGTGCATTCAAAGGCGAGGGCTATGGGGAATTTCATGATATTGGATCCATAACCATATTTGCAGACTATATTGTTCCGGCCGTTCTTCAACAGCTTGGTGTCCTGAAATACAGTTCAGATCTTGCAAGTGCTATCGAGACGAACAGAGAGATAGGCTCAGGCACAGAAGAGGAAGTTGAACTGCGAGCTTGCTCAGTGTATGCTGTGGAGAAAATAAGGGAATTGATTAGCCTCAAATGGGGAAAGCAGGTGACGCTCCACATAACTCTTAAAACCTCTTTTTCAAAGAGTTGTGGTTCCTTGAGTTTTTGCTCAAAATGAGTCAATGCTCATTGACATAAGTTAGTTTTCAGCATCTCTGAAGTTAGTATTCAATTTTCCTGTGTACTCTGCATTTTTCTAATATAGATTATTGAAAATTGTCTGTTGAATGTTTAGGTTGCAGTTGAATAGTGTTTGGAAAAAAATTTTGAGGGTTAGGCCTGTTCAATTGATTACCATGTTATATGGGCCAAAATGATTGGGAACTGTTTAAAACCTTTGAGTTACTGAGGCTGATACCCATGTAGAGAGTAAAGTTATTCTCAAATTGTTATGCTGTGTGAAGTCATATTAGTTACATCATAGTATCTCTATAGAGCTATATTGAAACAAGTTGCCATCCCGCAAATATAATATATGTATAAAACTTGCTGCACTATCCCCTTTATGTGTAGTTAAAGGCCAAGGGTATATAGCTTCTATGTTGAAGAGGCATTTGATTTTGTACTTCAGGTTAACGAGTTTACTCTTTTTAATAGTTCTGGGAAAACAAAAAAAAGCCATTATGAGTTTTACATCCATACTTGTGCAACTTTCAGTTATAATCATTCAGGTTCACTTGATAATGCTTTCTGCGAGAAGACCTTGAGAGATATTGCATTGCTATTCTCGAATCACTTACTATCGAAGCACTTTGTTTGGGTTCTTGTTCCTTTTTTCTTTTGATTTTTTCTTAGATATAGTTTAGTTGCCATAGTTACTTGTTTCCCAAGGAGCTGATCAGATGTGGCAGTACTCTGTCTCAACTTGGACTTGGCAGCAAATTAGAAAATAAAGGTCTCTTATCCTGAGAACAATCTCCTCATGGAATGATGTGAATCAGTTGCAAAGTTAGGGCCTTACCCTTTCCAAGTAGTATAATATCTGCGATGTTAATTGTTTACAAGAAAGAGGGCAGTTATTAATGGATGAGTGACCTTGCTGCTTGTCATAATCAACTCTTGAGTGTCAAACTCTTGGAAACAAGAATTTGATACTTGATTGAGTTAAATATAATCATGTATGTTCTTTGGAAAAATTTCTATTGCCCTTGCTTTATGCTCTATTATAGTAGTCTATAGCACTTTGGAGAACCTGTTCAATTACTTTCTGCCTTATCATATGTTTTTCATTTATTGGAGGCTCCTTCTTTTCAGGTTTTGAGTGTGGAGTTAGATCTCTGGCTTTGGGCTCATGGGATCCAGTGTCCGTCACTGCAGCATCACAGAACGCTTTCAATATATTATTGAGTGGGCAAGGCACCATCACAGACTTCTTGATAGAAATCAGTAGAATGGAGGAAATTTTTGTTTAAGATTTGTTGCATGATTACACTGAACAGGCAAATAGGTTGGTCCATGACATGATTCAGAAGCAATCAGTCCTTTGAAGAATTAGCTTAGGGCAGTTCCATCAACTGGTTTATGTTGATAGCTATGCAGAGCATGAACCAAAAACTTTATATCTAATTGTATCTGTTCCTTCTATCTCATCTTGTCTGACTTTGTGCCAGCAATATACTTGAGGTTGGTGTTCATGGTAAAGCATGAGAAATCTGAGGGAGAGATTTTGCTTCTGTCATGTTCAACCTGTTCATATGTCAAATCAAAGTTGAGAGCTTCACAGCAAGTATATCCATTCTAAGTCAGCTTTTGCTTCAGTGTCGTCGTCCATTCAGGTTGAAACTTGATATATGAATATGGGCAGAAATTGAAAGGGGACGGTAGCAAGCTGGTGCTATATCTACGTTGTAGTCCCAAACTATTTGGAATGGTCAACTTTTCAAAAGCTTGCAATTTTCGGTCATTTGGGCCAGTAGCGCACAGTTTACTAGCTGGATCCCGTGCTCTTGGCGAGTGTTTTAAAGCTCCTCGTAAACCCCAAAAAATAAGGATTAATGCTAAAAACCTAGTTCCAAGTTGCTTATTGCAGTGTAAAGGGGCCAAAAAACAAAAAAAAAGAAAAAGGTTTCATTTACACAAGCGGCTTCGCAGGGGTATATTGATGGGATATGGTCTGAAGAAGTGCAACTTTGAAATCTTCGATGACTTGATTGCAGAAAATATGTGAAATGTTTAGAAACAGTATCTACAAGTGGTTGAACCATTTTAGAATCCCGCTAAATATGCAGGAATGTTAAATAGGAAATTTATATGAAGGGAGCGTCTGTAAGTTGGAAAAAAAGTCAAGATAGTTTTTGCACCCGCATTACTCTTTGTTGCATGCATCAACCCTTGGCTTAATCCTTAGGATAAAGAGAGCATATGATACGTGTCAGTAGGGTTCCATTCATGCATACACCTTTTTAACACACCACCCAGAAATACATATACAGCAAACTACTGGTGCGCAGGGAACATTTTTCTTGTTGTTTAGACTGCAAACCTGTACTGAGTTCTTTTGACTGGATCAGACCAATCGATACATGAGTCTTTAAAGTTTATTGATAATTGGGCATACGATAGGACCTGATATACGAAAAAAAGATTGAGACCTCCTATGGGTCTTCTTGTTATTGATAGTTAACCACATAGGATTAGCCTGTGAAGTTACCTTCTGTCAGAGTTCGTGGACAGCCTGATGCGTCATTCATCAAGCCATATATTGCATCTTTCTATGTTCAGTTATGATGTAGAATTTGGCCCCTACTTTTCTAGCACTTTTGGAGATAACTATAAAGTGGCTGTAAGATTTCTTTTGAAGGGTAGTAATTAGGCATAAGATCGGGCTTGACATACACAAAAACGATTGAGCGTTCCTTAGAATCTTTTTGTTATAGATAGTTAATCACGTAGGATTAACCATGCAAGTTACCTTTTGTAATAGAGTTCATAGTCAGCTTTGATGCATCATTCATCAAGCCATATATCACGTTTATCAATGTTCGGTAAAGATACAGAATTTGGCCTCAACTTTTCTGACACTTTTGGAGACGACTATAAAGTTGCTGCAGGATTTCTTGTGATGGGTAAATTTCCATCATAGGTGCATTTCATAACATCAGGTTTCCTGACTATCTGGGGACCGATCAACTTGTTCTTTGGACGAATATCCTGCACAAGGACCACTACTTTAAGATTACTGAAGAAACAAGAATATGTCCTAACATGATAACTTTCTTTCTTTACCAACAAATTTCATCTAAAAAATATTGCATCAGTAGGAAACTGATGGCACCTAGCTAGTATGATAAAGGCTACATGGAAACATATGGAAAGGAGCTAGGAAAAGGGCAAGTAGCAGAAAAGTTCAGGCTATGTGTAGGTTTTTCTGGCATATTGCAATCCATCGTAAACTTTTGTTCTATATATATATTTTCCTTTTTCTTTTCTCTTTTAATTAATAATTGAATGCCCAATCTTCCCTTCTATTGTTGGAGTGCATGTAATGGGTGATTATTTCCATCAGGACTTATAAAATCGATACTTTTCTATTTCATGCTCCAGTTGGCACTGAATTTTATACTTTCCTTGCAGAAAAATAATTGACCATAATGAGCTTGGAAGGAGCCATTGCAATATATATATAAGCTTGCAATGTATTTCAGAATATCTCATATATTTCTGTGCAAAACAAGGTTAATAAAAAAAAAAAAAAAAAAAAAGCATCACCTGATCAAAAATAGCAGTTGGGATTGCAAGAGTTGCTAATGCATTTGGGGAATCAACTATCCCTGAAATCCTTCCTTCACATGGACAGCATGAAAGCAGAAGATAAATCTGGTTCAAAAACGTTTCTCTTTTCCATCAGTTGAAACTTGGAGCACGAACGGTACTATCAGGCTTATATGTCGTGTATGCAAGAAATGGGAATTACAAACCTGCTCTTTGGAGTATCCAAACTTGGAGAGATAGTCTATGGCATTGAGTGCTGCTCTCTTGTAGGCAACACTTGCATCAAGATAATGTTGCTGTCCGCTCTCATCAACGCTGATCCCTTCAAACACCAACCACTCCGAAAACCTTGGCTCCACCGGACCTATCTCAAAGATGGGATTTACATGAAGAGGAGTTGGTCCCATTGGTGTCAGGTACTCTTTCATACCTCCCCTTATAATTTCACATCTATACAGATTAAAAAGATAAGTCACCCTGTTCAAGTTCTTAATGAAAAGTTGTTGCCAATGATAACTATGTCCCTTAAGCGTATAACAAGTATATAAGAAATAAAATAAGACAATTACTTGAGCTCTAAAAATCCACTCATTTCGATTGCCCCACAAAAGGAGATCTCACCATCACCCTGAGAAAAGTGCATGTCGCCGATGCTAACATTTGCTCCATCAACAAAAACAGGAAGATATATTTTTGAGCCTCTGCTGAGATTCTTGATGTCACAATTTCCACCATTTTCTCTTCCTGGTGTTGTTCTTGCAGCCTCTTTTGCAATCCTTTCCCATTCAGGACTTCCTTCTTGAATCTAATAGTATAAAGAAAAAAAAAAAAAAAATGGAAACCAAACCTCTATATTTCTTTGGGAAGCTAACGACATGCTTATTTCATAGAAAATGGATTTCTCTATTCTAGGCCGAAAATAGATTGCTATATATTTGTTTTCAAGCATATTGAAATGAAAATCTGCTATTGATTTTGTTTAAAGCTTGCTCTTACACTTTTTTTGAGCCTAGATTGGAAAAAAAGTGTACCTTTCTTAGTGTTAAATAATAAATGAAAAATCCTTACCAGATTTACAAGTCTAGTCTTTTTGATCAGTTTTGGTTATGTCAACATAGTACTAAAGCGAGAGCTCAAGATTTTAAATCCCTATGTTTTTATTTCATACCATTTAAATAAGTTGTAAATTGAAGGACTTTAGTCAAAGTCATTGCCTATAAGAGAAGGAAAGATTTTAAGCAATAAATTCATATGTGGACACCATTTTTATAAATTTAAGCTTTTGGATCAGTTGGTTATAGAGCTAAATTTTAAATGATCATAGAGCAGGAATTCTTTAGTTTATTTATCGCATTGTCATTTGACTCCCCTAATTTTTTTACACATGATAGATCTTAGTCAATGTCCAAGCCCACCTAGGAAGGTGAGGGAGTGCTAATAATAAATATAAAACTACAACTAATATATAAAATTATGCTTGTTGTGGAGCTAAATTCAATCCTTAGAATACATCCATTGATTGAAGCTTTTGCTAGTAGTTTTGCTCATAAAAAAGTTCCAAAAAATACTTCTTCTAGTTTTCTCTCCCATTCAATTCATACTTTTAATAGGTTAATATCACCGTTTATATCTCAATTTTACCATTTTTTATAATTATATATCTGAAGTTTTAACTTATTTAATTATACACTTAATTGAAGATTTAATTATCATCGTTTATACTTCAGTTAATTTTAATTTGCACTGTTAGTCTAATTAGTACAATAAGCTAATGAGGTTGTTGCCCACGACCTTAAGATGGGTCACGTGACTCTTGATAGGTAGCCGCTAGCCGCCTTTTGTATTATAGTGAGTTATGATTTATTCAAAAAATGTGGGTCTTGCTATTGAAGGTGGCCGCTTACAACCATTGCAAGGTTGCATAACCCAACCTAAGGTTATAGGTAATTACTCCATTGGTTGATTATATTAATTAAACTAACAATGTGAATTGGAGCTAATAAAAGTATAAACTTTAACAATTAAATCTTTAATTGGATACATAGTCAAAATTTCATATGTATAATTACAAAAAAATAGTAAAGTTGAGTATAAATTGTGATATTACTCCTACTTTTACTTGTTCCATTGATGGCATATATACTCATTAAGGAAAAACTTGGTAAACAAGAACTTTTTAAACCCAATGCAATTTTTCAAGTGCTAATACACTTTAAACTCCCAAAACTGGTTTCCTCGATACAAGGGTTCCAAAAATTGCATTTATCTACCAAACTAGCTTTTTCCTTTTTCTTTTTTTTTTTTTTTCTTTGACCAAAAAATACCAAACTAGCTTTAAAAGCTCTCCATCTATCGTTTTTCTATTTTTCTTTTTCTTTTTTATTTTTAGGTTTCAGCTATTGTTTTGGAAACTTTAGCGGCAATTTAGGAGGTAAAATATTTTTTTAGTAGTTAAAAGAGGCATGTAGTTTGGGAATGTAAGCACCCTTGAATAGTAGTTTTGGGGGCCATGACATGATGCAATTACCACAATATTTTGTAAACTCAATTGTGGTTGAGTTAAGCTGTTAGATGGATTCCTTTCCATTACATCTAGAGTGCACCTCATATTAGTCAATGTGATTTACCTTCCCAAGGATGCAACCTTTTGTTGATGGCAAGTTTGCCAATGGTCTTGTATGTAGAACTTCGCATAGTTTCATTGATTGAAGACCATTTTCTTGAAGTGTTCGTTCCCTTTCATTCCATATATTCAAAAGTTCCATGGATGGTGCAGTTCCTATCAATCCAGGATGAGGTAGGCCAGGAAATCTCACTCCTATGATTCATGTGACGTTTCATTATTTGTCCAACAAAATCTTAGATAAACAACCCAACAATTTCTTTGGTAGGCAATTTCTTACCTGGTATGTGAGGAGAGTAGGCATATATCCCCTCAAAGTACCATATAGCTTTAGCTGCAGCAGGAAAATGGTCTGTTAAGAAGCCACCTCCATTTTCCCTGTCTAGTGCTGCTGTGTAGCCCCATTCACTACCAGGTAGAGGACCCAAATCACATATCTCAACAGCTAGAAGATCTCCTGGTTTAGCTGATACACCCTCCACATCCAGAACCCTGATTGGCCCACTGAGATAGTGAACCTGAACGAATTTGCAAATTGACCCAAGTTACTAATCTATTATATATAGTAGTTCTTTTTTCTTTTTCATTTTTTTTTTCCTTCTCATCCTCTTTTGGGAGGACGAATCTCCAGAGTATGTGCTTGTGGCATCCCAGTTCGATGAAAGATGTAGGGACGAGGCCATAATGTATTTTAGGCTCTACTTAATTCTTGAAAATGATTTCTTGAAAACCAACTACCCGGTCCTGCTGGTAAGGGACTGACAGAATTTCCTCAACAACAGAAGATGTTTATGTTCTTTTCGGAATTTATAACTAACAATACAACAATTGGTTTGACCTTTACTTAAGTTTAATTCCTTTTACCTATATTGATGTTGGATTATCCTTTTATAAGATTAGTGTGACTTTGTTTAACTAATAGTTTCAGGTGGCTCACGACCTTTTGAGATCATTTCTGATCCTGCTAAACTATTTTATTCCATCTTGTGTGTCATGTTGAAGTTGCACTGAGAATACTAAGATGTGACTAAAAGCAGCAGTGGTAGGGAGAAAATGAATCATGACGATAGTAAATCTTGAATTACTTACAAAAGTGCCATCAACAAGCTTGACATCCTGTGCAGAACTTTCTTTTGTGATACTACCTCCATTGCAATCCACCATCTCCACCCTAAAAAGCTCCCCAGTCCTCACTTCTGCAACCGGAGGAATATCGGGATGCCAACGGTTGTGAAGAGGAAGTTCTTGTTCTGATGGCTTCTTCTTCAGGTCTATGGGGATGACCAATCTTGCACCTTGCCTTGCCATGGTTTGTTCTTCACTTCACTATACCTGCTGTTGCTTAGTGATAAGTGTTTTGGTAAAGGTGTAACCACGCATATATCCTTTCTTTTTTGTTTTCCCCTATAAAAAAAACAAAAAGGTAAAAAGCAAATATTGACAAAATCCCATAATACATATGCAACCAATGTTAACCATACAAGTTTTGTTATAGTTACAAATGAAATATTATTAACGATACAAAACTATAATTTTAGTCTATATTTGATGACATAACATAAAAGCTCTATCGGTTAAAACTTATAGTGGAATTATTGGGCTCTGCTCTATCATTGAAGTGGTTCTTTGACTCTGTGAATAATATGGGAAATATTCCTCGGAGTAATCATGAATTGCAGTCCTTGTAAGCGAAAGGTAATTAGTATTGTTGGGACCATTTATTTTGACATGTTTTGTCCTCAGATTTAGTTCGTGGACCAGACTGGACTGATGTTTTTAGTCCTTGATGTGGAGTATAAGAGATATGGTTAATGGAGTTAAACATACAACTGTCATACCCTTTCTTTACTTCATTTCACTGTCTTGCTTTGTTTTTCTTGTCTTATTCTTTGATCTTATCCATAATGACAATTTTGCTCTAAGTGAAGATTCGTATGCTAATCACATAGAGCAATGTCCATCAAATGAATGATTTTAACTGGTTATTTTTATTTAGCGTGAAATATATTATGTTCTCGTACTTTTTTACTTTACATAATTGTTAGAATATGATTGATCCATAATGATTAATTTAATATCATTGAATATATCTGATTAAATGATATAATAAAAAATTTGAGAGGATCCATTTTCTAGTGTGTATACTTTGTTGATAGTAAAAGTAAGTTAAGGTGATTGGTTGAAGTGATTCTTTAGATTATTTTTTGAAATAATTAAACGATTTGTACGTAGATACTTAATTTTTGTCTCTCTTTTTGTAATTCTAATTTTTGTTTTTTAGGGTCCTAATTAAAAAAAAAAGATAATAAAAAAATGAAGGATAAATAAAAATAAAAATTTGAAAAATGATAAAAATACAAAAAAAAATGAAAAAAGGAAAAATTATAAAGATTTTTTTTAGGAAAATAGATTTTTAGAAAGAAAAATGGTTTCGAGTTAACGAACTTACTTTTAGTTTGATTCAAATAACTTTATTTTAGAAAGTCACATAATTTAAGTACAATTTAATTATACTAAATATTAAATCATAAGCTAACGACTTAATAGATAAGTACTTGAATATTAGTATTGGGTTAGTTTAAAGTTATGGGTTTGAGTCATATTAGGCACACGTTTATTTTTTATCAAATTTTTTTAATCTAATATGATAAAGATTTTCGAGATTTAAATCTAAGTTGATTTTCATCAAATCAGATTTGAAAAATCAACTTAGATTTGAATCGATATAAAAGATTCAAATCTATTAGGATTAATATAATTTAAAAGATTTATTTTTTAAGCTTTATATGGATCGCATGGCATAAATAGGAGACAATTACACACTTTATTGAGCAAGCTTCACACATCAATCCCTAACTTAACGCTAAGCATATGAATACACAAAAATCAACCCCATCCTTGTATGAACGGCAAATGCATGACTACTGCTGACACAACATATGTTCATAACCCTCACTACATGTGCATTCACAGCCTTCACTATCTATCATGTCTGCGCTGTTCTTCACTTACAGTTGCAACACTAGACCAACATGACAAGCCCCTATCTACACCTATGCCACTTCATCGAAGTACATACATAGATCACAACATGCCATCTTCGCGTCCACGTTCCACAATTCCACTGATCAACCATGCGCCGCACATCACTGTCCATGCTCCATCACAGCATGCCATCTCCATGTCTACATTCCATAATTTCTTGTCCTACACTCCACCGATTAGCCATGCGTAGGACATCATTGTCCACGCTCCATCACAGCACGCACAAACTTCAATGAGTACGCTTAAGCCACATTGTCTTGCACTGTCCACTCACTACATTGACACGTCCAACAGTCGCAACACACATCATCGTCCCCATCCTTACTTGAATCTTCAATCAACCGCGATCTTCTATTGCAGCTCTTACCTATACACTTTAGATCATACGCAATACACACCGTCTGCAACATAAGCACTCTTTGAGCAGTTTCAACCACATCCGCATGACTCACCGTAGTACAATCGGCAACTCTAGCACTTCATATGCCACTACCACTCACTATACACACAATTCACTTGCACACTTGCGCACCATCCTCGCTTGCTATATAGCAAATTGCTCACTCTCGCTCGTCCCAATCCTCCTTTGTTCATTACTGTCAACACAGCGACAGTGGCAACAGAAGTGGCAATGTCCATGTTGGCAACAGCTTCAACACTCCATCATAGCCAACAGAACACCAATCCGAACCAATCGCAATTCGATCTAGATTCAGACCTAGTCTCAGTCCGACTCTTGCTTTAGTTTTAGTTATTCATTTATTATTATTTTTTTCCTTTTCTTTCTTTTGTTGTTATTTATTTGTTTAATGATTTGTTAATAGTTGACTTTAGAACATAAAAAAGAAAAAAATAAACTTCTAGCTTAGGACTTGCATCATTGTGATTTTGGAGTTTTTCACTTAAAAAAAATTGTTTTCCAAAGATAAAAATTAAAAAAAATATATTTAAATTAATTGATTTTTTTATGTTTTATTTATTATTATATTTACTTATATTTATTTATTTGTCTTGATTTGTTTAGGTAGTTGTTTTACAAAAAAAGGAAATACATTAGCCTAGGAAATTTTTTTAGCAATAGGTTTTTTAACTTTAGTTTTTCCTCATTTAGAAAATTAGTTTTTTTTTTTTTAGAATTAAAGATTAATAAGAAATCCTTTTTAAAAAAAGAAAAAGATTAAGACGTTCTAAAGAGTTTCTTTTAATATTTGAGAGTTAGGACCCCTTTATATTTTTTTTTTAATAAATTAAATCGATAAATACTTAAACTCAGTTGATTTTTAAAAATTAAAACAGATCAACACATTAAAGTTTTCAAAAAGAACTGCAGTTGTTTGATCATAACTAACAAGTATGTAAGCACTTTCGAGGCGATGTTAAAATCTATAGAAATTTAGGTTCTTTTTTTATTTTCTTTTGGTTTTCATTTTTCTTAAAAATATTTTAAAAAAAGACAATTTTGATGAATAAACCTAATTACGGAAAATAGATAATGGTATCCGTTATGGTTTAATAAGTTAGCCCCCAAATTTAGAATCCTTTGATTTTTATCAAATTGAAATTAAAGATTGGTAGCTAAATCGTAGTCAATCTACTCAATTAATTACGATTTTTATTTTTTCTCGAGTCTAATCGGGTGGTGACTCCAAAATTTTTTTTTAAAGAACTAGAATTTCCTAATTTCTTTAATCAAGGATTAATACTGAATAGATTAAGGTTTAGTATTAATCGGAAAGTGAAAAATCAAATTGAAATAAAAAGAATCGAAAATTTAGGCTTAACAGTTTGGTAACTTCGCTAGGGATGCTATAAAAAGAGTTAACCACTAGAATTTACCAAAATTAGGATTTTTTTTCAAAAAAAATTATGTATTTGAGTTGATTGTTATTTTATTTCATTTTTATTTTTATACACTAACATTTTTTATTGTAGCTTACCTATGGGGGGTTGATTTGGGGTTTTATTTTATTTTATTTTATTTTTTGCATCATAAATGCATGCTATATATGGTCAAAACTAAACCGTTTTAAGACCTTAGGAGAAGTGTAATTGTGTAAGCTTTGGATGTTGTGGGGCAACTACCTTTCAAGGTTGATTAAGCTATCCCACTCAAGTTCAGATGTGATTATAGAACTGTTACTT
The DNA here is from genome assembly GCA_024138015.1 of Lumnitzera littorea. Taxonomy (NCBI): domain Eukaryota; kingdom Viridiplantae; phylum Streptophyta; class Magnoliopsida; order Myrtales; family Combretaceae; genus Lumnitzera; species Lumnitzera littorea. The sequence continues at coordinate 52,182,000 of JAMXBB010000009.1, read as the reverse complement.
TAAAAAACTTGATGGTCGTAGAACTTGAGCACTTTTAGAACCCATCTTTTGTATACAAGAAAACCTTTTTAAAAAAAATTATGAGAACCTATAATGTAGCAGACCTAAATGAATAAGGGCAGTGGTCTGTTGTAATATTTCCTTATAAATATCCTATAATAATTCCATTTAAAGTTTAAGATAAGCTTTGATTGTAATTTTTTTTATATAGGAGTAGCTAGATCAGGTTAAGTAGCTTTCGAATAGATCTACGTCTAGCTACCTCATTGGCATAAAAAATTACTCCAAATGTGATTCTAACTTTTCAACCCAAATAAGTAAGAATTTATTAGGAACAAAATTTGGCCCATCTTGTCCCTATAGATGACCCCTATGAATATTACCTTAGTGCGGGTGTTAGTACATCTATAAGGGCTTGAATCTGTTGCTTTTTGTTTGGACCTACATTAACTAAGCCCAACCCTCACAAAATAATAAAAAATAAGAAAGAAAACAAAATGAAAAGAATAAAACTTGTAAAATAATTTTAGGTAGTTACCATTTTGCCTAGTATTCTATCAACTAGAAATATTCATTCTTTTGGATAGGTTAGTACTTTATAAATAGCCTTTCTCATTTATAATAAATAGGATTTAGATATTTTCTCTATTTAGTTTTTTATTCTTTATTCTTCAGAATTCCTTTTTTGTAAATAGACTCTTAATAGCGTTGTTTTATAGGTAAATCAATTTTGTAGGCTTACATGTAGAATCCAAAGAAAGCAATTCCCCATTTTTGATTTCATCACTCGGTCTCTATAATATAAAAGTCCTAACTTTTTCTCTCTCTTTCAAAAAAAAAAAAAAAAAAGAAATTTGCTAACGATTACAAATCCTTATGGGACTTTAGACAAACACAATCATTTGACCCATTAAGGTAGCTAACTTGAATACGAACCACATGGCTTGTTAAGGTAGCCAACCAAACACGAACCCTTAGCCCATCGAGGTGGTCGATCCAACTTAAAACCCCCGATCCATCTAGTCCAAACATGAACCAACTCAAAACATGAGACCACGAAATACTATCTTGAGCTTGATCCCCAGTAGAAACAAAAGGAGCAATTCATAGTCCCTTCCACTTCAAAAGTCGTTAATGTCGGCCTATTCGAGCTCTAAAGAACCAGACTTGAAACCACACATAAAAGTCAAGGGGTGTTAAGACCTATAAGTTTGGGGCAATTTGAGTGAGAGCGCGAAAGGCATGGGCATTTGGTCCTTGAAATTTCACAACTGGGGTATGAGAACAAGGTCAATCTTTACCTTACGGCAAATTAATCCCTACGTAGGGAAATAGTAACTCACTTTAAAAAAGTTTAGAATGAAAAGAGGTTAGCTATATCTTATACACTAACACTTAAACACTTTGAAAGCTGAGTAACATAAGGGTGAGGGATTTTTGGACTTATTCCTTAAAGAAAGTCCATTTTGAATTTAATACACAGACCAAAATAAAGTTAGGTATTCATTTTCAAATCCTAAATACAATCATTCTTTGTTAACCCCATTAAACCAATTTAGAGCCCTTTTGAATGTAAACCCAGTCAAGAACTACCCTAAAATAGAGTAATTCGAAAGTTAGGGTAATTGATTATGAGAGAAGGATAAAATTGATTGGTGCTTACCTTAGTAATAAAAATTCAACAATAACTTTTGTTTTGATAAATTGTCTCCTCTAAAGGAGAGCTAAACACCTTGAGACCACCTATACCTTACCTATGCCCATATATTCGGAACCTATGGATTTAAGGCCTTGATTCATCTAAAGACAAAGACTCGATAAAAGTAGTAATTACTTCTATGGAGAAAAAAACAAGAGATAATGGGGTAAAGTTATAAAGAGGAAAAAAGAAAAAAAAAAAAACAAAAGAAAGAAAAAGCAAGAAAGGCCCAAATATTGGGCTTGAGAAAAGCCCTTACCAAAGAAGGCTTAATAGCCTAAGTTGCTTTAAAAACATAAGGTCTTGAATCACATTCTTAAACACAAACACAAAACCCGATATTCATTTCAGAATTATATTCTCAACCAAAAACCAAAATCCCCATATTCATTTCAGAATCATACTTCAAATCACGAAAACAAAACCTTTTTATCCACCTAAATCTCAAATACAAGACCTCTCCACCTACAATTCCTCCTTACTCAAAGCTCTTCTAAACTTGAAAAATAATTCATCTAAAATAAAAATTATTTTTGAAACTGGGGTAAACATATTTCTAGTTTTTCTTAAGGATTCTTGACTTGTAAATCCGAGTCAGATAAAAGTGTTTCCTTCAAAATAGGCCCTCTCATTAATCTCTTTTGAAATCATTTGACCAAAATCCTGATTCATAATACTGAATCTAAAAAGACCTAACAAATTGATCAAAGTATATCACTTGCAAACTAGACTATAATTTTTGGAATAGTAGTTAAGAGTGAAATCTAGACCAAGAGTGTATAAGGAAGTTCTCTTCGACTAAACTAATTGTGAGTTATCTTTTCCTTAAGAAATAAATGTTTAAAATCATAAAGCCTAACTAAAAAGCTTAGCATCAAGGTCAGAAACTAGGATGGATACGAGATATCTTACATGGATACCAAGGAAACGGATGGTTATAACACTTGTTTCTTAGATAAGAATTTATATTCATTAGTAGACTTTCAAGAAAAAAGAAACGAAAAGAAGGAGAGAAAGTAAAGGGTTGTCACAAGTTTCTCCATTTATTTTCAAATCCATGTTGACCCGAGTGGCCAAATCTTCAATTCATGTCATAAACGGTTTTTACTAAATTCCTCCTTTGTAAATTTCTCAAATCAAGAGTTTTTTTGAATCGGTCGTGTTCCTTGGTTTTACTTTCAATTGTTATATAAAGTTTTAGTAAGTTCGTAGGGTGTTTACCCTTTATCCATTTTTTCAAGGATATAGTCGACTCATAGAGCGCTATTTCGATCCACATCTTTATTAGGGTTTTAGCCAGCTTATAGAGCGATGTCCCCATCCATATCTTTAAGATCCGGCTAGCTCATACAGCGTTGTCCCGATCTATTTCTCTTTAGGGACTTAGCTAGCTCAAGGAACGCTTTGCTCATTCTCTTGGGGGTTTTAGCCAACTCAAGGAGCGCTTTGCCCATTTTCTTTAGGGTCTTAGCTAACTCAATGAGAGCTTTGCTCATTCTCTTTAGGGTCTTAGCTAGCTCAAGGAACACTTCACCCATCTCGTCTTGATTAGTTAGCCTATAGCTGGCATGACTAAGTCATCAATATCTTTTTAAGGTTTTAGCTAGCTTAAGGAGTGTTTCACCTGCCTTAGTTAGTCAGCTTATAGAGTGTATGACCAAGTCCTCAATATTGATTTAGGGTCTTAACCAACTCAAGGAGCGCCTTGCTCGTCTTGTCTTAGTTAGTTAGCTCATAGGGGGTACAAACAAGTTTTCAACATCCCTTTAAGGTCTTAGCCAGCTCATGGAGCGCTTTGCCCACCTTGGTTAATTAGCTCATAAGAGGTATGACTAAGTTCTTAATATCTTTTTAGGATCTTAGCCAGCTCAAAGAGCGCTTTGCTTGTCTTAATTAGTCAGCTCATTGAGAGCATAACCAAGTCATCAATATCTTCTTAGGGTCTTAGTTAGCTCAAGGAGCGCTTCGCTTGTCTTAGTTAGTCAGCTCATTAGGGGCATAACCAAGTTATCAATATCTTCTTAGGGTTTTAATTAGCTCTAGGAGTACTTCGCTTGCCTTAATCAGTTAGCCCATAGGGGGCATGACTAAGTCCTCAATATCTCTTTAGGGCCTTAACCAACTTAAGGAGCATTTTGTTTGCCTTGGTTAGTTAGCGCATAGGACCAAGTCCTCAATATCTCTTGGTCTTGAATATCTCTTTAGGGCCTTAGCTACCTCAAGAAGTGCTTCGCCCGCCTTAGTTAGTTAGCCTACAGGGGGTGCAACCAAATTCTTAATATTCTCTTTAGGGCTGTAGCCAGCTCAATGAGTGCTTTGCCCACCTTGGTTAGTAAGCCCATAGGGTGTACAACTAAGTCCTTAATATCTCTTTAGGGCTTTAGCCAACTCAAGGAGTGCTTCGCCTGCTTTAGTTAGTCAGCCTATAGGGGGCACGACTAAGTCTTCAATATTTCTTTGGGGCCTTATTCACCTTAAGGAGTGCTTCACCCACCTTGGTTAGTCAGCTTATAGGGGGTACGACCAAGTTCTTAATATTCTCTTTAGGGCCTTAGCTAGCTCAATGAGAGCTTCGCCTACTTTAGTTAGTCAACCCACAAGGGGGTATAACTAAGTCTTTAATATCTCTTTAAGGTCTTAGTTAGCTTAAGGAGAGCTTTGCTCGCCTTGGTTAGTCAGGCTATAGAGTACATAACCAAGTCATTAACATTTTTAGGGTCTTAGCTGGCTTAAGAAGCACTTTGCTTACCTTGGTTAGTTAGCTCATAAGGGGTACGACTAAGTTCTCAATATCTCTTTAGGGTCTTAACTAACTCAAGGAGCACTTCACCCACTTTGGTTAGTTAACCCATAAGGGGCACGACTAAGTTCTTAGTATCTCTTTAGGGTTTTAACTAACTCAAGGAGTGCTTCGCCTGCCTTGATTAGTCATCCCATAGGGGGTATAATTAAGTCTTTAATATTTTTTTAGGGTTTGAGCTAGCTCAAGGAGCGCTTTGACCACTTTGGTTAGTTAGCTTATAGGGAGCACGACTAAGTCACTAATATCTCTTTAGAGTCTTAGCTAGCTTAATGGTGCTTCACCTACCTTGGTTAGTTAGCCCATATGGGACACGGCCGAGTTATTTGTATCTCTTTAGGGTCTTAGCCAGCTCAAGGGTGCTTCGCCCACCTTGGTTAGTCAGCTTAATGGGATACGGCTGAGTTTCTGTATCTCTTTAGGGTCTTAGCTAGCCTAAGGAGTGTTTTACCTATCTTGATTAGTCGGTCCATAGGGGTACAACCAAGTTTTTAATATCTCTTTAAGGTTTTGACTAGTTTAAGGAGTGCTTTACCCATTCATTGCCAGCCTATAGGAGCGCTAACCTCAAGACTGTTCTTTTTAAGTTTTTTTGTCACCAAATCCCCAACGAACCAGTCCTAGGATAGTTAGCTAGTTGTAGCGCTTCTTAGGTAAGAATCAATCTCAAGGCAAAAATTGTGTTTCTTTTGTCTTTGTGGTAAAGTTTTACTCAAACTTTACTATAAAAAGGGGCAACTATAGATACTCAATTTTTGCCTCCTAATAGTTTTAATTTTTTCTTTTTAAAAGGGTCTTAATTCAAAATAAAAAATTGAAAAATGATAAAAATACAAAAAAATGAGAAAATGAAAAATTATAAAGATTTTTAAGAAAATAGATTTTTAAAAAGTAAAACGTTTTAGGGTCAATCGATTTGGTTTTAGCTCGGTTAAAATGGTTTTATCTTGATTCAAATAGCTTTAGAAAGTTACGGAATTTAAGTATAATTTAATTATACTAAATATCAATGTATAAGCCAATAGCCTAACGAATAAGTATTTGGGCATTAGTATTGAATTAGCTTAAGGTCACGGGTTCAAGTCTCACCAAGCAAACATGTGTCTTTTGTTTTTTTTTTTTTTTTTTTCATTTGCAAAAGTTGGTTGAGCGTATAGGATTCAAATATAATTTTAAATCGTATAAAATCTTTTGAATTTAATATGATAAAGATTTGTGAGATTCAAATCTAATTTGATTTTTATCAAATCGGATTTGAATCGATATAAAAGATTTAAATCTATTTTAGATTGATTGGTTTTTCGAACTTTACAAATATCGATTGTCAGGCGTAAAATAGAGAATAATTACATACTTGCCAAAAAGACACTAGACCTAACTATCCTAATCCTTCTCAACTTTCATAATACTTGTCAACGATAAGCTACACTCATACTACTTCATTGAAGGATATTGTCCACTACAACACACGCTGATCACAGCCACATCTCAATCCTTTGTTGCAGTTATTAATCCTAAATTTTCGATTTTCTTTATTTCGATTTGATTTCCCACTTTCTTATTAATACTAAACTTTAACCTATTTAGTATTAATTATCGACTAAAGAAATTGAGAAATTGAGAAATTTTGATTTTTAAAAAAAAACTTTTGGAGTCGTTCTCTAATCAGAGTCGGGAAAAAATAGAAATTGTAATTAATTGGGTGAATTGATTATGATTCAGTTATCGGTCTTTGATTTTAATTTGATAAAAACCAAAGGGTTTCGAATTCGGGGACTGACTTATTAAACCCTAACGGGTACCACTATATATTTTTTGAAAATAGGTTTATTAATCAAAATTTTCATTTTTTAAAAATATTTTTAAGAAAAATAGAAACCAAAAGAAAATAAAAAAGAACTTAAGTTTTTACAAATTTTAATGTTGCCTTGAAAGTGCCTACGTACCCATAAGTCGGGATTAAATGATCATAGTTTTTTTCGAAAACTTTAGTGTGTTGATTTGTTTTAATTTTTTAAAATCAATCGAGTTTAAGTATTTAAAAAAATCTAAAGGGATCCTAACTTTTAATTAATAAAAGAAACTCTCTTAAATGTCCTAATATTTTTTTAAAGGGTTTTTTTATTAATTTTTATTTCTTAAAAAAAATAATTTTCTAAATGAGAAAAAACTAAGGTTAAAAAACCTAATGCTAAAAAAATTTCCTAGGCTAATGCATTTCCTTTTTTTGTAAAACAACTATCTAAATAAATCATGAAAAATAAATAAATATAAGTAATTATAATAATAAATAAAACATAAAAAATCAATTAATTTAAATATATTTTTTAATTTTTATAGTTGGAAAACAATTTTTTTTAAGTGAAAAACTCCAAAATCATTTTGATACAAGTCCTAAGCTAGAAGTTTATTTTTTTCTTTTTTATGTTCTAAAGTTAACTACTAACAAATCATTGAACAAATTAATAACAACAAAAGAAACAAAAGGCAGAAAAAATAATAAATAAATAAATTACCTAAACCAAAGCAAGAGTTAGACCTAGACTTAGGCTGAATCTAGATCGAATTGCGACCGGTTCAGATTAGTGTTTTGTTGGTGATGATGTAGTGTTGAAGTTGCTGCTAGCGTAGACGTTGCTGCTGCTATTTGTGTTGCCGTTACCATTGTTGCTGTGTTGACAGTGATGAACGAAGGAGGATGGGGACAGGCGAGAGTGGGTGGTCTATTGTATAGTGAACAAGGATGGTGTGTGAATGTGTGAGCGAATTGTGTGTACAGTGAGTGGCAGTGGCGTGTGAAGTGCTAGAGTTGCCGACTGTGCTGTGGTAAGTCATGCGGATGCGGCTGAAACTGCTTGGAGAGTGCTTGTGCTGCTGATGGTATGTGTTGCGTGTGATCCAGTGTGTGTGGGTGAGAGCTGCAATGGAAGATCGTGGCTAATTGGAGATTCAAGCAAAGGTGGGGATGATGATGTATGTCGCGTTTGTTGGATATGTGTTGCGATTGCTGGATGTATCAATATAGTGAGTGGATACTGTAAGGCAGTATGGCTTGGGCGTACTTGATGAAGTCTGCACGTACTGTGATGTAACGTTGACAGTGATGTGTTGTGCATGGCTAATCGGTGGAGTGTGGGATAAGGAATTGTGGAATGTGGATACGGAGATGGCGTGCTGTGATGGAGTGTAGGCGGTGATGTATCGTGCATGGTTGATTGGTGGAGTATGGGATAGGGAATTGTAGAATGTAGACGCAGAGATGGTTGCTGTGATCTATGTATATGCTTCGGTGAAGTGGCATAGGTATGGACAAGGGCTTGTCGCGCTGGTCTGGTGTTACAGCTGTGAGTGAAGAACAGTGCTGGCATGATGGATAGTGAAGGCTGTGAGCATATGTTGTGTCAAAGTAGTTGTGCGTTTGCTGTTCATGTAAAAATGGGGCTAATTTTTATGTATGTATATGCTTGGCGTTAAGTTAGGGATTGATGTGTGAAGCTTGCTCAGTGTAGTGTGTAATTGTCTCTTATTTATGCTGCGCGGTACATATAAAACTTAGAAAATAAATCCTTTAAATCATATCAATCCTAATAGATTTGAATCTTTTATATCGATTCATATCCAATTTGATAAAAATTAAATTAGATTTGAATCTTTTATATTGATTCAAATCCAATTTGATAAAAATCAATTTAAACTTGAATGTTTTATATCGATTCAAATCCGATTTAATAAAAATCAATTTAATTTGAATTTCTCGAATTTTTATCGCATTAGATTCAAAATTTTTGATAAGATTAGATTTAAATCCCCGTGTGTAGCCGGTAAGATTTGAACCTATAACTTCGAGCTAACTTAATGCTAATATTGAAGTATTTATCTATTAGGCTACTGACTTGTATTTTGATATTTAATACAATTAAATTGTACTTAAACTACGTCGCTTTCTAAAATAATGCTATTTGAATTGAGCTAAAACTAAGTTTATTGAACTAAACCAATTTCCTTTCTAAAAATTTATTTTCCTATAAGAAATCTTTATAACTTTTTCTTTTTTTATTTTTTTTTTGTATTTTTATAATTTTTCAAAATTTTTTATTTTTTATATTTTTTATTTTGAATTAAGACCTAAAAAACAAAAATTAAAACTATCATGGAGACAAAAATTGAGTGTGTATACTGTATATTATTGTTCTTTTGTTGTATTAATAAGATGCCGCTGCTGGCATTTGAAAAATCTAGTATAATCCCTTCAATTCCATCCGTTGGCCAGCGTTTTCCTTGGAACTTTAAAATCTGACGATTATCTATTTTGAACGTGCACTGTTACACACAGCGAGCATGCTTCTACTGCACTAGCTACTCTAGTAACCTTTCAAACCGCCGCTTTCGAAATGATGATAAGCAATAGAAAGCCAGCTTGGGTATATATATATATATATATATATATATGTATGTATGTATGTATCTATATATTAAGAAAAAAGAATTCTCCTTCATCCTTATTGGTTTATATCTAAATTCAAAAGTCAAATTCCATTTTTAGATTATAAAATGCTTCTTTTTGTGAATTAGATATATCATATGGACTGATCAATACTTAATTTTTCCAAAACTACATTAAACCAATCCGTAAGTGATTCTCATGTTCATCCTCAGTCCGATATGAGATTGGACTGGACATATATACAAAAGGACCACTGGCCCCTATCGATCTTCTTGTCATTGGTTGTGCTACTCCGGATTGTTTAAGATGTACAAGTTACCTTCTGCAAGAAAGTTCATGGGCTCTATGTTGCATCATTTATCATGCTATGTATCTACACAAACCATTGTTTGTTGAAGGTATATAGTTCGTCCTCAGATTTCAAACTTCTAGGAGACGACTACTTAGTTACTGCAGGATTCGTTGTGATGGGTAAATATCCATCGTAAGTGCATTTTAGGGCATCGGGTTTCCTTAGCATCCGCGGACCAACTGGCACCTTGTTTTTAGGACGAATGTCCTGCACGTTGCACAAGCATCACTATTTGAAGATTACCATGGAAACCCAAAAGTTCTTATCCAGCTTTATCTTGGTTTCTCTTTTGTAACTGATTTCATTATCAAAACTAGTGAAGAACCTAGCTAATAGGGTCGGGACTACACCGAAATATACAGAAAAGTAATTTGGAAAAATAAATCCAGCAGATTAATTCATGATATTTGTGACTCTGTGAAATTGGGATCCGTAATTGACTAGATATTCTTTTTCCTTTCTGGTTCACGGTTGATTACTCAGCCTTTCCTTCTCTTTTCTGAGTGTGAATGCACTTAGCTGAAAATTTCCATCGGATTCAGAAATGTTTATTTTATCCATGCTTAAGTTGGCATTGACTTACATCTATATCTATATCTATATCTATATATATTCCTTGCATTGCAGAGAAAGAACTGGACATCAAAATCCTTCCCATATTTCTAATATATTTTGCAGAAGACACTCACCTACTAGTGTACAAAACGCAGGAAGATTTCACTAGGTGCATAGCACAACAAAGAAGAAGAGGACGTTGATTATGCAGTACCTGGTCAAATATAGAAGTTGGGATCGCAAGAGTTGCTACTGCATTCGGGGAATCGACTATCCCTGAAATCCTTCCTTCACATGGACAGCATGAAAGTAGAAGATAAATCTGGTTGCAAATCGATCTATTCACATCAGTTATCTTACTAAGATAAAAGTTTAAGCCGGTAAATATAGATGCATGCTGCCTTATGTTTATGTTTCGACAGTCCCACCATCTTCAGGCTGAGAGCTCGATTATGGCCTGGTAGGCTAAAGTTAATTGACACGCAAGTCAAAGACAACACAGGAATTTGAACTTAGTACCTCCTATCTTGAATGCATATTGAAGTTTGATTCATAGCTAATTGATCTAAAAGCTTAAACTAAGTGTGGCTATAGAATAGGAAATCAACAAATGCAAATATTAAGCACTATTCCATGTGTATGCAAGATGTTAGAAATGTAAACCTGTTCTTTGGAGTATCCGAATTTGGAAAGATAGTCTATGGCATTAAGTACAGCTCTCTTGTAGGCCACACTTGCATCAAGATAATGCTGCCTTCCACTCTCATCAACACTGATCCCTTCAAACACCAACCACTCTGAAAATCTTGGCTCCAGTGGACCTATCTCAAAGATGGGATTTACGTGAAGCAGTGTTGGTCCCATAGGCGTGAGGTACTCCTTCATGCCTCCTCTTATAATTTCGCATCTGATAAGCACAAATGAGAAAAATTGTCACCTTTGTTCTATAGTGCTAGAAAGGTGTGGTGCGTTTCTTTAAGTTCTCCTCCAAATAATTATTACCAACAGTTATGATGCCTATATGTACTTGAGTATGAAATGAACTGCACAACCAATATATCATGAGGTAAGGAAAGACATTTACTTGAGCTCTAAAAATCCGCTCATCTCAATCGCCCCACAAAACGAGACCTCACCATCACCCTGTGAAAAGTGCATATCGCCTGTGCTAAGATTTGCTCCTTCTATAAAAACTGGAAGATATATTCTTGAACCTCTGCTAAGATTCTTGATGTCACAGTTTCCACCATTCTCTCTTCCTGGGATTGTTCTTGCAGCTTCTTTTGCAATCCTTTCCCATTCAGGATTTCCTTCTTGAATCTAAAATTAAACAGAGATCTCCATATTTCCTTAGAAAGCTTATAAAGTTTCTGTTTTCTGAAAAGTAGCTTTCAACACATGCTTATTTCATGGAATATGGGACTTCTTTTTCTAAAACTAAGATCATGCTTTGGCTTTTTGGTTCTCCTACACATACAGAAGTTACATATGTGCATGATGTTTTTGTTCTAAACTTGCTTTTAACATACTTTCTTTAATCTAGGTTGCAAATGTACCTTTCCTAGGATACAACCTTTGCTTGAGGGTAAGTTTGCTAGTGGTCTTGTATGCAACACTTCACATAGCTTCAAGGACTGGTGACCAGTTTCTTCTAGATTCCTTTCCCGTGCATTCCATATACTCAACAGTTCCATCGATGGTGCAGTTCCAATTATACCAGGGTGAGTTAGACCTGGAAATCTCACACCTGTAATTCAACAAACTTTTGGGCGAGTTAAGCGGTACATCTGATGATAATGCAATGTAAATGATGGCAAATTTAAGGAAATAGCAAGCATGTTGACCTGGTATGTTAGGAGAATATGCATATATTCCTTCAAAGTACCATATAGCTTTTGTTGCACAAGGGAAATGATCAGTCAAAAAACCACCACCATTTTCTCTGTCAAATGTTGCTGTATAGCCCCATTCGTCCCCTGGTAGAGGCCCCAAGTTGCAAATTTCAGCAGCAAGAAGATCTCCCGGCTTTGCAGGAACCCCATCTTTGTCGACCACTCGAATTGGTCCACTAAGATAATGGACCTACACCCATTAGTACATGAAATTGAAATTAAATCGATAATTTGTCTTATGGATTTTATCCGTCTGTTACATCTACTGGTATGGTTGTTTTAGGGTCTCACTCGTTTTATTCATGTTAAATAGGTTTCTCTGTATGTCTGGATAATTGACTCTTTACAACCTCCCCGATAATCATAAGGCTCATTACGGGTTTGGTAATTTCTTTTAACATTGTCACTAAAATTATCTATAGGTTAAGGGATATATAAGGATCAAAATCAAAATTAGAAAGAAGAATCTGAAGAAAGTAATACTGTTAGTGGCTTCATTTCACAATGAGAACCTATTTACACTTTTGGTTAATGACCTAATTGCTCTCTAACGATCTAACTAATTTGACTGAGGCTAATGTGCAAAAATCAACTAATATGGTTTCTTCATAATTTTCAATATATTAAATAAATGCTAAGAGAATTTGCCTAATTTTATTTCTTGGGCCGTATAGTATTATTAAAAAGATAAGTGTACTTGAAAATTACATGTAAATATTATTTTATCTTATAAGGAATCCCAAAAACGATGTCAAGTTTCATGCATCAGTTTTATTATTAAGCTAGGGTAATCATATAATTAATAACTCTGTATTTTAACTCCTCTCCACAAGAAATATAACATGTAACTATAGTAATGAAAACATGTCAATATTCATTTTCCCATGATATTTCCGACAAATTTCTCTTTTAAAAAAGTCCTTAAAAGTAATTCACAAAAACCATGACTAAATTAGGAACAAAACAATCTTGTGAAGTTTACGTAGGATTGATAGAGATATACATACAGTTGAGAGCTCTAGCAACTTGACATCCAAAGCAGAATTATTATCTTTTATAGCGCCTCCGGTCCAGTCTACCATTTCTACTCTGAAAACTTCACCCGTTGTGACTTCTCCCACAAAGGGTATCCCGGGATGCCAACGGTTGTGTAGAGGGAACTTTTGTTCCCATGGTTTCTTCTTCAAGTCAATTGGTACAACAAGCTTTGGAGTTGGAGGAGCCATAGATTCTTAGGAATGATTGAGAAGAAGATAATGAAGTTGTATCAAATGCATGTACGGTGGTGTGGCAATACTGAAATCAGTGACGGTGTAAGGGAAGTACCATGTGTATGGGTTTACTTTGGATGCAGGAAGTTGACCATAAGGAAGTAGATAGCAAACTATTGGAGGGAAGTTCATTTTCGTGGCCCTATCAACTTCTTTGGACCAAATTCAAAGACGAAAGCAAGCAAGTGTTCATTTGGTGTCTTATGAGATAAATAGATCCTCTTCGTGTAAATTTGAAAATACCGGAAATGGGTAATGTCAATATAATTTACCGGCGAACCATAAAAAAAAAAGAGAGAGTGAGGAAGAAAGTTCAATGTAATCTGTTTGATTTATTTTGCTTTTATTGGTATTATCTTTGTAATTTATTTGTATCTTATAGGTTTTTTTTGTGTACATTTCAAATGTTGCTAAAATATAGAATTTTGCAATAATTTGCTACTTATGTTTGTTTCACTCAGCGTGAATTGTAAATATACCTTATTATATTTATTTCATAATTTTCAAGTCTTTAGCATGTTTTTAGACCCTATTTTAGTAATATACCTTATTATATTTACTCCATAACTTTCTAGTCCTTAGCATGTTTTTAGACCCTATTTTAGCAATATATTATTATTTTATCGTTGGGCAAAACAATTAAGAAAAAAATTAAAGACATTTTTTTATTGCTTTTTCTTATATGTATACTATGTATATATTTTTCAATTTTTATTATGGTTTTTGAATAAACAATCAATAAAAGACTTTGAAAATAAAATAGTATATAAAGGATTTTAAAGTTATCACACCGAAATTGTAATTTATGTTTTTCCTTATGTTTAGTAATTTACATTATACAATGTAGTATTTGTAATTATCTAGTGTGGTCCAAGTGGCTATAATAATTAATGGTGATTAGCCAAATCCTTCATCACTAATATGGTATGAGATACATCAAGCCAAGTAGAGATGATAATTTGACAAGCCTTTTCTCAAAGATCAAAGACACATAAGGGATCATAACATTAACAATCCTTGATTCGCACATTCTCAACGTTATTTGATACTAAAAAAAAAGAAAAAAGAAAAAACTCAATAGGCTAAGCAAAAGTTAGTAATCTAATAAACCAGCAACAAACACCAAATGCACAATCAAGTGCAATGATAATAATATTTAATTCTTCTCCATTACCCTCATCCAATCACGCTATGTAAGAAGAAGCTACTTCCTTTTGATTTCTCAACTCAATCTAGCCTTTAATAATCATTTTATTGCTTTATACCCTATCTCTCATGAGGTGACCAATTCTAGTCATTGATCTTTTCTCATTTATCAGCACAAGACAACCAATAGCAATTCTATCCATAAATCGGTTTTTTGGATATAGGCTTCAGCACTAAACCATAACTCTAAATTTCTTCCTTCCGGGTTCCTATTCCAACCAAATTTTTATTATTGACTCTACAACCTACCTTAGCTTAGGACCAATAATCCTATGTCTAAAACTAAAAGTTATCTCATCTTAACTTTTCGATCTACTTAAGTAGCAACCACAAGTTGCTCCATCATTTGTGTACCCTACTTCACATTATGATTAGGCATCCCATAAAACATACAATTAAGAACCAAACCCCTAGACCTTGATGAAGAATCAAATCCATAATTCGAACCAAAGGCAAAGATCATTGTTGAACGTTTTGAGTAAATTAAGGCAGAAAAGAAAAAGGTAAGACCTAAAGGAAAAAACAAGGCTATATTGTGGTAAATATATCTAAGTGTAGATTAGTCCTTTTCTATACACATGAGCATAATAATACTAGCAAATGTGGCACATGTGCTACATGTGCAAAAATTAAAAAAATATATTTACATGATTAGATTAAAATATAAAGTAATTACTGAATTTCAAAATCACATGCATGGCCATTGGAAAGTATAAACAAAGGGAACTACACTTAACCAATGAATAAATGAGTACGCTATTTCGTTTATTATATCATCTCAAGTGAAGGTAAAATTACTAACTTTCAAAAACATTAGTTAACTAAATGCATATCACAATTGTTTGGTACCCCATACCATAGTTTATAATAACCCTAGATTGTAGCTTACATTACAGACAACATAATTTTCCTTCGATGGTCGAAGCAAATGAGATCTTATGTCAAGAGATGTGACTTCTAAGGGAGATTTGTTGATAGGAATCAACCTTTTGGACCAATCAGAAGAAGCCGAGTTAGAGGACTTCAAGGGCTTGTATGGAAAATACTAACTCTAAGCTATAGCTGAGACAGGGACTCTTATCCTGATTTGACTTACCTATCAGATTCTCACGTATGTGCAGCATGCTCTTGCCCAGTTGCGAAGTCTTAACCTAAAAGGTAACCTATGAAAGGCTAGCCGAGCCAAGCTTTCCAACTGTCCACTGGTGCTTAACTCCAATTTAGTTGACTTCTTAATTAGATTGATTGATTCCTTACTTGATTCAAATCGAGACGGCCCCTGACTACTGGCCCTTGATTAGTGAGCCAAGTTCTCCATCCGTCTATTGCTCCCTAACTCTAATTTAGCTGATTTCTTGACCAGACTGATTGGTTCCTGACTTGATCCAAATCGGGATGACCCTTAACTACTAGTACTTCCTATTTTTGCCTATGTTGTGTCTTACTCCTGATGTACAGCCATTAAGTGACACGTGCCTTTTGATATAACGTTCTAAAGTGATTCCCTTTTTTTTTTTTCATACTAAATATCCTTTGTCCTTTTTACCATTTTTTTTTATAAAATACCCTTTTATTTTTTTATACATGTAAAATAACCTTAGTAGTCAAGTATATAAACCCCCACTTTCCTTGTATACAGATATCCAACCTTTAAGAAAGAATTATTCACTTGAGCAACCTTGGTGTTCTTATTATCATTTAACTCTTATCTATTCCCTTTAGAAAGGAGTAGTGGCGAGTGACCTTTTAATTTGGACTGGTGTGTCATATCTGGCGGGTTGTTGGCCGAGTAGGATCAAGTGGTGTGTTATATCCGTTTGGTAGCTACCTAGACTTTGCTAGTTTTTTCTTGTTTTTTTCAGGTTTGCTTCATTGTGATGTCTCTCTATGTGTCCGACTCTAGAGATGCACCATTTGTAATTGTAAAAATTTAGAAGACTTAACCACGAGCGCTATACATACACAAATAGCTAATTATAATTATAGGTAAATACATATTAATGTCTCCAGGTATTCTGAAATAATACCTAAAAATACTATAAAGTATTGATCCTACTTATCTATCTTAACGCTCATTGCGAAAAACTCGTATCATTAATAGTTTGATTATTAGGAAACCTTGTATATACAAAACCTAAATTCATTTTTCTTAATAGTTACGAAAACATTAGGGTTTTATCTAAAGTATATCATCATAATAATACATAGTTTTATTATATAAGTCAAGTTAAGTTATTAAATATTAATAATATACGTAATTATACTATTACGTATAATATATTGTTTCGATTGTATTGAAATGTACTCTTAATCAATTAACTCATATTTCAATTATAATAGAGTTATCGTAATATGTAAATTCTCGTAATATTATAGAGATATAAATGATATTACCTAAGCTAATCCGATTTTTGTAAAAAAATAGTATTATTGGGTTCGTCAAACTTAACGACACATATTGTAGGTCTTATTTTTAGAGATGACTTTTAATGAGTAGTTCAAATTTCTAACATAGTTATATGTATTTAAGTAAATATTATCGTATCATACGTATTTTATATAATTAAACTATATTTTACATAATTTGCCAATATAACTTTATAATATAAATATTATTTAACCTTAGTGCACATATAACATAACCTAGTCGTCAAAATATCATTAAATATATTAAAAATCTACTTTTTTCTCAAATCTAACTAGTATGTATATATGTAGTTTTAATTTCAATATTTATCATGTTTTAGCCTATTATTACGAAAAATTAAGTTCTGGTTGGTAATTTAAGCCATTTTACTACATAAATTCGTAATAGATAACTCAGATTACCAAATAATTCTTTGAAAATTTCTATAGACTCCTAAAAATATGGGGAATTCAGTTATCACTTAGTTTCATATTATTGATTTACCGCCTATATACTCAAAATTACTATTTTACCCCTAAATTATACTTAATTACCAAAATATGATTCTTTTTGCACAAAATTATTTTCAACCTATTCTTACATCATTATACTTCACTAGAAATCGGTATAAGCTACTTTCACCATTAAAAATAAATTTACGAAATGAAATTTTGAGCTAAAAACTATATCATTTAGTATATTTATTTTGGATTTTAAATTTTGGATGTATAGTACATTTATTAAACAAGTACATTAAATATTACTAATTTTGTAAAAATAAATTTACGAAATGAAATTACATCTAAAATAACCTAGGAATTATTTTTTTATATTTTTACTATTTAATTTAATAATTTTTCAAAAATAAAGAAAAATATGGCAGAAATTTAAAACTTAAGTTCATTAGAGCTTTGGCCACCATTGGCTAGAGAGGGATTGTTGGCCAGCTTAATCGATGGTGGCTTTGCTAGGTGGCCATAGGGCTCTACATCAAGTCATCGAATGGTTAGGGATCTACGTAATGTTAGTATTTTGCAATGTTTTTCCTATTTTTTGTTTAATTTTTCTAAATATTTTTCCAAAATTTTCTTAAGTGTTTTTGGTTACCAAAATGTAAAATCTAAGTCTTAATATCTTATTTATAGTGTTTTAGGTTGGTTGCAATTTTTCTTAATTATTAAGTAATTTATTTTAATATTTTTCTTGAAAAACAAAAAGTATGAGGTGGCAAATTATTGATGACTCACTTTTGAGTCATCCATTCTAGTTGTTCTTGAAGTGCCACGTGGATTCTAGCAATTTTCACATTATTTGGATAAGTTTTGGTTTAATTTTAGTGTAATTTTAATGAAATCGAATAATTTAAGTATATCTAATTATTGTATTAATATGCATGTATATATACACTATATATTTAACACGTAATGAGTAACTATATGCATATAACTATATTTCTAGCATGTCTTTTATTTTAAAGATATTTTTCTTATTTAATTTTTTGAATTGAATGCTTATTATGCATAATTATATAATTTTAGGTTAATTTACGGGTATATTTATTATATATATTAGGTATACTTATAAAAATATGTGTATGCTCATATAGTATATTATTCTATATTATTTTTTATTATTTAATTAACTTATCTCTAAGTCCTTATTGCATTCTGAGCTTAGTTTTAAGGATTTTGATCATTTTTACACTATATTGAATAGTCACATTTGTCAAGGCTAAAATTGAGATTTTTGGTTATTATTTTTTAAATATAACTTTACTAGATCATTTCAACTAACTTTTTAAATTTAGTTGTAAAGTTTGGGCTCAATCGGATATAATTTCTCGAAAACTTTAAATTTAAGTACGATTGTCTTAAATTCGATTTTAGAGTTTCATATAGAGTAAATTCTCACTATTTTGATTGTATTTTTTATATTCTTATTATATTATGGACTTCTAAACATACGGGAATCCCTCAATTGAAGTTATCATGTTTCTCATAAGCTTTTCGCCTAATCGATTTGCTTTTCTAAATACCTTAAATCAACTATTGACTCTAATCGTACAAGAACAGGACTTTGTACTAATACTTAGATATTCATGTCTTAATTATTGATTTATGAGATATTACAATAGGTGAGTGAATATTGTACCTAGATTAGACCTTTAGAATTGGGCTTAAATCATGTATCAGTTAAATATAAGCCTTAGGCTTATTTATTAACAAATGCCTATCAACATTCTTCATTCAAAAATCCCACCTTTATGTCTTCCTTATCTTTGCAACAATTTTAATATGTAATTCTCAATTTCAAAAACCGCTTCATTATTAAAAAATTGATGTTTGATAGCATCATTCATGTTTAAGGGAGACAAGCAGTTTATCTTATAAATAATGAAATACTTAATTTGATATTAATAATCGGAATTATTATTGTAATTAATGGTAATGATGATGCCATATATATAATAATGATAATAAATGTAAAATATATTATATATAAAAGTAATCGTTTTTAAAAGTAATTAACATTTATAACCTTAGTAAAATAATATAAATACATTTATTTTCAAATTACAAATAATAAGATAGATTAATTATTGATATTCTCAAAGGATAATTTGGGCAAAGTGAAAAAAAAAAAATACTGAACTTTCCTCTTGTGCTTAAATAATATAGGAGATCAATCAATTATATATCTACTAATAAGTGCAAGAATTATACATTTTATCCACATTATACAACATTAATATATATATTGTGATACTTTTTAATAGAAAAATATATGGTTTCAACAAGTATGCATGGAAGTTATTTTAACCGTAAAAATTACATTTAAAAGGGATCATGACAAAATAAAATGAAGCTGACGTTAATGCCCATGGTCATGTCAGCAATTTGAAAGAGAACAGTGTCCGAAGACACCAGCTTTTTTCCATACGGTATAAGGAAGGAGGCAGTGAGGGAGGAAGAGAGAGGGGAAGAGATTGTAATTTTAAAACAGAACTCTTAAAAAATTGTAATTTTCTATTTTGAGAAAAGAGTGTGGTTTGAGATTGTCTAAAATGTCCATTTAGATCTTTTTTTTTTTTAAATTAAATCTACATCTTATAAATACTTCCAACGAAAAAGTGTAATTTTGGTAAAGGGGAGAACTGTGTATAATTACAGTTAAAATAAATAAAAAAGATGTCCTAAGTCCACCATTCACTACACAAGTCACCGTCAAAAAAAAAAAAAAAAAAAAAAAAAGAGAGTAAAAAATTTAGAGAAGCCCATCCATGCATAGACAACAACACGCAATACCAATTCGTGCAGGGGAATAAAATCAGGACCAAATCCTTCGAGCCCATTGATAATTTGAGATCTAAAAGCC
This sequence comes from Lumnitzera littorea, assembly GCA_024138015.1. NCBI lineage: Eukaryota > Viridiplantae > Streptophyta > Magnoliopsida > Myrtales > Combretaceae > Lumnitzera > Lumnitzera littorea. The sequence continues at coordinate 52,161,999 of JAMXBB010000009.1, read as the reverse complement.
CAACTGTCCACGTCCAACACAAACATTAAGTCCAGTTTCCTGCTTGTAGTCCACGCGTCCAGCAAATCACTCCACCCGGCTGAACTGAATTGTCCCAGAAATTAGGTTTGCTTATCTACTATATTATAAAAACTGACGGCACAACCCCAGGGATGTCTGCACGGGCGAAAACCGAATAACACCAACAGAATCGTATTTTTATTTCTTCTGGTCTTTGTAAACTAATAAACGAGATCCATTCAGACTAAATGAAAAGGAGTTAATTTGTGCAAGAATTGGATGTTAATGGTTTCCACTTTCTCTAAGCAAGAATAACATTTCTCTTTTTTTTTTTTTTCATAATTTATGCTAAGGATTTCTTTTCCTTCTTTTTTTTTTTTTCCCTTTTTTTCCTCCTTATAAATTGTACACTTATTATAATCATGAATTAAACTCAATTTTTGATTTGTGTATTTTCGAGCTATTTGATTTAAGACATAAGTTGAAGTTAGTCTAATTTAAGCATGACTATCATGAAAATTAGTTGAAGTTGCATTGTAAACTTCGTTTTACAAATATATAGTATTTATTGAATTAACTTTAATAAATATAAGAAATAATAAATTACAAACATGTCTCAAATGGATACAGCTAATGGTAGGCACTAGGCTGAATTGGTCTTGAATTGTTGGTTTACGAGTCGGTGATACGGTGAACTGTGATTAGCCTATGAGCTGACGGTTCGAGACTCTTGAATTGATTTTTTTAAATATTTAATTTTTTTTAATGTGTTAATAACTTTTAATAATGTGATTTTCTTTCTTTCTTTCTTTTTTTAAGTTTACTAATAATTAATAATTTCTAATTTTTTTATTAATTTCCAACTTAATACGATTCCAACTTTTTTTTTTCTTCAAATTTTATTTTATTTTTTATATTTAAATCCTTAACATTTGATAAGTTTTACAAAAATGACTTATATTAACCGAAATTGAATTTTCTATCTATCCTTAACACATAATTAACTTATAATTAGTTATCTATCATTAGTTTGATAATATTATTTTTTAAAAAATTATCCTTTACCATTACAAGTAAAGTAGCTTTGATATAAACAACTTATTGGATATTATCAAATTATTTTTTTTTTTACTTAGCAACCTTTCTATTCTCTTTCTCTTTCCTTATTTATTTATTTTTTTAAGAAGGTGAACCAGCTGGATTGACCCGCCAGTTCAATTGTGGGTTGGCCTGGTGGTTCATGATTAGCCAAGCCAAATGGTTTTGGCCTCTTGAACCGCCTGAGCCCTTAAAGCCCAACGGTTTGGCCTGCTCACTTTTGAGCTAGGTCGATTCACGGTTTGGAACTGACCATTGCCTAGGTCTAGATATAGTGTTTAAAAGAATCATGTTATTAGATACCATAGGATTAACTCTGACTTGTGTCATGTTAAGTTTTTATTGTTGCCTATTGTTTGTCCTCTTCTTGGGGTTAGTTGTCTTGTATTTGATTATTCTACACTTTTCTTGTTTTGGAACTAGTTGTTATAGTGGGAATAGTTTTCTTTTTTTCTTGTGTTTTATATTATAATTTTTTTTTTGTAGGTTCTCCTTTGAAAGGGGAGTAATACTCCCATGTTTAGTTTTTCTTAATAGATAATAGATATTGCGTATAAGGATACGTTAGGTCTATGCTAGCCTCTCTTCTTGTTGTTACTTTTTCTTTTGAAAAATAAAAAAAATGTACAAAATAATAATTCAAATAATTATTTATTGAAAACTTGAACATTAAGTTTTCATATATCTAGAGATGGTTTTATTAAGTTATAAAATCAAATTTTTATTAATGAAAATATGTGAATAAAGTCTGTTAGCAAACAAGTATGTGTAGTGGGCTACAAAAAGGGTTTATGGGCTTTAAGCCCAATAACAATATGGTCTGCTCTTTAGAGCTAAGTGATGAGGCTTAAAGAGTCAACTTTATCAAATGAGACGACTTAAGGAGATTTGACATTGTGGAGTAGAGGCCGCTGGATTGACCCATTTGTGTTCAACCTTTCTTAAAGAAGCTTTTAGAAGCCATTCATTGGCTTGGACTCGACATAATCTCATGAAGGAATTCATTAATACAAGGGCTCATCTCAATCATTGAGGATGGCTGATCCTACTGACAATATTGTCTAAGTTCAATAAGGTAATCGTGAAGCTATTGACGAAATATGCCACTGTTGGAAGATGCTGGTCAAGGCAACAATTTGCAAGAAGTTTTGCTTGATAATGCATAGATGCTGTGCATACTTTAAGAAACCACTCAGAAGCTAGAGTAGTTTATGACAATACTTACCTAATTTATTCTTGCCCAACTTATGCCTATCATGGTTGCCATCACTTTTGTGTAGCAAGGTTTAGCTCTCTTGAATCCTACTATAGTTGTGTTACAACATACCCCCTAAGTTAGGCAACCAACTAATCCCCCTATTGTTAATGAAGACACCACTTATAAGAGTAATGAGTAAGTTCCTACACCAAGTGTTGTGCTATACTCTTAAAGCGACAGATGCAACAATTCAACTTAGAGGCTCTTCATCATCACATCCTACTCTACATGTTGTGATTGATGGATCTATAAGCCACCTTAACCTTAGTCCTACTACACTAGTAGAAGCTACTACATCTTACCCTAAGTTAGCAACTACTTATTCCCCTTATTGTTAAAGAAGATGTTACTCATGGGAATAATGAACAACTTCCTACATTAAGTTCTGCACTTGTTTTGTACCATATTCTTAAAGTGAGAGATGCAATAGTTCAACTTAGAGGCTCTTCATCTTTACATCCTAGTCCACATGCTATGATTGGTGGATCAACAAGCCAGCTTAATCTTACTCCTATTGCACCAGTAGAAGCTATTACATCTGCCTTAAAGGGCTCCTTTATCACCAAGGAAGACATAGACTAATATATGAAAGAGATACAAGTGAGATCCAATGTAGGAGTATTGGATCTCAAACTTCCCTACAATCAATGCATTGCTACTAAACCATATCATGAGGACTATGTCAATCTTAAATTCTCACTCTTTAATTACAAGAAGTGGAATGCCAAAGAATACTTTGATGAAACTTATAAAGACTTTAACCATCTATAAGTTGGATAAGGACTTGAAATTAAAGGAATTTTCAAAGTCACTTAGGAAGAAGGCTTATACATTTATGTCAACCTCCCTTTGGATTAGTAGGTTCATAGGAGAGCATGTGTAAGATGTTTTAAAAAAGTTCTTCTCTACCAAAGAGTTAGTCACTTTAATTGACATGGAATGGATTAGAGAAGATCTGATGAGATACATTGAGTGCTTTAGAGAGCGGTCCTTAGATATTTAAGGTGTGTATGATGAGAAGGAATTCTTAAAGATCTACATTCAGGGAATGTTCAGAGAGTGTGTTGTACATTTAGAAAATCTTTGCTTGGTTTCATTTGCTACATTGGTTAAGAAGGCTTAAAGTACTAATAACTCTATCACATGATAGAAAGAAAGGAGTTTAAAGTTTAACAAGGGGACTTCATCTATAAGTTTAGCCTATGGTGAAAGCACTAGCCAATGTAAGAAACTAAAAGTCGAGAAGCCCAAAGGCTTTACACCAATGCTATCATTCCCATGCCTAATGAGTAAAGTACATGTGATACTTGACTAATAGCTATGAGATGAAAATATAAAGCTCCTAAGGGTTAAACGTTTGGCTACTACATAAGAGAAGAATAACCCCAAATTTTGTAGGTTCCGTAGGATCATGGGTCATCCTATAAAGGATTGTTGGACCTTGAAAAATATATACAATGAAGGAGTCAAGAGTATGGAGCTTATCATGTGAATGATGAAGTTAGAAACAATCCATTACCAACTCACAATAACTAGCTTGGTGTTGTGAATACTATTACTCATGACCCTGCAGTAACGGAAGTGACTAATGTACCACCTACTAAGGCACGACTAGATAGAGGGAAATCGGTTGAAGATGAAGGAAATGGATGCTTCCCTATTGTTACAACCCTTTTGAAGAATTCTAACTTTTGAAACTTCTTTGACCTTTTGGGGTTTGACAAGAAGGCACAGCTTGTAGTAGCAATTGCACTCATGCAAATCTCTGAAGTTTAGTACGTAGAGTGCAACACATCACAACTAGTGAAGAGGATGGCATATGTACATGAGAATGCAATCTTATTCACTAATGCAGATTTGTGTGTGAAGAGCCTAAACCATAACCATCCTTTATAAGTGGAGAGCATATTTAACGGTTATCCAGTCAGGAGGGCATTTATAGATAATGGTTCCTCTTTAAATATTATGCTCATGTCTACATTTAATGCCACTAAGATCAATACAAGACACTTAATAAAGTAGTCTATGTCAATAAATGGTTCTAGTGACTCATTGATGAATATAATAGGATACGTTAATGTGGATTTGAAAATTGAAACCAACGCTTTACTACTTTTCACGTGATCGAGGCACTTATATCTTACCACCTACTTATTTGTAGAAAATGGCTACATGATTATAATTTAATACCCTTTATATTGCACCAATGTAGTAAAGGCAATTAGAAGAGAAAGGATGTGTTTATCCTAACTACGGAAGAATCTTTGAGCATAATGAATCATACTTTACCAAGTGAGCTCATTTTGATGAATGTGTCGAGAAGGGAGAAATGGCTATTGTGAAATCCTTTGGTACACCACTCTTGCATAGGAGGAAGTCTAGTAAGGTTAATAGAAGAAAAGAAAGATGTGTGGCTCTCATGGGGGGAAAAAAAGAAGAGAAAGTAAGTTGAGGAGATTGAAAGCTTTGTTAGAGCATGAGGGTATACCACTTATGATTGTCTCGAAAGTCTGAGGAAGTTTTCTTATCGCAACAAGGGTTAAACTAGTAAAACAAGGACAATGAGTTTTATACCCTAAGGTGGAAGTGTAAATCAAAGAAGAGATAGAGAAGCTACATCGAACTGGTTTCATTAAGGCTATTGAGCACCTTACTTGGCTCACAAACTTTATCTAGGTAAAAAACAAAAATAGCTAAATACATGTATATGTAGGTTTTTGGGATCTCAATAAGGCATGCTTAAAGGATGAATTCCCATTTCCAAATGTTAATACATTGGTTGATAGAACAGTCAGACATGAAGTATTATTCCTGGATGGCTTTAATGACTATAATTAAATCAAGATGGCCAATAAAGATGCTGAATGCATTACTTTGCGGATACTTGTGGGAAAATTCTACTATATTGTAATGTCTTTCGAATTGAAGAATGCAAGTGCAACTTATTAATGAGTTATGACCTCTATATTCCATGCTATGATGCATGACTTAGTGTGCTTAGGAGCAAAGTTATCATTAGGTCTTATTATGTGATACATCTTCGAGGTTGTACATATGAAGAGGCACCACAACGAGTAAGAATAAGGAAATAGGATAGGAATCCCTATCTCGGCTATGGCTTAGAGCTAGTATCCTCTAAGTGAGTCCTTAGAGTCCTCTATCTCGATTATGCGTGATTGGTCCAAGGGGTTCATTCCTATTACTATGACTAGGTAGGTATCTTCAAATATTGAAGAAAAGGTAGGTGCAAAGAGATTCAACCTTAGTAGCTACAAGAATGTAAGTTACGAATATGACTTATTAGAGAGCACAACACAACTTATTCTCTAAGTTGATATGACTTATAAGTAAAAGACTAAGGTCTACTCACCACTAACCTTGAGCTACTAACAAGATTAGATAAGAGCATAGAAACAACCTATAGAAAATGTCTCACAAAAAGAAGAATATTCATATATGATGTAATGGATAACTTGGTTGTACAAGAGAAAAAACTATTTATAGCAAGTCCTTTAGACAACATGGGGATGCAGGAAATTACAAAGATGGTAACATACAAATGTGAGATTCTAGTACATGCTAAAAAGAGTAAATAAGACAAATGAAACAAAAGGAATTTAATACAATGTCACAAAAAGGTAAACATGTATCAAGACATCATTGGTGTTGTACTCTAGTAAGGAGATTTCCTGAGGTTGAGCTATTTTAGAGTAGAAACAAGTCGGTAGGAAGATTCTTAGATTATTAGTGGATAACATGACCAATGCATGGAGACATTGGGTTGGGACCTCGATATCAAATAGGTAGGCTGAACTGGTTAGGGTTCAGAGCTTGGTAGTATGGTCTTCAATAGCTTGGATTAGAGTGCAATTGGATTGACTATGTAATGAATTAAGCTATGGGCTATCCTAATACTAGGATTTGTCCACGGCCAATTGTAAGATCAACATACGCTTAGCTAAGCTCTAAAGACATTAGAGTTGAGCTTAAGTTAGGGGTCCCAAGATAGTCCATTATGATTTTATGGAAGATTACGTCGACGATATAGTGTCAAGTCCAAGAGGGCACTTGACCACTTTATTCATTTAAAGAAGGTATTCCAGCGATGTGGAACTATAAGCTTTAATCAACCCTTTGAAGTGTATCTTTGGAGTAACTTTTGGTAAATTCCTAGAATTTGTGGTCCATGGTAAAGGCATTGATGTAAATCTAGTGAAGATGCAAGTAATCTAATCTATGCCTTCACTACACAATTAGAAAGAGTCGAAGAGTTTCATAGGAAAGGTTTCTTACATATAAGAAGTTCAAACTGTAAATCCTATAAAATTAGTAGTCTGAACCTTAATTTAAGTCTAAGTATCCTAAACTATATCATGAGTCGATAAGGCTAGTAACGATAAAATTTTATGAAATTTAATAAATTGAATATAGTATCAATAATACAAACCTTAGAAATTGATTGAAACTTAAATTGTGTATAAAAACCCTAAATCCGATATACGTGTAAATACTCGAAATCGAAATCGAAATCGAACTCAAACTTGATTGAAACTCTAAAACTATAACTTTAAGCTTATAAAATAAATAAATATCACTTAATAGTGATATAATGGTAGTTGATTACAATTATCGATTAAATCGTGTAATTATATAAAACTTTTAACGAAAAAGTTAAAATAATTCATAAAAATTATAATTATAATGAGTACCAATTAAATTAATAAATTTCATAAAATTCCAAAATTAATTTATAAATGTTATTTTTATTATTTTTATGTTTATAAAAATTACATATAATTATTTCTATTTTCCTTTTTCTTCCTTTTTCTTTATTTTCTTTTCTTTCTTTTTTCCTCATTTTCCCTTTCCCTTCCACGTGAATTGTAGCTATCAGCAACCCATGTGCATAATTTCATATTATATGTGTTACAAATTTATGGAATAAAGGACAAGTTAATTAAAGTATATGTCTTATCCAATTTAATGAAAAGATCTAGGTTAGATTATTTTCTTTCTTTTTCATTTTTTTTTTAATCCTAATGGCTAGTTGTTTACGTTTGTAAATTGCCAAAAATCTGGAAAAAAAGAAAAGAAAAGAAAAGAGAACCAAACCGAAAAAGAAAAGAAAAGTAAAAGAAACCAAAACAAAGCTCACAATACAAATTCATTAGAAGAAGAAGAAGAAGAAGGAGAAGAAGAAGGAGAAGAAGAAGACCAAGAGAATTGATTAAATTGCTAAAGGATCTAGGTAGGTTAGTATTTAATTTTTATACATGTATATATATACCTTATCCTATATACATTCATGTATATTGGGAATTTATTATTTTTCTTTTCTGTATTACATGTATATATGCACAAAGGTATATGTATTTTGTGTGTATGGTTTAAAGTATGTACATGTATGTGTATAATATAGATATACTATATATTTCTTTATGCATATGTATGTATGTATGTATAAAGAATAATACATATGGTATGTATTTAGTATTTTCACTATTTTGGATATTGATATATATATATATATATATATATGTGTGTGTGTGTGTGTGTACACGTAAACCTATATGAGTATATATGTACATAATATTTATTTATTTATATGACATATAAGTATGAGTATATGTATATGATATATATACATGTATTATGTATTCTAGTATTTATGTACACATGNTCATATATTATATAACTAATTTCGACCGTTACATCACACAGAGGTAGCGAAAGGCCATATGTGGGTTGATTATTAGATTGTTATAAGTTTTGTACGGTATACACATGCGATATAACCTTATCTTAGCTCGTAAGATCACTGAACGTTGGAGGCGCTAACCACCTGGCTAAGAATCAAGTCTAAAGGCCTTCATTTAAGAGTGAGTGAAGGCGACGTGAACTTACTCACAATCATATGTAGAACTCGTTTATGATAAAAACTGAGAATGGATATACCATTACATTTTAAATACGAAATGCGGAGTTTCGTTATGATATAAGTTTTAATATGATACCCAGATCTGACTGTACCGATGTATCTCTAACCTTGACTTCGTAGGGCGTTAAATCTGAGTTACATGCGGTACTTGGTCACTTGTATGTATTTGTTTGGCATACTGATTGTCATGCATTCATTTGATTGAACTTGATAGATGTATAACTTGATTGTTGTATAACTTAATTATTGTATAACTTGATTATTGTATGGTTGAGGAGATTATCTCACTAAGCTAGTCAGCTTATACCCCTATAGTCTTCTTTGATAGGCTGATTTGTTCATGGAGTCGGGCCGTCACATGCTCGAGGTTAGTTTTGCATCAAGGGGTTGATGTGGGAGTAAGATGTGATCGGAGTGTACTTATGATAGTAGATTTAGATTATGAATCCTATTATGTAATGAAATGATATCAGTTTAAGTTAAGAAGTATTATAGACTTCTTATTTGTAAATTTCTATATAAATAGATTGTGTTTTATATTTCTCTTGCTTGTTATTATTATCATGAAATGATATTGCTTATACATGTACAGCTCTTGATTACTAGTTGAAACTGTAGCTTTGTGTATCGCATAAAGGGTTGTCAATTGTAAGGGAAATTAATCTACAGTCCTTTGTACGGTATACAGCGACTACCACGACTAGGCCCTTCGGGTTGTGATACATACTAGCATTAGTAGAAATTTCATACCCTATAGCAACTCGCAAGGAAAGGAGTCATATTTAAGTGGGGATAGTCATATGAGGAGACGTTTCAAAAAATCAATGGGATCTTAGCTTCCCCTGAAACCATGACAATGCTTACTAAGGAATCACCAACGTCTTTTATCTTAATTCTACTGATAAGTCAATTGGAGCTTTACTAACACAAGAAGTAAACGAACAAAATCAGCTGATTTATTACTTAAGTCAAAAGGTAGCAAGGTTAATTACTCGCCTTACGAAAAACATTGTCTTGCACTAATATTTATAACACAGAAGTAGTGGTATTACTTCTTGTACACATGATCATCTTCAAAATTCACTCATATCCTATCAAATACTTCTTATCACACCAAGCATTCTTTAGATAGATTGCTAAATGGTTACTCCTTTTAGGGTAATTTGACATCATGGTTAAATCTCTAAAAGCTATCAAATCTTAAGCATTAGCTAACCTATTGGTGTAATTCCTAATTTCATATGAGAACTTAATCACTGAGGCCATTCCAATATAGTTCCATAAAGACTCTTTGATGGTTGATGTAGATGGGGAATGGTTGGCCCAGTTTGATGGCTCTTTAGGAAGAAATGGATGGGGAGCAAGGGTTTTATTGACCTCTCTTGAAGGTTATGAGATACATTTGACTTTCAAGCTTGACTTTGCTTGTACCAACAATGAAGCTAAATATGAAGCCCTCCTACTTTAATTAATATTTGATTAAGAGGTTGGGGCATGTTGCCTATGCATTCAAGGCAATTCTAATATGATAGTTAAATAGGTTGATGGTGAGTTTGGCCTTAAGGAACTTGCACTAGCACTTTATAGGGCTGTAGTTGCAAAATTCCAATTGATATGATATAAGCACACCATATGGTCCATCAATAGATATGCAGATATACTGACCACACTGGCATCTAAAGTTCCAATTCATGACATGGATAGTAACTAAACATCTTAGTGGTTAAGAAATTTATTCCATGTATAGTACTATTGCTTATTGATGAAGAAGATGAAGTGCATGTTGATTGGCATGCTTTAATTAAGGAATAGTTAGCGCACTTTAGTGTTGGTTTTGTTGCTATACTAGAGAACTTCATATCGTATCAATGGTGTGTTGTACTATAAAGGCTTAGAGAGCGTTTTGTCATGATGTATTGGGGTAAAGGAGGCTTGCCTATGTCAAATTAAGGAAACTTTTTTCTTTGAAACAATGTTTTTGAAAAAATATTTTGAATTTGGTTCAAGAATCACCAACCAGTAAAACTGGTAAAAAATGGATTAGGATTTCTTTTAGGGTTTCTTAGGTGGAAGAAATCCTAATCAAGTTAGTGGCCTGCTAATTTTCAAAAAAAAAAAAAAAAATTTTTAGAAAAAACTTTGACTAGAAAAAGTGGGTCTGGAAGCTAACTTATTAAGATATTGTCTCCATGTAAAAATTCAGAAAATTAATTAACATGCCTTTATTTTTATAATTTTACTAAAAAAAATATAAAATATGCAAAAATGTTCAAAATGCAATGAAAATGAATTTTTATTGTTTATTACAAATTTTCTTAAAAAAAGTGAGAAAGTTAAATATTTTACAAATTTTACAGTCACCTTAAAGGTACCTATGTACTCGTCAATCAAGATCAAACTGACCGCAGTTCTTATTTTTAGAAAAGTTTTAGTGGGTTGATAATTTTTACTTACGAAAATGGGCAAAGTATATGTTTTTTAGCTAGTTATTTTTATTAAGAAAAATCCTAAAGAGAAACCTTAATTTTTATTGTCCAATTTTGAAAAACTCTAACTAAATAAAAAAAAAAAACAAATTCAAATTCTTATTTAGAGAAAAACCTTTTTTATGTGATAAATTTTTTTTTAGAAAAATCCTAAAGTACCTAAATGCAATTTTATATGAAATATACAATTTTCTAGGTAACAAATTTTATATAGAAAATATGTCTAAATCATGAAAAAGATGTTTATCTATAGAAAAGACACCTAATTATAGAGACAAGACACGTAAATCATGAAAAATGTGCTTAAACTATAGAAAAGGCGATTAAATCATAGAAAAGATGCCTTGATCATGAAAAAGATATCTAATGATAGAAAAGATACAACTTTATTGAAAATATGCAATAATTATCAAAAGATGCAATTGTTATATAAAATTTTAAAATAACTGATATTGCAAGTCATGATTTTACTCTTAATTAGCCTAACTTTACAAAAACACCAATTAAAGATTTTTATTTTATGAAAAGCTAATCAAGTAAGAAAATTCTTATTTTTTAAGAAAAACCCTAAAGACCTAAAAATGCAATATGCAATTTTCATGCAAAATATGTAAAGATTGGAAAAATGTGACTTTTCTAAAACATTCAACATGTAAGATGCAAAAATATGCATTTTTAATTAATTTATTTTTAATGATAATATGCTTCGTTAATGCAAAAACCTAACTACATGTAGGTTAGGTCCAAACTAGGAAGGGTACGTAGGTTGGGATGGACGAATATGAAAGAATTCTGGTCGGATCAAATCATGGTCTTCAATAGCAACTTTTACCCTTCGTTGCAAGGAGCATTTGAAGCACCAAAACTTGTAAGTGGTCATACTTCTATGAGGAAGTGATTGTCAAAACTAAATTTAGCATTAATGTTGTGGTGTTTGGTTATTGCTTGAGGTGATTTAAGTCAATGGGAGGTTTAGATTAGTCGTGGTAGAGGAAGGTACATCGGTTATTAAGACTCTAAAGGGGGCTTAATAGGATTATCTAAAATTTCTATAGTATGTGTGTACTCATGATATGAAAACTACCTTGCAAGTTAGAGATTGCAAGACTTTAAATGATAAATTACTAAGATTACTGATTTTTAAGTAATTAATTTATTATAACATATAAGTATAAATAACTACGGAGGTCCGATATTCCACAATTCCTTAGAACCGTAGAGAATCGGTATCCCCTACCAAATAATAAGACAGGATATACCAATATTATAAAACTGCAGGAAAAATTAAATTATAACATATAAATATTTTCTACAAAGGATGTTTATGTATCACCTATAAAGATCTCAGCTAATTCTAACACTAATATATATATCTTCATCTCATACTCAGCACTTGAGATTTATCCCAATCCCATCGTAAGTAAACTTGCAAAAAAAAAAAAAAAGACTATTAGGGAGTAAGCTATAAGAGCTTAATGAGTTATCTCTCATACTATATTGATAAGTAAGTTATCAAACAAATTATTACAATCATATAAATGCATGCATACGCAATATGCCAAACAATATATGCAGTTGACCGGTGCTGTATATAATATCGGATTTTAACGGCATCTGAGATAAGGGTTGGAGATACATCGGCACCAATCAGAACCGGGCTTTAGCACATGGGTTTTTACCCATAACTTTGAATTTCATATTTCACAAAATATATTTCCATTTCTAAGAAGTCTAATAATACACAAAATCCCAAGCCTAGGGGTGAGGTAGCTCCCACAGTCCACACCATATCTTACAGTGGAGATCTCTAGACTTGACCCTTAGCCATACGGTTGGCGTCTCCATCGCCTAGTAAGCCTGTAGGTTCGAGTAAGGTCATGTTGTACAAGTGTACCATACAGAAACACTTTAAGAAATATAAACAACCTCTACAAGGTCTCTCTTTACCTCTGCATAAAGTGACGGCAGGAATAAGTAATGCAATGCATGGATAATGTATGACTCTTTTAATTTAAGATAAGCTAAATATAATTAAGTCAAATTATATGGCAATCAACTAATATTCACAAACCATCCCAATCATGTAATAATCAATCATTTAATCAAATCCACAATTATTGTATTAAACAATATTTTCATAGTAAGCAATCAGTACCAAGCACATGCATATCACGAATCCCCACACATCAAGTTATTACTATTTAATTTAAGTGCACTAACTACAAACACAAACAAGTATAAAGTCATCGAGAGTACTTATATGACTATGATGACTCACTTTAGTCATAATAATCGATCGAAAGATCTTCGCCTTCGTTAGGATCACCTGATCATTACGAGATAATAAGGATAATAAGTAATTGAATTAACTAACAATTCTAGATATCTATCTACCTAATTTTACTTAGATTACTATAAGTTTTTATTCGATTAAACCTAATTCCTAATTGTATGTAACTTTGTCATTCTATTTCCGATATTTACGAATTTATAGTTGTTCTTCATCGTTTTCAGATGCACTTTCACACGGTGATGTCCGTTTTGGATGTTAAGACTCGTTTTTATGATATAGACTAAATTTATTGAAATTCTAACTATTGAAGCTTAATTATTTATATTGGGTAATTTTATGTTCTATTTTAGTAGTTAATGATTTCATTAGCCATTAATTCTTACACTTAGATGATCTTATGGTTTATTATTTTAGAGGCTTATATTATCGCTTATGTCATCAATCGATTAGGTCATCGCTTAGGTCATCGCTTAGGTCATCATTTGCTTACATAAGTCCTTACTTCATGTTTAAGTGTCTTATGTACATTTATACATATACTAAGTATACACTTATACTTTTACTATACTTGTATGTATACTAGTATGCTTATACATATAGCGTATTTATCCTTATACATATAGCCATATATAAATACGGTTACATATGGATTTTATACATATTTTCGTATGCTTAGTATACCCCTTTGAGAAATCTTCACAAAATCTATATTTTTGTACTTTAAGGGCTTATTTAGCAAGGTATATGTGTATATACTTAGTATACTCCTTATTTTAGGTTATGTACATAAAATGGTATTCATGTACATGGCTTTCTATGCTTATGTATAAGTAGTTTTCCTATTCTTACCTATGTATATGTATGTCTATACTATGTATTCTATTCTTATACCTAAGTGTTCTTACACTTATGTACATGTATATAAGAATTCTATTTGTGTCAACATACATGTACATATTACATGATAATTCCAAAACTAACATAACATAAACAACTAATTACCAACTTAAGATGAAAGATTATATAAAAAAATACCTCTTTCTACTTTGGGATATAAAAAAGGAAAGCAAGTGTATGTGTAGTTGAAGTTATGAAGAGGTTGAAGATGGAAAGGACAAAGGGAGTTCATAGTTTTGTGGGAGGGGAAAAGAAGTTGTTCTTATCTTAATTGGTGTTTTATAATTGAGAAAAGTGAAGTATAGAAGATGGAGAAGAGTGGACGGCAACAAAGAGGCAAAATTGGAAAAAAAAATTATGTAGAAAGTTAAAGAGAAAGGAAGAAGGCACTAGATGATAATGACATATTTGTTGACTTTATCAACATATTGACTTAGTCAACCTTTGACTTGGTCAACATTTGACTTAGTCAACTCTTTGAAATTAAGTGAAATTTGTGTGTACATAATGGGGTAATTAAGGAAAATTTAGGAGAAAAATTAAGGAATTAAAGGGAAATGTGGAGTTTATTGAAATGATTAGTAAGAATGGTTAATGAAATCTTCCTCTAAGTATTTATATTCTATATATATTATTTAGTATGGTACTTAGTGTAACTATTATAGAAAGTGCCATTTAGTATGTTAATATTAACTACATATAATATAAACATCAACTACACACTTAACTTTATAAAATACTAACCTAGTTATATACTTAGAAGATGTATGCGATCTATAATGTAATATCTTAGTTTCTAGTGGATTACTTTAGATGTATTTATGAATGATTGAAAGTCATCTTTGACCTTTTACCACTGATTTGGCAAGATACTAAGGATATATTATCAATTAGGGTTTAATAGTAAGTTATGATAAATTAATACTTTTATATCCTTAAAGTTATAGTTTTAGGATTTTATCACTTTTGAGTGCAATCTTTAATGTTTATATAGATTTAAGGTATAAAAGTTTTTTACGCGATTAAATCTTCGGTTGTTATTTTAGGGTTTTCATCTTAACTAGCCTTGTCAACTCTTAGAGTCTTCAAGCACTCTAGGGTCTACTTTGGGTATTAGGTTGAAAATTTTAGGAGTTTACATTGGTTGGAGTTGATGGTTGGTTATGGTAGAGGATGGATGTAGACGAGTGTGGTCGGTACTGTGTGACTACATCTGTATGTTTAGGTCTTACGTGGGTGTTGTTGAGTGGAGTGTGGTAGTTGGGAACTGTTGTTGTTGTAAGTGGGTTGAGGCTTGTGACCTATGTTATTTATGGTGTGTATGTGTGCATTGGCTTGGGATTTATAGGTTTGGTTTTGGGTTGGTGACTAGAAGATTGGCCAAATGTGTGTGGTTCTTCCATGTGCATAATAGTGGATGGGAATGTGAGTGGAAGGGTGGTCAGTATGTTGCTGAGTTCACATTTTGATGGGGTAATAGGGGTTTGTCTTGGAAAGTCAAAGATGTATGTGACATTATGTATCAACAATGGTATGCAACAGTAGTGTGTGTATGTTCCATACCATGACTGCTGTGTGGTGGAGAGAAGCTACTATATCAGGTTTGATGTCGTGTGTTGTTGTTTTGGATCCAAAATCTTCTCCCCCTGAAATTGGCATTGATTAACCTTTTTTATAATCTTGCAATGTGAATTTAGTTTGTTAGGTTTGGATGATGTCAAATCAACTATAGATAAGATTTAAGCCCTACCTGATTCTATTAATCTTATTTGATATAAATCTATTATGATAAGTTGATTATCTAAAAGATTTCAGATAGATTTATATCAAAATTTGATTAAAAAGTGATCATTTCATCTAAGATTCAAAGTTGCTGCATCTCTTCTCTCTCTCCTATTCATAGACTGGGCGGATAAAGAAAAAAAAAAAATAGAAAAGCAGAGGTGTGGTTCGAACCTACGACCTACCATTTACACAATTTAGGACTCCATGTGCTTAACCAACTTGGTTAGGCTTTTTCTAATCATAGTCATGCATACGAAAAACTTAAGCGATCCTTTTTAAGCTCACCTTAAATTTCAGCCTTCAAACTTAAGCCTAATTCTTTTTTAAAATGACCTTAGCCTAAAGTATACATACTAAATATATTTTAACAACACTTTTAAATTTAATAAATATAAAGTCTTATTTTAATTAGTCTAGTTAAAATATTTTTTAAACTGGAAGAAATCCATTTTATGAATTGAAATATTTTATTGGACTATAAAGAAATGTTCCAATGAAGCCTAAAAATTTTAAAAACTCTAAATTTATTAAATTGCATGTTTATTTTTAACTATTGTTTGATCTGACCCTAAAAGACTTACCGATTTGACTTGAACACTTTTGACACTTTATATTTTTTACTTTTTCAAAATTTATTTTATTTTTTTAATTAATTTTTTTTATTTTTTCAATTTTTTAATTTTCGTAAACTTGGCCTAAAAAATGAAAAAGAAAAGAACCTAAAATAAAATCGTAGCAAAAATAGGGTATCTACAGCTACCCTTCTTTGTAGAAAAGTTTTAATGAAACTTTGCTATAAAGACAAGAGACATACCCATTTTTGACCAAATTCAAACTTAAATTGACGAAGTGAGAACTTCTGACTGTAAGAGTTAACTAAGAAATGTTTCAACTTGAATTGATGAGCATCTTGAAGAGGACGACTCTCTTTAAAGATCTATTGCTCGAAAGGATAAATCTTTCAAAAGCAAGACATGATAGCACTCTTATGAGTAAACGATCCACGAATAAGGATAGAATGACACTCTTTTGAACAAGTGATCTTAGAAAGGATTGAATGATAGTTTACCGAGAAAACGATCTAATAAGGAATAAGATAGTGCTCATTTGAGCAAGCTATCTTCGAAAGGACTGAATAGTACTCCATTAAGCAAGTGATCTAATAAGGAATAGGATAGTGATCCTTTGAGCAAGCGATCCTAAAAAGAATTGGATGGTATTGTTATGAGAAAGTGATCTAATAAAGAATAGGACAATGCTCCTTTGAGCAAGCAATCCTAACAAGAATTGTATGGCACTCTAATAAGCAAGCAAGCAATCCAATTATGGATAAGATGGTGCTCCAATGAGCAAGTGATCTTAGAAAGGATTGGATGGTGCTCTAATGAGCAGGAAATCCAATAAAGAGTAGTGTTGATAGTCGGATTTTATTCATTACATTCACTCATCCACTCGGTTAATAAGAAGCTAAGTAATTCACCTCTTGGCAGATGTCGAGAGACATGGTCATATCTGGTTTGAATTTAAGTGGTGCAAATAGTTACCTCCTGGTGTGGTTCCATTACATAACCACCTAATACTCTTACATTTCAAGAATGTACTTAATTGAGAGGTCTTCATGTGTCCCAATAATCATGTGATTTAATTGTTGCTTTGGATACCCATTGTTCACCTATAAATACAAAGAAGAAGTACTGTAAGAACTATTCAATAATTGATAACTACTTACTCTATTTTCTCTTGAACTTACTTACTGACTTAGGCATTGGAGTGGCCACATCGAACTAGCCTCAGTACCCTTTAGTTTTTTATACTTTGCAAGATAGAAATTATATGAAAACTATACAACAACATTTGGTGCTATTTATTTTTCTTACTCATCTATATGGCTAGGATAAGATTAACTAAGTGTGCAGGTGCTAGTACTTCATCCCACCACCTTGAAAGGGGAAGTAGGCATGCTAATGAACAATGTTTAGCTAAGCTAGAGCAACTTTGTCTCGACTTAACCAAAGAAAACTAAGAATTAAGCAAAAAAATAAAGAGATCCTTGGTCTTCTCCATAGTAATACCCACCTAAGTCAAAACAAAGAATACAATGATCACAATGCTGAGAACAGCAGTGACTCAATCTACTCTCCTGAATTATCGATAAAGCAAGTCGAAGTTACAATGGGACCTTTAGCTATAGCTCTCAAGAAAAATGATAAGGATAAGCAAGCATAGTAGGTATACTATGTCGGACCTGTAGCGATCCTAAGAGGGGCTTAGTAGTATTGCCTAAAATTTTCATATCACGTGTGCACCCATGATAAGAAAATTGCCTTGCAAGTCAGAGATTGCAAGACTCTAAATAGTTATTTGTTAGAGTCTTCAATTTTTGTTCATTGACTCATTATATAATATAAATAATTATGGATAACCATTTTTCCACAATTCCTCAGAACCGCAGAGAATCGGTTCCCCTACCAATATAGTGAAATAAGATAAACACTTCCAGAAAATTCTAAACTTACTAAAGATACTAAACATAATTGAGACATTAGTCGCTTTTCAAACCATTCCGAATTAACTACACAAGATTTTCATCATACTGATTCAATGGTAGCACTCTGCACTCGATTCTTATCCCATTCCTAACTATCGATCAACCTGCAAGGAAAAGAACTGTTGGGGTGTAAGCTTATGCTTAGTGAGATAATTACCCTCATTAATACCGCATAACAAAATTTATTAGATGCACAATCATATGAATGCATGAACAATCAGTATGCCGAACAATCAGTATGCCAAACAATGCATGCAGTGACCTAGGAACTGCATACGACTCAGAATTACGCCCCCTGAAGTCAGGGTTTGGAGATAATTAACCGACTCAAACCAAAATCCGGGTTCTAGACCTTGGGTTTTATTTCATTTGCACTATCGTGCTCATGCCAAAACAAAACTCTCTCTCTCTCTCTCTCTCTCTCTATATATATATATATGTATACTTCCTTTACCAAAATCAAATCATATCTTTTAAAATCCCAAGTCTAGCAGTGTGGTGGCCTCTACAATCTACAAACACACACCCTAAGTAGAAGCCACAAGACTCCGGGTTCTAGACCTTGGGTTTTATTTCATTTGCACTATCGTGCTCATGCCAAAACAAAACTCTCTCTCTCTCTCTCTCTCTCTCTCTATATATATATATATGTATACTTCCTTTACCAAAATCAAATCATATCTTTTAAAATCCCAAGTCTAGCGGTGTGGTGGCCTCTACAATCTACAAACACACACCCTAAGTAGAAGCCACAAGACTCGGCCCCTCGCCGATGGTTGGCGTCCCCCGGCGCCTAGTAAGCCTATCAGCTTAGGACAGAGACTCAATATATATGATGACATAGCTAGTGCCCAATCCTGTAGGAAACTCGTATTCCTGTGAGTCCCTTCTTATCTTCTGCGTGAAGCGGTAATCGGTGTTATCCGTATGCAATATGGGGTATGCATGATTCATTTTGATTTCTTAATCAGATAAGTGATTATCTCGATTTTCAAGGTGATCAGACAATTTCATTCCATACAATTCACATGTATATATAATGCAAACAATTCCCCTTATTAAATATAATTAACAAGTCATCACATTCATCCACAAATTCATACACATGCATCTCTCATATCCCACAAGCATCCAAATTTATATATATAAGTTTAGGTGTATCTATTCTACAAGCACGATCAAGTAAAGAGTCATCGGAAATTTACTCACTTAGTCATATGGATCAATCAAAATAATCTGGGATAGGTCGTCTCCTCAAAGTCGGGTCCCTTGGACATCGCAAATACGATACTATGAGGATTTGAAATAAAACCTAGAAAACTAAGCTAAAACCCTTTAAGTTATACTTTTGACTTGGTTTCATAATTTTTCTCGGTTTTACTTAAAAATTCAATCGTGTATAACTTTTTCGTTTTAAATCCGATTTTTATGATCTTATAGTCAATCTTCATCGTTTTCGAGTGTACTTTAATGTGGTGAGGTTAGATTTTCAAAATGAGGCATGAAAATCTGTCCATGGGTTAGAACAGTAGCGTTCCTCATGTGTTGGAGTGCTTTTAGGCCTTGTTTGGTAAATGGGCTTTTTGATAACTTGAGAAATCCTTTGGGCTTGGTCTTAAGATTTTATCCTAAGCTTAAAATACTCCTTGAGATTAGATTTACAACTTTGATTTATATTCCTAAGGCTAACAACCACTTCTTGGGCCCTTTAGTGGGCTTAAGTTGTCAAATGGGCTTGTTTTTTTGTTCAAACTAAAGTTAGTGACTTTGGTAGGCTTATGGGGCCTTAGGTGGATTTCTTATGGGCTTCAAAACAACCTCTCTTGGTACTTTAAGGTGCTGGTCAGAATTCCATTGAAGGCCCAACTTAAAGTTTTAGGCTCAGTTTTGAGTTTTAGACTTTGTATGCTTACTATACTTGCTTTGGTTAATCTTTTCACTTTGTTCATTCACTTTTATCATATTTTTAAGCTTCTTTTTCCCACATTCCAGATCTTTTCATGATGGTTCCAAGGGGTCCTCACTTGGTTTTTCAACTTGTTTCATCATTTCCTTAAGTTTAGGTGGTAGATTATGCACTTAGACTACTTGTGTCCAAACCTTAACTTAACTTTTCTTCCACAAGATGATTCTTTAACTTATGTTCCACACAAAGAAATAGAAGATCTTATATTTAATATAACTCCCATATCATAGCTCATGTCATACAAGGTTGGTTTCTTCATAAAACTTCATGTGATGGATTTTTCCTTAACTTAAGTCTAGATTTGAGCATGTTTAACTTAATGGAAACAAAATCAACATTTAAATGACCATGGAACCCTCACATCCAACATGCTCATCCTCTATTAAAGTTCTCATTTCAAGATTTTCTTAACTTAAAATCTTCTATTCAAAGTATTAAACAAATGTCTTTACAAAATACCAATTTTACATGCTCATGTTTCAACTTCATGTAAGGGTTTCATGGTTTGTTTCTTAAAACGATTTTTGGTGTTATAACAACTTAAACCTTACTTATATCTTCAAGAAATCAAAGTCTCCTAACATAAATACTAATCCACATATTACAAGAAACACTTACTCGTCCTTAAAGCAAAGTTTTGTGGTTGTGCACTAAGGTTCCACTTAAGCTCTTAACTTTGCTTCCTCCTTTTTGCCACCTTTTGGAACTCGAATCTTTTAGTCTCTTAGAATGGGGTTTGTGGAAGGTTCTAATGGTTCTAAAAGATCTTAGATGGTGAAAAAAAAAATGACACAAGAATAAGAAGAGAAATTGCCGTGAGTATGGAAGCAAAAATGGTGGCGGCAATGTTGGGAATTTGTGGAGTTTGATTTCTTCTTTTGATTTGTGTTTAAAGTGAGAGAAAAGGAGGTGAAAATGGGAGTGAAAGAGGGAGAGAGTGGCAGATTTTGAATGAGGAAAGAAGTATGTGCAAGAAGCTTTAATTGATTATCTTGTAGCTTACATAAAAGTCAACTGCAACTATTGATGATGTAAGCGTTAAGGGGCGAATAGTGATGTGTAAGAGAAAGTGATTGATGGTTGAAAGACAAGAGTATGGCCCCCCTTTCTTCCTTGTTTAGATCTGTCATTTCAAGTCCTTTTTGTCCATGGAATGGTCTTGTCTCATTTATTAAAGTTAAGCTTATGAAATCTTGTGAAAAATTGTCTATATGTAGTATAAGTGAAGGGGTGATAAGGAAATTGTCTTATCACCAGATTTTGATAAGTTATCAATTGATAAATGATTCCAACTCTCAATTGATAAGTTATCTAAGGTGATTGGTTGGTCTACTTATTTATGTGTAAATCTCATACATGAAGATAAGGGCATGGTCTTATAGGAAATTGTTTTAAGGTTTTTATCTCGCATTGTTTTGTAATTTATGATTTGATTTTTATAAAATTGTGAAATTTTCTAAAGTTGAATGAAATTATTCAAATTAAATTATCGATTAATTACTTAGGGTTAAAATTCCTTAATTGTTTTAAGGTTTAGGGTTTTAAGTAACTTTAGAGCTTGCAGTTCTTCAAGCTCGGGTTTTATCGACAATTGGCTTTTGAATTGTAAAAATTTAATTCGTTTCTAAATATAAACTTAAGTTTTTGGTTTAGTTGATCTTTGGGAACGTTCGGAAAGTACTCTTAATCAAGTCTTAGGTCCACTAAAAGTAGGGTTTACAGGACCCTTGCATGTTAGTACCCCTATTACGACGAGTAAACAATTTCAAATTAAGAAGAGCCCTTTCATCCCTGTGATTTTAGAAGAGGTTATACCATGGCACATTAAGTTGTCGCAATTTGAAACCTATGATAGGACGAGAGATCTTAAGGATCATCTTGAGTAATATTGCAATTTAGCCGAGTTGCACGACTTGAGTGATGCCATAGCCTGCCAAGCTTTTCCCTTAATACTGAGGATTGTAGCAAGTACATGGTTCAAGCACCTAAAACTAAACACTATATCGTGTTTCGAGGACTGGGTAGAAGTGTTTCTTCAACACTTCCTTGTAAGCAAGCTTCTTGTCAAGGATTCTCTTGTCCTTAACACAATAAAGTAGAGATAAGATGAGTTTATTAGAGATTATTTGGCTAGGTTGATGGTTGAGATTGTCCAAATTCTAGAGTTAGACATGAGCGTAGCTCTTAATGCGGTTATTGATGGTGTGAAGCCCTACGGGGACTTTTTCAAGTCTCTCACCAAAAATTAGCCGAGAACTTTTACCGAGTTCAAAGCTAAAGTCATGTCTTACATATGATAAGAAGACAACATTAAGGTTTGCCAAGAAGCCAATAAAAATAGAGGAGATAGGAGAGGTGACAGGAAGAGAAATGCGAAAGATTGACTCAGAACGGACAATGACCAATGTCCTAATGTTGAGAAGAAGAGGCCATGAATTCTGACATATTTAGTTTACACACCAATCAATTGTCTAATATTAAACATATTAATGGAGGTGCGCGGACAGAGAGGAGTGTTGCAATGGCCAGAAAGGATGAGAGGAAACCCATTGAGGTGAAATTCCAATAAATATTGTGATTTCCATTACGATAGAGGCCATAATACTGATGAATGCATTTAACTTAAGAACACAGTTGAGGTTGTGATTTAGTGAAGTGACGACCGACCTAGTCAATGTGTTATCATGCACATGCATGACCATTTGATTATTAGGCCCCATATGATTTAGTCTAATCCATTAAGCGATCATGCATTACCATAGACACTCAAGTAGACTAATGTAGCACGATATATATATAATAACACTAATTAAGCATATATATTTTAGGGTAATTTTATCTATTACTTATGTTAATTATTGATAATGTGAAGCTTGATTGGTTATTATTTCATTTGTAGGTGTTTTAGAAGTTTTCAATAAGATTTTGGGCAATTTTATGAAGTTTTGAAGCTCTTAACAAGGAAGTGCATTGACTAAGCTACTCAATGGAGTGAAGTCAAGAGAAAAAATAATGTCTAGAGAAGAACACTTGTAAGACCCTAATTGTGTATCCTAGCCATGTACCTCTTGTCTAAGAATTTCATTAAAAATTACAAGTTGTACATGAAGGGAAAGAAGACGCCTAAGATCATGACCATGTTCTAAGGCATGTACGTGCCATAAATTGGAGATCTTTTATTTTTGGAAGGTTTCTTTTGTAACCTTAGGTCTAAGTCCTATATATAGTGTTTTAGGCTTAGTGTCTAGAGGAAGCCCCTTAAGGAACATTGGTATAGAGTGAAATACGAGGTTTCTCATGTTTTTTAATCACTTCTATTTTATTTTCATATTGTAATTTAATTTTCTTAATGAATCCTTTATTGAACCATACTTCAATGTGACAATTTCTTTATTTTCAATCTATGATATTGTGTTTTGGGATCTAATTGCATTGTTTTGTATTGTATTTAATTCAATATAATTGGCTATTAAATTATTGTATGAACCAACTATAGAGTTCACAAGATCTTGTAGTTAGATGGATTGATGTAATTAGAAATAACTCAGTAGACCAAGTGTCAAATTATTTAAAGAGCATACTTAAGATTAGGAATTAATTAAGAGACATGATCTAATTAATTCACATTAGGAATCTCCATGGTCTAAAAGTGCAATTGAGATTGAAAGTTACAGAAAACTAGGTAGTAAATAATAGATTTACTAAGGATCATGTTTCCATCATTTAATTCAATTTGCTTGTTTGTTTATTTTATTATTTGTTTAGTTTATTGTTTTACTTTACTATTCTTGTTTTAATTAATTTTCTTTATTCTCATTTAATTAAATATAATTATTTCTCTAAATTGATAAGTTAGAGAATCGGTAAAATTTTAAGGAAATTTTCTAGTAATCTAAGGTCTACTTAAATTCTAGAGTTCCTCATAAGATCAACAACTCGAACTCAAATTCGTGTTATATTGTAACTCAATGAAGGTGGTATTTTTCCTCATAATGCTAGAGCCTAACCAATATACATATCATACAAACACGTTATCTTATAATCAAAGTGTCTTAATCACACGATTACATACACATCTATGAACCCATAGTCCTTAAACAATCCAATTTATTATCTTATATTAAGTGTTGCTATACTACAAGCACATATAAGCATAGTAATCATAGAAGAAATACTCACTTAACCATTTTAAGAATCATAAGTCTTTCAGTAGGTCAAAATCCAAATCATTATCTCCTGGTAATAGAGTAATAATAATGTTATTAGAATCATGCTGGATTTCCAATCAATTATTCTAACTCTTGCTATACGATTCCCCAGCATAGTAAAAACTTGTTTTCGCTATATTTTTTTCTCATTTTAAGCTTGATTTTTGAGCTCTTATAGTCGATTTATATGATTTTACATATACTTTCGCATAGTAAGGTCCATTTTAGGAGTTAGGACCCATAACTAATTGTTTGCGGCGGGGTTATATTTGAATTTTATGTGTTTTCCCTTTTACTTAGTCGGTTTTTATTTTTTTGTTTAACTAAGTGTTTAAGTGTTCGAAACTTTATTTTAGTTATTTATCTTTATATATTAGGTTTTTATATCTCTATTGGACCGAAGTTTTATTTTAGCCTTAGGTTGTAGGTCTTCTTATAGTTTGCTTAGTTCCATTAAGTTTCAACTTATAGAGAATTGGGCCTTTTCTTGGGCCTAAGGCTTGTGTTTGATCAATGAGTCTAAATTATTTATTATTGACCTTTAGTACTTTATTTTAAGGCTACTAAATTAGTCAGGCTAATTAAATTCTAAGTTTGAGACCATCTCTTGATATTTTAAGGCTTAAATTACTCTTTAGCTAGTTATGGGCTTTATTTACACTTAGGTTTATTAAGGGCTCTCTAAATTATTTAATGGCTTAGTGGGCTTTTTAATTAAGTTCTAATTGTCTAATATACCTGCTGGTCATGTGTAATTAAGTTGGGCCATGTCTTAGTTTGTGAGCTACTTAACTCATTTTAAGCTTAATTCATGTCTTATGGCATATATCTTGTTTCTTGTCTATCCCAATAGGCCATGTAACTTATTAAACCCACTAAATGATCTATTTTATCATAAGTTATAGATTTGATCTTGATGATTCATTAGGCTTCAAATGGTTTTTCTAAGCCCAAAATCCAATTTAAACTTCATTACTCATTATAAGCTTTGTTTAGCCTCTTATCTTGTAAGGTTTAACTATAAACCTTAATTAATCATGTGATTAACTATCTAAATCATAATTTGTAGCAAGTTTAATTATTGTAAAGTGATGATTGGAGGTACTCAACTTGATAAAAGATTCATCAAACTACTTCTATAATGCATTATAACCCACTTTATACTATAACAATTATGAGAAATAAAAAATATGATGAGGATATGCATGTGTATGTTTCGACCCTATGGTGAGCATGAAGTTTAGTGGGGATTTCCCACTTTTCTTTAGAATATCAACTTGTTCTACTCTTTCAACATCAACTTATATGCATGTTATGTCTTATATGTGTAATTGTCACAGGCGAAATTCCTCTCAAAGCTCTTGTACGGTACATAGTACTCCTCACCATACTAAGGAAGGCTAAGTTTAACTTGAAAGCCACACACAAGTTTAGAGAGAGAAAGTAGAGAGAGAGACTTTAATTATCAACTCAATTCTACTCAATGTCTAGATGATTAAAAATGAGGAGAGATTCCCTATATATACAAATGGCCCCTTATAATGGATGGCCAAGATTTATTCAATCTAATGGTTACAATTGAATCTTATCTACCTATCTTACCTACCCTACCTACCCTACGTATTATTATACATTGAATATGAACATCTCTGGAACCTTCTTAAAACCTTTTAGCTTCTAGAATCTTCCTTAAGTTTGGGCCTAGGCCTTTATCTTCTGATGGACCATGGGAAATTCTTACATATGTCTTCTTTATCTTGTGTCCCATACTCAAGGTCATATTGGGAGTTTCTTAGGGGCCTTGGAGAATTAGTCCATGATATTCTCCCCTACTCAATCCAATGAAATCGTTGTTGTGGCTTCCTTCTTAAATTCTAATCCACTTAATAGCTTAACCTTAGTTCTCTATATATGCCCATATCATAAGAATGCTTGACAACCACTCTTCTTGAAGCCCAATGTAACTCCTTTGCCTTTTTAATCTTAACCTTAGTTATTGAGGCTTTGTCCTACTTTTCCACATCTACTGGGTTTGAACTTTTTGGGATCTTATCAACTATTCTTTCCTCCAGCTCCCCAACTAAAGTCAAACTATCTCCTTTCATCAATATCGACTCTTCCCCTATGATTTACATTGACGTAATCAGCTTTGTTGCTCGTCCCATCTTCTTACTTATTGGGATTATGCATTGTGAACCTTGATTAAGCTAGCAAATGCAATTAAATTGAGGAATAATGATTGCATCATTCTTATCTAAGAAGTCCATGTTAATAACAAACTCAAAATCATCCATGGGAACGACTTCAATATTCTCCCTTCCCTGCCAATCTTCGATGTTGAATTCCACATTCTTAGCAACTCCATAAGTTAACAGTTCCTTAGAGTTAACCATCTTGAGTCAAGCTTTACTTCGTTCAAATTTTAGCCTAAGCCTAGAGGCAGTATCCTTTGAAATGAATAAATGTGAGGTCCCCATATCTACCATAGCATTTATCTTCCTTCTTGCCACTTTGGCCTCCACATACATTATACCTTTTTTCTCCTTCATACCTTGAGATTTCATGGTGTAGAGAAGATAAATGGTACTAAGCTTACCCTTGTCATCTTTGTCAATTTTTTCCATTGCAAGATGAGCATCCAATCTTTCCCTATTTAGACAATCTCAAGTATAATGTAGTCCATCACAAAAATAGCATTTAAGTTGTTGTATCCTTCTCTAATCTACCATTCTCTTCCTTTCTCTTAAAGGACTTAAAGATCTCCTACCTTCCATATCTTCTTCTTCCTCTTCTCCTTCATTACTTATGGAATGCCAATCTTCCTTCTTCTAAAGTTCCACCAGGTCCTTTGCTATAGCAATGGCTTTTGAGATGTTCTCCACCCTACAATGCTCCAACTTTAACTTAGCCTAAGGTTTCAAGCCATTTAACAACATAACAAGAGCATCATCCAGGTTGAGGTTTGGTATCTCCAGCATCAACTCTGAGAATTCTTGAACATATGGCTTTACATTGGCCTTTTGTTGTAAATGCCTAAGTTTGACCTTAGCTTCTCTCCTCACATTTTGGAGAGAGAATTGATCTCAGAACTCCATTACAAAGTGTGGCCACAAAGTGATCTCATTAACCCTCCTTCTCCACCAAATCAATGATGTATCCTTCAAATATAAGGCTGTCGTCCTTACTTTACTTCCATCATCGATAAGCCCTAATGCCTTAAATTACTGTTTAACTCCCCACAAAAAATTATCTACTTTCCATGCAGATCATATCCCCTTAAAGCATTTAGGCTTTGGTATTTCCACCCTTATGACTGGCTAGATAGTTACTCCATTAACAATAGAAGCTTGGCATGCTGTTAGTTGATTCTTAAGGTCTTAAATCTCTTGCTACATGGCGATGACGGTAGCATTAGTTTTTGCTTCATATGCTTCTTCCTTAGCTTCAAGTACACCTATCTAGGTCTTAAGGATACCTTCCTTTTCTTCAAGCTCTCCATCATGCTTCCTTAGTTCCTCTAAGGCTTGGTTCAAAGCTCTCTATAGCTTACCTCGGAGTTCTTCCTCCAATCCATCCATGGTAGCTCCATAATCATCCAATTGCTCTTGGCTTTAGTGACACTTAGCTTAACCTTATCCATACAAGTGGATAGGGAATTCAACAAATCCTTAGACTTGGCCCTCTACCTTGTCATTCAGCTTCCTCCTTAGTCATCTACCTCATTAACCGTGGAGTTATTATTCTCATTTCTAGACAATGACATTTCTCTCTTCAAAAGCTTACTTTGATACCACTTGTCATGGGCGAAATTCCTCTTGATGCTCTCATGCGACACTTAGCGCTCTTTACTATACTAAGGAATGCTAAGTTCAGCCTGAAAGCCATATACACAAGTTTAGAGAGAGAAAGTAGAGAGAGAGACTTTGATTATCAACTCAATTCTACTTAATGTTTGGATGATTAAAAATGAGGAGAGATCCCCTATATATACAAATGGCTCCTTATAATGGATGGTTGAGATTTATTCAATCTAACGGTTACAATTGAATTTTATCTACCTACCTTACCTACCCTACCTACTATTATACATTAAATCTTAACATCTTTGGAACCTTCTTAAAACCTTCTAGCTTCTAGAATCTTCCTTAAGTCTAAGCTTAGGCCTTTCTCTTCTGATGGATCATGAGAACTTCATACATATGTCTTCTTTGTCTTGTGTCTCATACTCAAGGTTATGTTGAGCGTATCTCAAAGGCCTTAGAAAATTAGTTGGTGACATAATGCTCTTAAAAATTGGATTATAAACTCTACATAATACATGCACATAAAGATGACATTTTTAAGTTTTTAAATGTCCTAAGCTTCCAAATAATAAGGCTTTAACCTAATAATAAATCACGAATTTAGATGAACATGCATTCTTCAACTTAGATGATGAGATGCTCTCTCTTTTCCTCTAAAAAAAGTAATTGAAATGAGCTTTAAGTGCCTAAGGGGTATATCAGTAGGGTAGCTGGTATTGCATCTCACTTCCACTAATGTCATATACAAATAAGAATTTGTTGCTTTTGAAAACAATGTAATTTCCGTACTATCAATTGACTTGCTTGCAAATAAAATACTTGGATTTTATAATAGAAATAGTGAATATCAGCAAGCGTATAGGTTTATTGATAGTACATGGAGAATAACCAAGATCATATTTTATGGTGAAGGAAAAAATGTGGTTGGAAAGATGGCTAAGTACTAGAATATGTAGTTCTACTCTAACCTTGGTAAGTCGATTTAACTCTCTCAAATAAAAACATAAAAGTTCACTAAATGAAAAGAAAAGCTACAATGTAATTAAGCATAGATTTTAGTAAATTTCTTAGCATCCGAATGTTGATTTCTTTACGATTAGGAGGTAGAAGCAGCAAGCAAACAAATGTTTAGATTTTTGTGGCCATGCTATTAGGGTATTCATGATAGTCTAAACTTGGTTTTACTTACACTCACAGAATTTACTCACATTGTATTACAAATCACTCATTTACACTATCAACTAGCTATTTAAGCTTTTTCACCACTTAAATAACTTTGTAAAGATTGATTTCTCATCTCAACCAATTTTAGTTTAAGGTGAGTATAAGGATTTGAACTTAATTTTCAAGAATTATGTGTCCAAATTAGAAATTCTAGGTTCTAATCGAGGTTTTCAAATCCTATTACGGCTTCTAGACTCTATTAGGATAACGAGTGGGGAGGCCTAATGTATAGGAACTGTTACCTAGCTCAGCATTAATCCAACGCTCAAGTTATACCTAATTTTTCTACAGAACTAAGTAAAACTTCCAAGTATACATTATCACAATATAAAAACATCAATGTTGATACCTAATTCTTGCCCGACCCAAGGCCTATCTTACTAGAAAGCCCATCAAGAAACGTGCGAATGAATAGTAAGCTCATACTCTATACCACGATTGACTCATTGAGCCATGCAACATCTCACCCAAGTAGATTGCCTTGATCATCGAGCCCCTGCATGCTAACTACCTAGCGTCAACTTGGGTCTTGGCTCTCTTAACCGAGCAACTATCGACCCTTCCCCTAATGTCTTAACTCAACCCTTGTCTTTAATGCTTATTCTTTATTGTACTCTATTAATGGTCATCTGACATCTATGGTATAGCCAGTGCATTTGATAGTCCCTACCCTTATAGATGTTAGACCTCTTTGCTATAGATCTGGTTGCTAGGCCGATTATGGTCAACCGTCTTTAAGGCTACCCAGTCTCTACCATAGCACATGTTACCTGCTGGTGACCAATAAAAGTGAACCTTAGACCCCCATATGTCTAGATAATCCCCATAAAAAGGTATTAGGCACTATAAGGTAAGGGAGGGAGACTCAGATTTCTCTTACTCCTCTCGACTCTTGAGTCCCTCTCGATTTTGACATACATATAGAGGATAAGCACTACCCCTTAGGTCCTTAATGCTCACCTATTCTTTCCCTTAGTCCTCTTTACTAACTTGAGCGTTAGAAGGCCCTCATGGCTATACCCATAGGGGGATTTTTGTGGGGATTAAGGAGCAAGGGCAGCGATCTAGGCCCATTCCATCTAAGCTCTACTCAAGCCCATTTATTCCCAGGTGATTCATTCATAATCAACCTTTTAGTACCTACTATTTCAAGTAACCACATATACAATGGCTAAAAGCATAAATACTAATCCACATGCTTAATAGAAAAGGGTTTTTAACACGTCCCAACAAGGCAGAGCTGACCAAATCCCTTTACTACAACATATATTAATACCCTCGCCACCTGAAAATGAGAATGCCAGAGTTCTATAGCTTAGGTTGCTTATCCAACAAATGCTTAAAGAGAACATAAAATATCAAGAATCTATTGCAGCTCTACATAAAGATGTCACATTATTAAAAAATGCATCCTAAAAACACATGATCGAGGATGCAACCATCAACTCTTCCCTAAAACTAAACAAAAATGACGACTTGCGTACCATATGCCTAATGCGTTCAAGTGATCGGATTTAGCACAATCAACAATCACATGAAGATCTGTATGAATGGATGAATTGTAATCATGGGAAAATGCAAGCACATAGCAACAAGCAGACCAATCGACGATCTATTACCAAAACAGTCTCCAAAGGACTATGAAGACAATAGTGTGGAAGACCCAAATGAGCATATCTATCGTGCCTTTAGCGTACGCGATTAAAAGAGAGTCGAATTATCTATATGAGCATCATGCTCCACACTAACAAAAAGCCCATTCATCCCCTATATCATCAAAGAAATGTTGCTTGCAGGCGTAAGGCTACCATACCTGAATACTTATGATGGCACCATTGACCTAGACGATCACCTTATCCACTTTTAGACAATGATAAACCTCCACAACTTCTCAAACGTCATCACATGTTAAGCCTCCCCCAGTAAACTAGCAAAAGTTGCTTTACTCTGGTTTAATACCCTCCCTGATGCCCCTGTCACCTCATTTAATAACCTAGGAGGAAGATTCCAACAACATTTCCTAAGCTCTTAAGTCCTAAGGAGAGACTCTTCCATGCTCTACAATGTTAGATAATGTCCTAACGAAACCTTATGAGCATACCTCAAGCATTTTAGTGAACAAAGCTACAAGTATCTAAGCTCGACATCGAAACAGCCTTATAAGCGCTTCTTATGGGCATGGACCCCAACAGAAGGCTATTCAACATAGTCTCATTGGACAAACCTAATAACTTAGACGATTTGATGCAAGTAGCCAAAAAATACGTAGCTTAAGAGGATGCCATCAAAGCTTGGTTTGAAGTAGATGACAATATTTGCATGTCAGCAAAGGATTACCTAGGGCCTCATGACCCCATATCGTAACCCTTAGCACATGATAGAAGAGATAACTAAAGATAGAAATTCCGAGACTACACCTCATACACACCCTTCAGTAAACCACTTGGTGAAATCTTGTATGAGGTTTAAGAAAAGCTCCTGCGACCAACTAATGCTAGCGAAACCTTAGAAGCGGTGAAATCAGGGAAGTATTTTGACTACTACAAGATATACAAACATAACATTGACGAGTGCTACCATCCTAAGAATGTAGTCGAAGGCCTTGGCCTTGTCTACAAAGGCCGCATCAACTACCTTATCGTAGATGAGAAAAACCATATCCAATGGCTAACCCAGTGCCACTAAGTAGAACAACAATAACAATACCACAATAAATAGACCAATGCCCTACTAGACGAATAGAATTGCTAAGGATGGAAAGGTAAATCAACACCATATTTGAAGGACCCAACCTCTACTCAAACATCATAACCATTACAGGCCAATACGACGTATACCTCATAAGAACTACGAGGTCAAGGATTAAAATTGCAATCACTTTCACTAATGCAAGCGAACAGGTAATCAATCTACCTTATAGTGATGCTCTTATCATAAATGCTAAAATTGAATACTTCACATCCCTAAAACGTTCATCGATAGCAGAAGTTCAATAGACATAATTTTTTACAATGCTTATGAGCAAATGAAGGAACAACTTAAAGAACCCTAATATCCATATAGACATAGCCTCATAGGGTTCGGAGGAGGCAAACTAGTGCTAGTAAAAGGAATCATCACCTTACTTGTTTGACTGGGTGACAACAGGTACATCACTACATAGTTGATAGATTTCGTCATTGTTAACCTTTGGTCATCATACAGTGCCACCCTCGGCCAACCAAGCATTATAAAATTCGATATGCTTATCAGCCAAAAATGCATCAAAGTGAGGTTCATGACACTTACTGGTGAAGGTGAGGAAAGAGGTGATCAAACCTTGTTTAGTTCACTTTACCTCAAAGCTTAATCCAAAAATAACACCATGAACATTGATGAGTTCCTATTTACATATATTCTATGTTGTGATTTTGAATGATTTTCCTTTGAAATTCAAGTTTATTTTTAGAAAATAATACTTAATTTAGTAAAATCTTGTTTTCTATATTTTGAAATGATCTATAGAAGAATAGGAGAAGATAGAAACAAGTTTTACTCAATTTAGAGTTAAAATGAAAAAGTTATGAAGGTTTGAAGATCGATACAATCAAACGACATGATTGTGTCATTTCTAAGTCAATTTGGAGCCAATTTTAAATTACCACAGCAAGTCCTAAGACCAAAGGACATAGTCATATCCCTAGTCATGTCATTTCTAATTTTGAAAAAAAAAAAAGAAAAAGAAAAAGAAGAAGACGTAAAGGTAATGAGTTACATGACTAAGGGATAAGTCTTGTCCTTAGTTATGTCATTTTTATTTTTTTATTTCCTATTTAAGTGTCGTTAGGGTTTTTTTAGAGGAAACTTAAGCATGTCTTTTTGAGAGACTTTCAAGAACCAAACATTCAAGACAGTAAGGAACTTTAAGACATCAAGATTCAAATTTTTGCTTTGATTTATGATTTATTCTTCTACCTTTCTTTTAGATTTTACGCAAGATTATTGCTTTATTATGCATAGAGAGTAGATCTTTTATATCTAGGTCTTGTGGAACCTAGATCTATGCATGTGACATTGATTTTATTAAATCTAATAAATTCTTTACTTGATTCAACTGTGTGTACTTGATGTTTTAGATCATTATTTCTGCGGGTAGTGATCTAAAATTTGATATCATATAAGAGAATTGAGACATTTTTTATATGATTAGATCTAGGTATAGTTGATAAAGATTCTTGCAAGATTAGAGATACTTTACATAGTCTTTCTAGAATCTGGATTAATATCACTAGAGAATTTGTTGTGCGATAATACGATCTTAGGTCATACTATTGAGAAGAGATTTTAATAAGTGATCTTAAGATTAAGGTTAATAGACTTAAGAAAGTGATTTACTTTAATAAAGAATTATCCTCATCAAGAAAGAATAAAGAAAGAGTTAGATTGTCTTTAGAGAAAGTTGCATGTTTAGGTCTAAGAGAAGCAATGATCTAGATATGTTATCGAATCTTGAATTAATTTACACTTTGATTGCTTTCTTGTTTAAGTTGTTGAATAATTCTTAATTAGTTGTTAATTTATTAGTTGCTACAATTTAATTTAGGTTATTTATGTTTCTTGAAATTTAATTTGCTAGTTAAGTAATAGAGATCTAGCGAGTATTAACAACCAAAGTCTTTAAGGGATCAACATTTGGATTTAATTTGCTTAATATAATTGATAGGTACGCTTGCCTCATATCAAACATCGAATCAGCCATCCCCTTTGCTTTGGTAGTATGGGGAGAGCCTGCAGAAAAGATCGAGGAAGTCAAGTTATCTTACATGCCAAGAATGACAACTAGAATAGGGGTAGGATTGCTAAATGACGACAAGGCTGAAATCACAGACTTCCTTAGGCAAAATACAGATGTCTTTGCATTTGCCCAAAAGAGATGCCAAGCATCATCAACATACTAAAGGCTACCCATCACCTAAATGTCAATGTTGTTGCTTGACTTATCAAACACAAGAAATGACACTTCACCTCGAAACCCCAAGCAACAATTGAAGAAGAAGTGTAGAAGCTGCTCCAAGTAGGCTTGATCAAGTAAGAAAAGTACCTTACTTAGCTTACCAATACAATACTCTTAAAGAAAGCAAATGGCAAATGATGAATGTGTGTCGATTAAGCTGATCTTAATAAGGTATGCCTTAAGGATTGTTTCCCCTTGCTATACATAAACCAGCTCATTGACTCGACATCTGGTCACTTGCTTCTCAGTTTCATGCATATTACTTAGGTTATAACCAAATTTAGATGGCTCTTAAGGATGAAGTCTACACATCGTTCATTATAGACCTTGGGATCTATTGTTACAAGGTAATCCGCTTTAGTTTAAAAAACACCATAGCTACATACCAAAGGCTAATCACCCACAGCTTCAAGCCATAAATTAGTAGGAACATCGAGGTCTATGTCAATGACATGATTATTAAAAGCAAAATAACAAAAGGCTACATTGGCGACCTTTGTAAGACATTACAAACTTTACTAGTTCCAAATGAAACTTAATCCCAAAAAATGCATCTTTGAGGTAGCATCAATGAAATTCCTTAGTTTCATGGTGATAGAGCGAGGGATAGAAGTCAACTTAGACAAGATTAAGGAAATCCGAGACATGTAAGCACGGACAAAAACCAAGGAGGTATAGCAACTAACAAGAAGGATCATTGCCTTGAATCAGTTTGTATCTGTAAACAAATGCACGGAATTCTTCAAGTTATTGAAAAACCTCATTGATTTCAAGTGGACAACTGAATGTCAAGAAGCATTTGATGAACCAAAGGACTTTTTGGTGACCTTACCCATACTTTCTAAGCCAATCCTTGGAGAAGAGTTATATAGGTACCTCTTACTCAGCGATAGAGCACTATCTTTGGTCCTCGTTTGAGTAGATGGCCATAAACATTGGCTAGTATACTATTTTAGCCACATCTTACAAAGGTTAGAGCTTAGGTATACGAAAGAGGAGAAGTTTTCCTTTGTAGTGGTTATTGTAGCTCGAAAGCTTCGGCCTTACTTTTAATCACACCTAATTGTCATACTAACAGATATACCACTTAGAGCTATCTTTTAAAGGCTTGACACCTTAAGCAAAATGATAAAATACTCCCTCGAGTTCAATGCCCATGGAGTTTATTTCACTCCAAGCATAGGTCCTTACCGATTTCATAGCTAAGTACATTGGAGTGGACGAGCATCAACTTGGGTTCACATACCTATCTAGACCTTCCATGTTGATAGCTCCTCCACTAAGTTGGGGTAGGGGTGGGGCCGGTATTACACTATAAGGCTCGTACGGAACAAAGATTCTCAATGCTCTGAAGTTTGGTTTTCCAATAAGTAGCAATGAAGCTAAGTACGAGACACTCATCATCAATTAAAGATTGCCAAAGACATCAGAGTGGAGAAGCTTAGCATGGATTCAAATGCCATGTTGGTGTTATAGCAAATTAAGGGAGAGTATGAAATAAAAGCAGAAACGATGGTTAAGTATCTGCACATGGTGTAAGGTTTGCTCATGGAATTTACATCATGGGAAGTCAATAAGATCCCTCAAGCAGAAAATGGAGATGTAGGCAGACTATCTCAGATAACCTTGCTCGTTATCCTTACATCACATGATAGCAACAAGTCACTCTTCATACAATACCTCCCTAAGCGAAGCACAAAGGTATAGCAGTAGGAAGTCCTCCAAGTATGAGAAATGAGTCCCGAGTCCTCTTGGATGGACCCACTCACATAATATCTCAAGATAGGGGTGTCACCCAAATACCGAGCAGAAGCAACTATTGCTGAAGATAGAGTACTCTACTCCTCAAGTGCCTTAAGAAAGAAGAGGGTACCCATGTCCTCGAGGAGCTGCATGAAGGAATTTGCAGTAACCACATTCAGTCCTAGGCACCATAGTTCAAGCACTCAAGTTAGGTTACTACTGGCCAACGATGAAGGAAGACACCAAGTCCTTTGTTTAGAAGTGTCGCTCAAGCTAGAAATATGCATCAATCACTCACGCCCTCATTTCAGAATTGCAACCTTTGACAAGCCCCTGGCCTTTTGCATAGTGGGGATTAGACATCTTTAGCCCCTTCTTAAAGGCATTGTTGCACCAATAATTCATCCTAATGGCAGTGGATTACTTCACCAAATGGGTAGAGGCATTGGCTATAACTACCATCACAGCTTAAGCCACTAAAGGATTTGTATTCACCCACATACCATCCTACTTTGGGGTGCTATATAAGTTGATCACTGATAATGGGAGGCGATTTAACAATGACCAATTTAGAGGGTTTTGTGATAAACATAACATTAGGCTATACTACACTTGGTCACTTACCTTCAGACCAATGGCCAAGTTGAAGTTATCAACAAGATAATCCTCGATAGCTTGAAGAAAAGGGTAGATTAAGTAGGAGGTAGGTGGGCTGATGGGCTCTTGAACATCCTTTGGGGATATCGTATGACACATAGGACCTTAACCAAAGAAACCCCATTCCGCTTTGCATTTTAAGCTAAGGTTATCCTCTCAATTGGGCTGGAGTTACCTACCAATAGGACCTAGCACTTTGATGTGAATACTAACTACATGGCCCTCTAAGTAAGCCTTGATACCATTGAGGAAGTGTGTGACACCACACAGGCCTACATAGTAGCTGATCAACAATGGGCTACTTAGTATTACAACTGTAATGTCAAATGCAAGGTCTTTCACCTAAGGTACCTAGTGTGTAGAAATTTAGAGGCTACCGACTTAGAAGAAGGATGGGGTAAGGTTACCCTTAATTAGGAGGATCTACTGTGAGTAGTGAAAGACGTAGGGAAAGGTACTTATCAGTTGGAATCCCTAAATGGATAGCTTATCACAAGGCATGGAGCGCCTATAATCTAAGACATCATTTCAATTAAGTACAATGACGAGATTAAAAGCATGTAACTTTGATTGAAATTAATAATTTGACAAGTTTTCTACACTTGCCTCTTTTTCTCTTTTCTTCCTTGTGCATGCACACAACCTTTATCCATACTAAGTCGTGGCCTTGAGTTGATTTTCATCCCCGAACACATGCCTAGAGTTAGTCTTTATGCTAACATGGTAGGCACCTACTAGGCATCGGTTTGCACTAGGCCCTAGCTATGGTCCAATTTTCATCTCTAAGCTTTTGTCCAAGTTAGTCCCTATACTAATGTTGCAAGCACTCCCATCTAGGCATTGGTTTACATTGAGCCCAAACCTTGGGTCGATTTTTATTCCCAAGCTATTGCCTAAGTTATTCCCTATACTAACATTGCAGGAACAATGTTAGAATGTCAATCTACATCGAGCCTTAAGCCTTATGTCAATTCTCATCCCCAAGCACCTTACTTGATTTAGTCTTTGTGCAACTCTATGGGCAATTATCCTTTTTAGAGTATTGATTCAGACCGAGCTCCATGCCTTAAGATGATCTTCATCCCTAAGTACTTACCTAAGTTAGTCATTACACTAACAGTACAAGCACCTTTCCATCTCCAAAACTCAACATAATTCTAAGACAAGTAAATGGAGCAGGTTCATACGAAGCCATTACGGTTAAATAATAGGAAAAGATAAGATAACAGACAAACTATGATGAGTGGAAAAAGAAAGTGCTATTCCATTAACAAAATGATGTATAAGGCTTTATAGGCCAGTATGCCAATGCCAATTACATTCAAAAAAGAAAAGAAAACTACAAAGGCATAAGCCCACACCCTATACTATTGCCTAATGCTAGGCTTGAATAATTACTCTCAACTTTGATTCGGCTTCTTGCTATAGACCCTTCTCTAAGAGGACCTACTCTCAACTTTGACTTAACCCATAAGCTCCAGAGGGATAGTTGTAACTACATCCTTAAGTTTTAGTTGGGCTAAGTTCCAAATTGCGAGGACCCTAGTGATACTCGACCTCCAAGTGAAGGCCCCCATTCCACCCAGTAGAGTTACTCTTCCATAGAAGTAGGAATGGGGATAGTTAATCCAGCCACTCTACTTAAAGCTTGCTTAGGGGTCCTTTTGGCATCAATGTAAGGTTGATGCTCTACCCAAATCAGCTAACCTCCCATCAGAGAAGCTCAAATGGGGAGATGAGGTATGATTTGCCTACCCTACTTGAGCTACCCATAAAATAAACCAGAGGACTTGTGAAGTAGAGGATTCCCTATAAGCACCTTGGTTAACAGGTTGAGATGGAGAAAAAGGCCCCCTCTATTGTCGTAATCACCGTAGCTCCCTCCACTTACTCAAATTCATTTAGGACAGCATATAGAAGAATTGCCTAAAACCTCTTGTAGACGAGCAACTCCATGGTGAGGCTACTACAAACTGGTGGTAGGTTACACTTGAGCCTCTCCCTTTGCTAGGTATTACTAGGGTAGAAAGAAGGAAGGACCTAGAGACCATTGTACACCTCTTGGTCATAGCTCAGGGGCTACCCCCAATTGTTAGGCAACTCTCTATACCTTACAATCATAACTCAAGGGGAGGAGCTAAGGAGACTTCCTCCTTAACTTGATTACTCTATCTCTAAGTTTGATTGCCTTCGACATACTCATGCCAAAGGAAAAAAGTAAGCCAGCTTTCAACCATAGCCTATAAAGGTGTTTGCTATTGCAAAGCAAGGACCTATGCAACCTTTATATAGAGGGCTTAAAGTACACCCCCCCCCCCCAACTGTATATGTGGTAATCATTTGACGACTTAAGTGCTCTGGAAACCTAAGTGATGCCTTGGAAAACAGCAATGTGCCATATAAGCATTGAATGGCTTCTAAAAAGCACCTGGCTTGAGATGATACATTCGTTAGGTGTACATACTGCTCAAAATGAACCTTGCTAAGAAGATTACTTATTGCCAAAAACAGATTCACTCGATTAAGCCTACTCTATTCGAAAGATCCCACGACATCACTAAATGATTTACTTTAGCGCACTTGTCATCTTCAAGTGATGAGCCTATGCTAAGGCCTAGTGGAGCCATAGCTTTCGTGATCACGAGGGGGAGCACCAATGGATTACTAGCGAGTAGGAAGAGGTAACCTACTTGGGGAAAAGGTGTTCAAGAAACTTCATGGAAAGATAAGAGGAATCGATCTACTCGAAAGCATCATTAGCAACACAAAAGATTAGAATAAAATAAAGTCTAAATGTGAGGCACCAATACATAAGTAAGGAAAGATAACTAAGGAAATGGTAAACAACATAGAAATAATCCAATCACAATGACAAAGCGTTTCCATTCTAGTTGATGATAATTACATTTGAGAAGGGGAAACCAGCATTTCGATTCCCCTTAAGTGGAAAACAAAAGGAAAAAAAGAAATAGTGGGCACACATCACTTGAATCACCAACTAAAACAATAAAAAAACAAAGTCACCCCTAGCCTACTCGACAACAACACCCTCTCCTTGACTTTCCTTCTACTTTTCCTCCTATTGTTAACCTTTTCGATCCCTTCCCTTGTCTTCCTTAAGGTTTGTGTTGGACCTACTATTGGAACTACTTGATGAGTTACCAAAAGATTTGACTTACTCCTTACCACTAGTAGTAACCTCGAGCTTGTCTAACTAATGAAGGAAAGACCAATTAGTTGCGAGTATATTTTGGCAAACTTGCCATCAGACCTCTT
This sequence comes from Lumnitzera littorea, assembly GCA_024138015.1. NCBI lineage: Eukaryota > Viridiplantae > Streptophyta > Magnoliopsida > Myrtales > Combretaceae > Lumnitzera > Lumnitzera littorea. The sequence goes on along the minus strand of JAMXBB010000009.1, from coordinate 52,121,826 downwards.
CGTCCATAGCATATTTAGCATTGGTGAGGGACTTCTTAATCAAGCAGTCATCAAGGGTCTCCATAAAAAAGTCTTGCTTAAGCTTAGGGGTTAGATCCTTCCCCTTCAAGAACTTTGCCTCCTTTGCATGAACTCAATTCATAACCCTTCCAACTCTTGCTCCTTGGCCTCAAGCTTGGTTTACATGGTGGATAACTTCTCCTTAGCAACCTTGCTGGAGTGTTTAACCTTTTTCAGGTCACCCTTTAACTCGTCGAACTACCCAACTAACTCCTTGTGCTTGTATTGCTACTGAATGTGACAACAAGGTCACTGCGCACCTTCTTCTCCTACTTTAGTGCCTCTTGGAGCCTCTCTACTTTAGCCTTCACTCAACTCCCTATTGACTGCTAGTATGCTCGGTTTTATATAAGGATAAACTCGAGAAGATCATATAATTGCGAGTACAATGCACAGTTAATCAACAGAGCAAGACCAAATGCTTTAACAAGAACTATGAGGAACTCACCTCATTATGCCTCATCAATAACTTTATCGAAGCCTCCACATCGCTCTCATTAGCAAATAGTCACTCGAAGTACATTTGTAGTTGGTCTAACCTTTATGAAGGTCCATCTATGGACAAAGGATGAGGTGTTCGCCTGTTGTGATGAGATAATGGAGTACTATCCTCGTTGTCAAGGATCTCAGTGGTGGGTAACGCAACATTTTAAAGGGTTTGTTCTGAATCCTCTTGTTGCACGTTTGCCTGATTACCTCCTACCTTGGGCCCCTCGTGAAGCACCCACAACCTTGGCTTGGCCCCCTTAGAATGGCTCACTACCAGAAGCTACTTGCATAGGCTTGAACTAACTAGAGGTACACCTACCAAAGTATCATACGTAGCATGCTGAACCACCTTGAGAAGCATTTGTTGCCTCCCATCCTTCTTCTTGGATCTTTTTGAGGGGTGTTGTGAAGTCTCCCCTTCTTCCTCCATAACAAGTTGTTTTCTCTTTTGTATCAACTTTGACGTACCCTCTAATTGCCTATCCTGTACAGCGGGCACCTTTACCCTTACCCTTTCGATAGCTAACTCTATAGCTATAAAAAAAACCAACAAACTCATTAAGTAATCAAATAATACGAAAACAACGTACTTACTATGCTGAGGATGAGTAGGCCCGATGTTCCCTAATCTAATGATGAAGCGATGTAACAGATAGCTAAGCACTCCTCATCAACAAAGGGTAACAAATACTTGTCTTCACTCTAAATAGCGGTGAACCACTTCTATTCTTGCGACAGATAGATTAAGGATTGAGCTTCTTCTACTTTGCTAAATTCAATAGATTGATATTGGTCATGGTATCCTCATCTACTAGATCGCTTAACTTTCTAACTCGAATAGGCTACCTTTACTAAGATGGGAAACCCAACGGCTCAAGGGTGTGAGCACAATAGGAGAACTCTTTCTAGTCATCGACTTTATTTGGTTGATTACTGAAGATCTTCATCGCCCACCCTTGGTTGGCAATATATATCTAACCATTAGCTACCCTTTTCACGTAGAAGAAATGCTTTAACAGTTGCATTGTTGGCTTTCGCAGTTCCCATAGGCACAACGCCTCAAATGCAAGTAGATGTACCCATGCATTGGCATTAAGTCTCCCTAAAGTAACCTTAAAATAGAGGAAGAACCCTATTAAGAACTCTGAAAAGGGAAACCGAAGACCTAGCTTAAATGACTTTGCATAAATACTGAATGCTTGGTCATCTCTTATATCGTATGCCCGTTGTCCACCTATGGGTCCCTCTATTCCCTACTTGAGCACTTCTACAACTGCTTAACTCATAAGCCTCATCTTCTCCTCATTTGCCACATACGCAATATGGGTATACACCTTATTGTTGGTGTTATACACAGTAGCTCCTCCTCTTTGTCCTCCTTGCCATCTGCAGGAGATACATTATGGGGCCTCCACTGTACACACTCTCTCCTCTTTACCGAAGATAGTATCAACCCCTCATCATTACATACAGTCGCTATCATTTCGAGGGTTATAGCATTATCACCCCCTTCTTAGGCTAAATCCTTGCAACCCTTGTCCACTTCCCTCAAAATGTATAGACAAGAAGACTCACTCTACTGATTGGTTATGCTTTGGTCAACCATTATCAAAGATCAATGAAGAAAGAAAATTATAAAAGGAACTAGCTCATGAGTAAGAAATTTGTTGGTCTCCCTTAATTTGACAACACAAAGTGAAAAATGAAGACTTGTCTACTTCCTTATGTAGACAATTAGGGAAAGAAGGAAAATGGTTTTTCTACTCTTGGAGAATGAACCTATGAACGGATGTACACCAAGCCTCAACTATCCACACGTCCTAATTTGTAAGCCAAGGGTACCGATTAATCTGCGCATATGGATTGTTGATGTGGCTTGACAACAGAACGCCCTATACGCATAGTTACCCTTAAGGGATCATCAATGTATGCTACATTTATCAACAAAGGTCATCATGACACTTTGAGTAGTCCAACAATCGCATCACTCATGTTGGATGACAATGTATAAGAAAACAAACCCAACTAGAGATGCCAAACGTTATGCTGCTAAACAACAAATGCAAGCACCTCTGCTAGAAGGAAAGGTAGCCTTGCTTCATCCTAATCACCCTACATAGATAACTATCCTCATGTCTTAAACATTAAAGAGAATGGAGGGACAGGTATTGATACCCCCTACACAGATAGCTCCCCAGCACTAGCCACTTGGCATCAACTCAAGTCTCAACTCATTCTTAATTGAGCACTTGCCAATCCCTCCCTCAACGTCCTAACTCAACCTTTATCTTTAGCGCCTACTCTCTACTGTAGTCCATTAATGGTCATCTAATATCAATAGTACGGTTGGCATACTTAGTCCTTTCCCTTGCAGATGTCAAACCTCTAAGCTACAGATCTAGTTGTTAAGCTGATCATAATCGACTGATGAACTACCGACCTCTAGCCATCTTACTCATGCATGCCTCAAAGTCCTTTAGTCTCTTGTTAAAAGGATTCTCTCTCATTAACCTGTAGAGGACAAGATACAATATACAAAAGAAAGACGGGCGAATTCCTTGAATACTCAACTTAGATACACCTTACCTGATGAGAATCAAGCTATTAGACCATTAACTTACAACCGAGCCCGAGGACTAGAGGGACTAACAAGATGAACCCTTCTGCTCTAATCGACTCTTGTCGAGGACAAGTATCTCCTTGTCGACCTATTTTGCAAGTCGAGCTAAATAACTGCCTATTTCTCAAAGATTGTGTGCTAAGAAATAAGATGCCGAGACAACTGCCAATCTTCACTCTCTTACACTCATGCTCGAATTGACCCCTTACCCGGCTTTAATCTTGCTAAGATGCTGAGAGAGACTTTGGACTGATCCTTACCTACCCTTGCTCAGACAACCAACTTGATTGCACACTTTTGTTTGTACCCTCCAACGGCCTCACTAATGTATCTCTGCTATATGTATAGGGCTACGTCCAACTAATCATTACTTTTTCTTAAATATTCATTTTTACCCTTTTGTATTCTTGTACATTACTTATTTAGGGTAATACCCTTTTTGTCTTTTCCCTTTTAAGCAAGTTACACTAACTTAATAGGTATAAATACCTTTGTATTTGTAGCCGCAAGTAGATGATCATCAATATAACTAAATATTCTTCTTTACGTAAATACTGTTTCTTTACTCTCATTTCACTCTTATCATAATCCTTAAGTAAGGATAGGTGGTGAGTAACCTTACTAGAATAATTCATTTGTCATATCAAGTTGTGCCGTAAGTCCTCGAAAGTTCCATTGGTGCATCATATCCATTAGAGCTATTCATGGGTTTTTTGCTTACTTTTTCATTCACATTTGTCCTTTTGCACATTCCCCATCACTACCTTTTTAAGCTTTCAGTAAGCTTGGAACCATTCAGCGACCGACCTTGTCTATTCTTAGTTACGGTTCGCACCATTACCCTATTTTAATCTTTGTGCCATTGTCAACCCATCATTTACTATAGTCGACTCGCCAAGTGTCACGGCCGAGGCCCTGTATACATCAAGCCCTGCTTCAACCATCCAAACCCATATGTACCGAGGTCAACTTGTTGAGTGTCGAGGCCTAAGCCCTTGTATGTTGAATCGTTCTCTTCTAACCTACTACATAATGCCATCTCTTATTCGTCTCAATAGCTCCTGATACTGCCCATCTATAGCCGCCACACCATGAATGCAACTTAGTTGCTGCGCCTAAAGATTCCTTAGTATGGACCCATTAACGAGTTGCCACTTATCCATCATTTTTCTGATATTGTACTATTATTTCTTTTCATCATTTGTCCTATTTATCCCTTACGTACATACTAAGAATCCCTTTCTTCTTTATTCTTTTTATAATTTTCCTTATTTATAATGTTGTTTTATGAACTTACTATAAATAGTCCCTTTTTACTATAGCTAGACTATCTTACATTCCTATTAGATATTGAATATACTTATTCTTATGAGATATTTCTCTCTAAGTATAACCTCCTTATACTCTTATCTAATCTTGCTGAGTAACTCGAGATTAGTGGTAAGTGGACCTTGACATTAGCTTGTGCATCATATGAAGTAAAGTGTTGAGTTGTTTGTATTCATTGGTGAGTTACATCCTTTAAGTAGCTTTACGTAAACTATTGTGCTTCTCAGCTTCTTCACTTTATTTTCTTTGTTATTATGAAGGACCCATTTGGTTTCCTTTCCTTATGGTAAGTCTTAGTAATTACTGAGCTCTTAGGCATATCATATAATCTTGGTATCAGAGCGTCAAGTTGCAATTGAAAGATGCGTTAAAGTAGTTCATATTAGTTTATTGTTTTGAAATACCCTATTTTCCACTAGAAGAATAGAGCTAGTACATTGTTTATTGTTAGATTCATATTTTCTAAGTGTATGTAGAAATTTCTTGTGTGTGTAGAGTGTTTTTTGAAGCTTTACCTTGAAAATGTTGAATCTTAGTGTTCAAGCAAAGATTAATGATGTTGAGAGTAATGCTTGTAGTCATAGTCATGTTAACCTACAAACCCTACGAATTACTGATAAGCATATACAAGACCTTACTACCATTATGGTCAATTTGGTTGTCTCTGTGCAAAGGGTCTTATAGACTCGACCTTAGGAAAGAATTGTTGTTGAATACGGTTGAGAGGTAAGAAAAAGACCGAGAGGCAAATGGATGAGCAATGAGCACTAGAGCCAATTAATATGAACTAAGCTTTACCCCGATGTGTCAATAGAGTTGCTAAAAGGAGACTAGAGTTAGATGAGGTTAAGGAGTATGATGAAGAGGAGCAATATGATGGCATTGAGGAGTACAAGCTGAAAGCTCCTATAGGAGCTGAGCATCTCAAGGTATAGATTCCAAGCTTTAATGGGTTTAGTAGTACTGATGACTACTTAGGTTGGGAGGAGAAGATAAAAAAGATATTTGACTTTTAAGACTATGAGGATACTTCTTTTATCAAAGTAGCTGCACTAGAGTTTTCAGGACATGCAGCAATGTGGTGGAAAAAGTTGCAGAATGTGTAACAGAGAGCCTGAAGTGAGATCCGGACATCGAATGAAATGAAGAGAGTTTTGAGGAGCAAATTTGTTCCAAAATACTATGAACAAGACACTTTCCGGTGACTCTAAGACCTAACGTAAGGAAATAGATCAATAGACAAGTACGTCTGAGAATTCCAATTGTTGATGATTTGATGTGATGGCGACAAACCCAAGACCCAAATTGTTGATAGTTAGTTTTTGCTCATTTGACATACTCATTCATTCGGCCGCCAATATGTCGAATAGTTGAATCTCTCAGCATACGTCTGGATAGATAACACATGGTATTTATGTTGAGTAGCAGAAATTCGTTCTTAGTTTGAATTCAAGTTCATGGCGCAAACGGTTATCATAAGTACGGTTATAATACATAACCGCTTGCTCTCCCTATATATCAGAAGAGATGTCAAATAAAAAAACTTCCACATGTTTTAACAGTTACTCCGACAACTGTTTTAGACACTACAATCACCTATAAATATTGGAAAGAAACTTTGTAAGAGCTCTTTAACACTCTTTACTCACGTACTTTCTATACAAAGTCACCCTACTAACTTAGGTATCGAAGTGGCTGCACCAGACTAGCCCCAGTACCAAGCATTTCATTCTCTTTTGCAGGATTTTCCTTCATCCCAAAATTCACCAACAACATTTGGCACCGTCTGCTTTTCTTAAATATACCTACATGGTTAAAACAAAAGTGTCTAAGAGTGTAGGTGTTGGCACTACCTCCCAATACCCCGAAGTGGGAAGTCGGCATATTGATGAGCAACGATTAGCTAAAATCGAGCAACTTTACCTCAACTTAGCCAAAGAAAACGAAAAATTAAACAAAAAACACAAGCAAGTCCTTAACCTCCTCTATAGTAATATTAACCCAAATCTGACCCAAAATAAAGACCAAGGCAATCACAATGTTGAAAAAAGCGATGATTCCATTTATTCACCCAAGTTATAAAAAAAGTAAGCCGAGAATATGATAGGACCTTCAGCTCTTGCTTTTGAAAGGAATGACAAAGGCAAACAGTCGTAGCAGGTGCACCATACGGATCCTTCGCATGTCAACACCCTTGCTCCCCTAAGCAAGTAGTTCCAAATTAAAAAGAGTCCCTTTGTTCTACAAATTTTGGAGGAAGTGATACCTCAGCACATTAAGTTGCCATAGTTTAAGATTTATGATGGAACAAAGGACCCTGAAGACCACTTAGAGTACTACCGTAAGTTGGCTAAGTTACATGGTTTGAGTAATGTAGTGGCCTATCAAGCTTTTCCTTCAACATTGAGGGATGCAACCAACATATGGTTTAAACATTTGAAACTAAATACCATTTTATATTTTGATGAACTAGCAGAAGTGGTCCTTCAACACTTCCTTATAAGTAAACTTCCTGTTAAGGACTCCTCAATCCTTACCATAATTAAACAAAAGTTCAATGAATCAATCAGGGACTATTTAGCCAGATTTATGGCCGAGATAGTTCAAATCCCAGAACTAGACATGAGTATGACCCTTAATGCTGTAATCGACGGAGTCAAGCCCTATGGAGACTTTTTTAAGTCTCTTGCAAAGAACGAGCCAAAAACTTTTGCTGAGTTTAAGGCTAAAGCTATCTCATACATCTGTTAGGAAGACAACATAAAGGTATGACAGGAGGCCGACTAGAGTAAAGGAGATGGAAAGAATGACAAGTGAAGAAGTGCGAAGGATAGACTTGATACAGACAATGACTGCAGTATAAATATCGAAAGGAAGAGAACAAGGATCTCGACATACTCATCTTACATGCCTATCAATCATCCAATCTCGGATATTTTAATGGAGGTATGTAGGGAAAGAAGCATCCTCTAGTAGCCAGAAAGAATGAGAAGGAATCCCTTAAGGAGAAACTCCAATAAGTACTGTGATTTCTATTGTAATAAAGGTCACAATACAGATGAGAACATTCAACTCAAGATCGCAATTGAAGATGCGATCCAACATGGGCACTTGTGTAAGTTCTTAGTGCATGATGCTGAGAATATTGAGAGACCATCTCAGAGGAGACATGAGGAACAAGAGAATGACATACAGTTAACAGTAGCCGTAAGAGATGCAAGGGACATGAATTCTAGCAAAGCACTTAATGGAGTGACAAACACCATTGTTGGCAGACCTACTATAAGCCAATTGAGCTCTTTGAACTCAATTAATGTCAAGAATTATGTTTGTAATATTCAAGGAAAAAAGGTTAGGATCAACAATACAATATCTTTTAGAGAGGAAAATTTTGAAGGCATCCAAAGGCCGTATGATGACGCACTTGTCATCAATGTGAGAATCGCCAACTTCAAAGTTAAGAAGATTCTTATTGATACAGGAAGTTTGGCCGACATCATTTTTTAGCATGTCTTTGACCAAATGAGGCCATCAAAGCGCAGCTACAGTCTTACAAGTATGATCTTTATGTCTTCAACAATTAACCCATTCAAGTAACCAGAGTTAGTTCTTTGCCGATACAGATTGGTAATGACAAGCATATTATAGAGGATAAAGTAGACTTTCTTGTAGTCAAATGTTGGTCCCCTTACAACATGATAATGGGACAGCCATGCCAACATCTATTCAGTATTGTCCCTTCAACTGCACATCTTAAGGCTAAGTTCCCTACTCCCACGAGGGTTGGCATATGCAAAGGGGATTAGCAATTGGCATGGTCCTTATACATGAAGGCCTTAAGATGAGAAGAAGTATTTTAGGTTGAAACCTATCCAAAAGCCAAGTGAGTGGGCATCGAGAATGCTGAGAGTGATACTGAGGAAATTCCTTTAAGGGATGACCTAGGGAAAATGACAAGAATTAGGAAACCCTTGTTAATAAACACTTGGCAAAGTTTGATCAACTTCTTGCAGGCCAACATTGACATATTTGCGTGGTCTCCTTTAAACATATTGAGCGTCCTAAGAGAAGTTATGGTACACAAGCTCTAGATTGATTCGAATGTAAAGGTGGTCCAACAAAAGAATAGGCATTTTATACTAGAGCGACAAGCAGCAATAGAGGAAGAAGTCCAGAAGTTATTAAAGGTAGGGTTCATCCAGGAAGAGCCTTATCTGACTTGGCTAGCCAATTGTGTGTTAGTCAAGAAGTTTAACGCAAGTAGAGAATGTGCATAGACTTCACGGATCTTAACAAGGCCTATCCTAAAGACTGTTTCCCACTGCCAAAAATTGATTAGATGGTAGATGTAATTGCTGGACACACGTTACTTTCCTTTATGGATGCTTTTTCTAGTTATAACCAGATCAAGATAGATAAGGAGGATGAAGTCCATAGGTTTTTCATTACCAACTTTGGAACATATTGTTACACGGTGATGCCCTTTGGGCTTAAGAACGCCGGCGTAACATACTAAAGACTTGTTACTAAGATGTTTAAACCCTAAATTCACAGAAATGTCGAAGTGTATGTTGACAACATGATTGTGAAGAACGTGAAGGAAAATTGGCATATTGCCGACTTAGAGGAGACATTTGCCACATTAAGAAGATATAGCATGAAACTCAACCCACGGAAATGTGTTTTTGGTGCAACATTAGGGAAATTTCTCTGATACATGGTTACTTAACGCGACATTAAGGCTAATTTGAGAAAAAAATGAAGCCATAAGAAAGATGAAATCACCTCGCACGATTAAAGAAGTGCAGGAACTTACTAGGCGAATTGTCACCCTCAACAGATTCGTGTTGAGAAGTGCAAACAGGTGCATAAAATTCTTTAAGATTTTAAAGAATCCAAAAGAATTCAACTAGACTAACGACTGTGAAAGAGCTTTCAATGAGCTTAAGGAATTTCTTGCATCAACCCCAATACTCTCAACACCCATTCTTGGAGAAAAGTTATATTTGTACCTATCAATTAACTACCAAACGCTTTCATTTGTATATGTCCAAATTGACAGCAAAGAACATCAACTCATTTATTACGTGAGTCATGTTCTATAGGGGCCAGAGCTTCGGTATACAAAGATTAAAAAGTTTGTACTAATAGTGGTTCTTTTAGCACAAAAGTTAAAGTCGTATTTTGAAGCACATCAGATCATTGTTCTCACCGGGCATTGCAACGGCCTAATTCCTCGAGGAGGATGATGAAGTACACCTTAGAGCTTAGTGGCCTATGGTGTATAATATGAACCCAGAACGACATTAAAGGCTCAAGTATTAGCAGATTTTGTAGTTGAATTTACTGGTGAGGAAGATTGCTTGGAAATTGCCAAGAAGCTAATCTAGTTCCTTTATGTAGATGATTCTTTGACGTGAGAAGGAAGTGGTATAGGTCTAGTTCTTTAAGGCCCCCATAATGTCAAAGTTCATTACGCTCTAAAATTTGGATTCCCAGCCAGCAACAATGAAGCAGAGTACGAAGCTCTAATTACTGGATTGAAACTAACAAAAGAAATTGGTGCCGAGAAACTCGAAGTGTTCTCTGATTCCCAAATTAGGTCACTAGGAGTTATATGGCAAGGGAAGAAGAGATGAGCAAGTATCTATTGGTGGTAGGAACGCTCGTAGAAGAATTCCAATTTTTCTCCATTCACAATATTCCGAGAAGCAAGAATATTGCTATCGATAAGTTGTTGAAGTTGGCCAGTATGGCATTCCCTAAGTTGAGTGAGAAACTTTTCGTCGAGTTTCATCTACAGAAAAGCTTAACCACTTTCTCGCAAAGCTGTGAGTTGTCTCCTTGCTCGAGAGAAGAATCATGGATGGACCCCCTAGTGAATTATCTAAAAGATGGTGTTCTCCCTGAACTACATACTGATTGATGATCAGTTGTATAAATGTAGAATATCACAACCCTATCTTCGATGCCTACATCCAAGAGATGCCTAAAGGGTTTTGTTCAAGCTGCATGGTGGCGTATGCAGTAATCATGTAAAAGTGCAAATGCTATATGTCTGAGCATTATGACTCGACTACTATTAGCTAACTATAAGAGAAGATGCAAAAGAAGTTGTTTGGCACTGCCCCTAGTGCTAGAAGCACAAGTAGTTGAGTAATGCACCTGCAACAAAGTTATGTAGTTTAACTAGCCCTTGGCCTTTTGCTTAGTGGTGGCTAGATATTCTCGAACCTTTTCTGAAGTCTACCACCTAGCGATAATTCATTATTGTCGCAGTAGATTACTTTACTAAATGGGTAGAGGCCGAGGCAGTAGCAGTGGCGAAGATCACCAAGCAGAAAATAGTAGCATTTGTATTCAGCATTATCATATCAAGATTCGGAGTTCCCTACATGATAGTTACGAATAACGGCCTACAGTTTGATAACAACAAATTTCGGACATTTTGTGAGAAGTATGGTATTTGCCTTAACTATACGTCTATAGCGCACTGTCACGAATTGATAAGTTAAAGCTGTAAACAAGATGCCTTAGACGGAAGGTAGATTAAGTTAGAGGGAGATAGGTAGACGAACTGCTGAATGCCTTATGGGGATATCGAACCACTCATAGAACTACAACGGGAGAGACATCATTCAAGTTAGCATATAGCATGGAAGTCATATTACTAATTAAGCTAGACTTACCTAATCTACGATCACATAATTTTGATGTTATGCTTAATCAAGTTAGACTAATAGTGAATCTAGACACTATTGAGGAAATTCGAGATATTACAAGAGCTAAGGTCGTGGCATACCAGCATAGAGAGGTAAGGTACTACAATTAGAAAGTGAAGCACAAGGGTTTCCAACTTGGAGATCTGGTTTACTGTAAGATGGAAGCCACAGGTGTGCGAGCAAGTCAAGGAAAGCTTGGCATGAATTGGGAGGATCCTATTAGGATTTGAGAATTGTTGGTAAGGGGGCTTATCGACTAGAAAGGTTAGATAGATATATCATCCCTCAAGCATGGAACGTCGAGAATCTGAAATTATATTTCAAATAATCTGTTGGATGATTTTTATTACCACTCATTTGGCGACTGCCAACTTGTTTGTAAGACTACAGTAGTTATTTGAAAACTACATTTGAAGTCTCATTATGTATGTTTTCGTTATAATTGTCGAATTAATGAGTTTTAGGCTACACGAAAAATGAACTGATCTACATTCAAGCCTAATGCAGTTAATGAACTATACAAATTAACTTTATAGCCAAATAATGCAGCTAGTCCACACCTCAATTGGCTAACAGACGATATAAAAACGATGAGCATGTGAAATAAAACATGCCGAGAGATAGTTGGGCGTGTGAAATAAAACATGTTAAGAGATATTTGGGCGTAAAAATAAAACATACTGAGAGATAAATAGCGTATGAAATAAAATATGCTAAGAAACAAATAGTGTGTGAAATAAAACATGCTAAAAAATAACCAGCGTGTGAAATAAAACATGCTAAGAGAAAACCAGCGTGTGAAATAAAACATGTCAAGAAATAACTAGCTTGTGAAATAAAACATGCTAACGAATGAGAGCATAAAGCAACACACGTATACCATATATTCCGTGAAAGTGCAGTACATGAAATTAAACATATTGGAGACTTGTAAAGTATTTTCGCTTAAGGTTATAAGCACTCAGCATTGCCTTGAAGATATTTCAATTCATAATTACACAAGAATGCAATATGCTAATACAATAAAAATCCTATGGCCTATTCTCAGATTCATTAGAAGTGATTTTTAGATTAGTGGCTAGGGCTTCTTCAGCAACTAGGGTCTTAGAGCAGGCAACTTCTTCGACATGAGCTTCATTGTTACCTTGATTCATACTCTTGGCACCTATCTCATCGCCTTCATCTACATCGGCACTACTGACTTTGTCGCCGACGTCAGCAAAGTCAAGATAGGAGAGATCATAATTAGGGTAAAGCTTCAAGACCTCTTCTCTTGTTACTTGGACCCCCTCCAATAACTTCTTTTATAGAAGCCTCTTATATTACTGACTGGGAGTGACTATATTGAGAGCCTCTTCAACTGATGGTCCTCTCCTGACAATCTCCTCTAACTCAGCCACATGGCTCTATAAGTTCGAGTTGTTGTTCTCTAACTCCTTTATCTACATCCTAAGCTTATCTTCATCCTTGCTCATCATGCAAATAGTTCAGCCCAAGCCCCATCACTCTTCTTTCTTCTTCTGTAACTCTTCTTTTAGGCTTTCAGACTTTTTGTGCTACTTTTCCATTTTAGCCTTTAGGCTAGAGATTTCATTGGTGGTGAGGTCATGTGCCAACTTCTTGGTAGTAAGTTCTTCTTGGAGCTTTCTCACCTCTATCTTAGCCCTTATCCTCGCATTTTCGGTAGCAATAGTTTTGGCTTTCGATACGTTTTATGCATCCTCAACTCTCTGTAGCAAATTCATTTAACACAATCAGGAATGAATAGGAATAACACATGGATACAACTGAAGATATTACCTTCTTTACCTCTTTGTCGGCGTTGTCCAAAGCCATTAGAATGTGGCTGCTCATCTAGAAAAGGAAATGTGTTAGTAACCCAAATGGATTTGATAATTAAAAGTAATGATTATGGATACTCACTTCATATAGTTTGGTTACGATATGTGCCTTATTGCAACTACCGACCCTGTGGACATCCTTCTTGGTGATATCTCTATTTTTTGGAAGAATAATCCCTTCCATTAGAGCTAAAAATTTCATCTCGATATCTAAAATTTGGTGGCTTTAACAAGGGACGAAGTACTTGTCGACCTTATTGCAGGGGACAAATTTAGTGCTACTAATGCCAAGAGCTTTCAACCACATTGCCTCCTTCACCCCTTTATCTAAGCCCCTGGATTTCTTGGTAGGTGGTTGATCGGCAAGTTCCTTCTTCGGTCTTTTATCAGCACTTGACGCCGCCTCAATTGCCAATGATGACCCTTAAGCAGTAGTGGCATTATCATCCTCCTCGCTAGGATGTGTCTCTCGACGTTCGTCATCCTTCAGCTCAATAGAAGTTTGAATGATCTCGACCGGAGGCTCTTTAGAATGAACAACCTTGGTTAGCAGTGTCTTCTCACTCTCCTTCTACCTCTTAACAAGATAGGAGGTCTTCTGTACTGCTACTTGCTTTGCTGCAGCTTCCTTTGTTGGCTTCTTTGCAATAGCAGGCTATGGCTTAAGTTAGTAGCTTGGCTAGATTCATCTCACCAGCACCCATATCTGCAATACTAATAAACGAATTAATATAAATAGGAAAAAAAGATGAATTTACATTTTCCGTACCGAACAAGGCTTAAAGGCCACAATTCTCCCCTAAAGTCTCGAGAACGGCTTTGCTCTCGTGGCTATAATCGGCATGGCGGTAACTCATTAGAGTACCTTCTTTTTTAGAAAAGATTAGGTCTTTATTTTCGTAACGCCGTATAATTCTCTTAGTATCCTAGAAGAACATTTTGTTCCTCCTCCTTTCTTAAATTTTCCTCGCTGCTACTGCATCATTCGATATCAGATCTATATCTTTTGTATGTATCGACTCGGTCTATTGGGTCCAGAAGTCCAAGTTCTCGTTAGACACTATTGATACGAACTTGTCATGCCACTTATGAATCTTAGATTCTAACCCATCCATGAACTTACACCTATGCCTCGCAGCAGCAAAGTACCACTTATTGGGTTGCTTGAGAATAGTGAAGAAAAACTGAAACAGTTGAGGCATAGCCTTGCCTTTGACTTCTTCACAGACTATCTTAAAAACTGTTAGAAGCTAGTATGCGTTAGGTGAGAACATATTCGATATGACTTTGAAGTAGTTAAAGAAGCTCTTAACAAAAGCCGAAAAAGGGAAGTGCAACCCAAAATCCAAATATTTAAGGTATATATGTAACTTGTGCTCCCTTAGGAAGCATACCCTTTTCCCTTCTCTCGACCTCCTCAAGTTCCATGTTCTGGGAAGGTCTCGTCAGTATTGATTATATTTTGTGACAAGAACTCTGTCGACGGAATTGGCGGTTTCATTTGGAGAGTTGCGAGAATAGGCTATTGTGCTATATGGATATTTTACCGAAGACCTCCCTTCCTTATCCTTGGGATAATTATCTACAGGAAGCTCGTTAATCTAAGCAAGTTTATCCTACCTTGCCTCCTACTATTAACTAAACTGCTCGAAGAACATGCCACCTTGCTCCTTATTTAGGGTAGAAAAGTGGCCTTAGTTTCCATTACCTCAGAATCAAAGAGGACAAGTCAACGAGCAACTTTGCAAACTATACCTGAATGGTTGTGCGAAATGATATAACACGAGTTGAAGAATTTGAGTCTAAAGATGAGAAAATGAATGAAAATTTAAGATGAAACTAGAGAAATGAATTTTGATTGTAAACATTACTTTATTTATGGATGATCCATCCTCATAACTGCAAATTTGCTTCTGATAGTAATGATATGCAGATTTGGTGATGGTGCGAATTATTGACGTGTGTTTTGTGATAGAAATTTGACGGTTGACAACTTTCTAACAGTTATTAGGCCTATAATGAAATGATGACCTAGGTGACAGATGTCATGCCTCCAACTTCTTGGTTTCTCGAACAGGCGGGAATTTAGAAATTGCAACCTTTCAACTAGGATGTGATTCATCCCACTTCCCATCTTGCTTAGCATCAATCTAAAGAATCAATCCCCCACTCGACCTCTAGTGCAATATATATATATATATATATATATATATATATATGTAACTCCCTTTATCAACTACTTGAACACAAGAATTGGGGGGCAAATGTTGATAGTCAGTTTTCACTCATCTGACATACTTGTTCATTCAATCACTGATATGCCGAATAGTCGAATCTCTCGACATACCTCTGGATAGATAACATATTGCATTTATGCTAAGTAGTAGAAATCCGTCCTTGGTTTGAATTCAAGTTCATAGCGTGAACGATTATTATAAGTATGGTTATATTACATTATTACATAACTGCTTGCTCTCCCTACATATCAGGAGAGATGTCAAATCAAGAAACTTCCACTTATCTTAATAGTTACTTCGACAACTGCCTTAGATACTCCGACAATTGCCTTAGATACTACTTTCTATACAAAGTCACCCTACTAACTTAGGTATCAAAATGACCGCACCGAACTGCCCTCGGTACTAAGTATTTCATTCTCTTTTGTAGGATTTTCCTTCATCCCAAAATTCAACAACAACATAAGCTATAGCACAATTCATTTCTAGTCTTTGAACTGAGATTGGCGGTTTAGTAGAGTTATAGAGGCTTTGGACTCTAGATGGAGTCATTCAAGTGGCATAGAGGGTCAAAAGACGGAGGCAAAGCCAAATTAGCCGAGTGTTGAGCAGTCGACTAAGATTACCGACTTGAAGTGGTATGCCAAGTCGACCTAAAAATGATTGAGCACTAAACAATTCTAAAGCAAAACACTAAAGATAAGTGTCGAGTTAACTAGATGGCTGAAGCAAAGGCAAGGTCAAAGAGCTTGAGGTCTAAAGGAATTAAGGTTAGAGCTTAAGGAGGGAGACTAGAGAGATTAAGTGTTTCAAATGTCTTAGCTATGGATATGTAGTCAGTCAATGTCTAAATTGACATGTCATAACCATTAAAAGAGACAAGCTTGAGTTTGAAGTGGAGAGTGGTAGTGAAGGAGAGGATGAAGAGTGAGTCGATCAAGTGCTAAAAGGATTTTTGGAAGATCCTGATGCTGTGACCCTACCCAAACTAGGGGCTAAGTACTGTTTTATCATTCGAAGATTTCTTAGGACCTTTATTTTCTAAGAAGATGAGTAGAGGGAGAACCTCTTCCATATGAATTGCTGAGTCAATGGCAAACTATGCACATTAATCATTGATAGAGGAAGTTATACTAATGTCATAGTGTAAGGAGTAGTGAATCCCCTAAAGTTGCTCGTACCTTAAGTTGTATAAGATTCATTGGTTGAATGAGAAGAGAGGTTTACCTGTTGTCAAGTAGGTTAGATTGTCCATTACTATTGGTGACAGGTAAAAGGACAAGGTGTTATGCGATGGCCTTCCCATAGGCATTTCACACATCCTACATGACTTACCTTAGCTATTCGATTTGAGGGTGTTGCATGATGGATATAGGAGTATATGTTCTAAAAGGATATGAAGAAAGTTATATTGACCTTGATGAGCCCCAAGGAAGTACAAGAGTCATAAGAGAAGATTGCTCGATCTATAAAGCAGAAATCTTTAGTGATTTCCCATGCCCAATTTTCCCGAGAAGTCAAGGAGGAAAAGAGTGTACTCCTATTAGTTAGGAAACTCCTAAAGTTGAGAGAAGTAGGAAGCTTACTTACTGAAGTGTAGATACTATTATAGGAGTATGCCAACCTCTTTCTTACCGAGATACTGAGAGGTTTGCTACCCATCAGGGGTATAGAACATTGCATTAACCTTCAACTTGGAGCTATTCTTTAGAATCGACATGCCTACAGGCTTAACCCCAAGCAAGTAGTAGGGTTGAAAAAATAAGTAGACAAGTTGGTAGATCGTGGCTATGCCCAAGAAAGCGTGAGCCCTTATGCCGTACCAGTTGTCCTGGTGTCGATGAAAGATGGTACGTAGAGAATATGCATTGATAGCTGAGCCATCAATGAAATTACTATTAAATATTGATATCCGATCAAGTGATTGGATGATATGCTTGATGAGTTGCGTGGCGCTCGTATCTTTTTGAAGATTGACCTGAAAAGTGGCTATCATTAAATACGGATGAGACCTTGAGATGAATGGAAGATGGCCTTCAAAACAAGGGATGATCTATTTGAGTGGATGGTGATTTTGTTTAGTCTGACAAATGCGCCGAGCACTTTTATGCATCTAATGAATTATGTCCTAAGAACATTAATTAGTTAATGTGTTGTGGTGTACTTTGATTACATTTTAATCTACAATGTCAACCTTATATCTCATGTTGGACATTTAAGATCATTGTTTGATATCTTCCATGTTGATAAGTTATTTAGCAATTTTAAGAAATATCTATTCTACTAGAGCGAGGTTGTATTCCTTAAATATGTTGTTTTAGAGGGAGAAGTCTAAGTTGATGACAAGAAAGTCTAAGCTATCCTTAAGTGGTTGATGTCGACTAGCTCTATTGAAATGAGGAGTTTTCATGGTTTAGTTTCATTCTATCGAAGATTCATTTAGAACTTTAGTTCCATAATTGCTCTACTAACTGAGTTGACCAATAAAAACTCTGAGTTTAAGTGGTATGAGAAAGCTCAGAAAAAGCTTTGATGACATAAAGTTCAGGTTGACATTAGCCCAAGTATTTGCCTTATCAGATTTTGAGAAAGTTTTTAAAGTAGAATGTGATACATTAGGAGTTGACATTGGTGTTATTCTTATGCATAAGTGTTGACCAATCACTTATTTTAGCAAGAAACTTAGAGGAGCTACCCTAAATTACTTTGCAGATGACAAAGAGTTACATGCTCTTATCCGAACATTGCAGAATTGGCAACACTACTTGATGAGAATTTATCATCTACACAAATCATGAATCTTTCAAACATCTTCGAAGGCAACAAAAACTTTCTTGGCATCATATTAAATGGGTTGAATTCCTAAAATCATTTTACTATGTCATTTAGTATAAGAAGAGAAGCACTAATACTATGATTGATGCTCTTTCTTGTCGACATGTCCTTATTACAGCATTGCAAGCCAAGATACTTGGGTTTGCATGATCAGTATTTTGGGCCCTTAGTGGCAAAATGCAACATTGGAGGAGTTGTAGATGGGTTTTATTTGAGTTAAGGATTTCTGATTAAGGGTAAACAAGTTTGTATGCTGAGTGGTTTGGCTAGAGAGTTACTCGTCCGAGAAGCTGATGGTGGAGGTTTAGTTGGCTACTTCGGAGAGAAGAGAACGACTAAGATGCTGAGAGATCATTTCTATTAGCCTTGGATGATGAAGGATGTGTATTGAATTCTTGAGAGGTGCGAGGTATGTAAACATTCAAAGGGGAGAAAGGAGCCGTATGGAGAGTATGCATATTTACCTATACTTGAATAGCTATGGACAGATCTAAGCATATATTTCATGCTTGGCCTACCTTGAACTTCGAGAAGACATGAATCTATTATGGTGGTAGTCGATTGGTTCAACAAGATGAGCCACTTCATTTTTTTCCATAAAACCAATGATGCTTTATTTGTTGTTAACCTCTTTTTGCAAGAGATTGTACAATTGCATGGAGTACCAAGAAGTATTATGTCTAATCGTGACTCGAAGTTTACAAGTTTCTTTTGAAGAATCTTATGGAAGAAGTTTGGCACTAAGCTTATGTTCAGTATTTCTTGCCACCCTTAGACAAAAGGCTAGATCGAAGTTGTAAATAGGATAGTTAGTAACTTCCTACGAGCTGTTGTTGGGAAGAATTTACATAATTGGGATCTATGCCTACCCATCATTGAGTTCGATTATAATCACTAAGCTTATAGCTCGATAGAAAGGTCACCATTTGAGGTTATCTATGGACTTAACCCAAACTTACCCTTTGATCTCATTATTAGCCCAAACACCTAAGGAGAAAGTCAACCTAACTTGCAACGCGCCAAGGAGTTCTAGAAATTGCATTAGAAGGTTGCTAAACAATTGGCCATGATTGTAGCTGAATAGAAAGAACAAGGAAGCCAAAGAAGGAGGTGAGTCGTTTATAATCCTAAAGACCTTGTCTGGTTCCACCTCAGCAAAGAGTGTTTTCCTAAAAAAAGGATGAACAAGTAATCCCTTAGGTCATATGAGCCTTGTAGGATCCTTAAGCGTATCAATGACAATGCGTATAAGCTTAAGTTGCTTGAAGGATACGACGTATCCCATACTTTTAATGTTGCTGATCTAACGTCTTATGTATTAAATGAAGAAGAAGACCAAGATATGAGGACAAACCTTCAACAACCCCAAGGAATTGATGAAGTTTCGACTTTTAGCCATCTTACTTGTGTGTACCTTAAAGGCCTTTTGTCTCTTGCCAAAAGGACTTTTGCTCATCAACTTATCGAAGACAAGATACAGTACACAGAAGAACAGTGGGCAAACTCCTTAAGTACTTAACTCGAATACACCCTGCTTTATTCTAATATTTGTGCTGTTGCTGACCCCTCATTTGCTAAAGCCAACTTGTCGAGTGTCGAAGCTAAGGCCTACACACATCAAGCCTTGCTCCAACCATCCGAACCCTTATGTGTCAAGGCCGACCTACTGAGTGTTGAAGTCGAGGTCCTTACATGTCGAATTCTTCTCTTCCTACCTACTATGCAGTAGCATCTCTTATTCATCTTAGCAACTCTTGATACTACCCATCCACAATCGCTACACCATGAACCTAACTCAGCTGCTGTACTTAAAGATTCTCTAGTATAGACCCATTGATGAGATGCCACCTATCAATCACTTTTTCGACATTTTACAATTATTCCTTTTTGGTATTTATCTTATTTACCCCTTACATACATACTAAGAATCTCTTTCTTTTTTATTCTTTTTGTAGTTTTCCTTATTTGTAATGTTGCCCTAAGAACTTACTATAAATAGTTCTTTTTCACTGTAACTCAAATATCTTACATTCCTTTCAGATGTTGAATATACTTATTCTTGTGAGATATTCCTCTTAGAGTATAACTTCCTTATACTCTTATCTAATCTTGCCAAGTAACTCTAGATTAGTGGCAGGTAGACTTTGCCATTAGCTTGTGTGTCATATCAAGTGAAGTGTTGAATCATGTTGTGTTGTTGGTGAGTCACATCCTCCAAATAGCTTTATGGAAGCTATTGTGCTTCTCAACTTCTTCACTTCGTTTTCTTCATTATTATGAAGGACCCATTTGATTCCCTATTCCTATGGTAAGTCCTAATGATTACTAAACTCTTAGGCACTTCATCGACCATCTTCAAAGCTACCTAGTCTCCACTGTAATGCATGCAACCTGCTGGTGACTAGTATGAGTGAACCTCAAACCATTACGTATATAGGTGATCCCCATAAAAGGTATCAAGCACTACGAGGTAGGTGGGGGGTAAGGGGACTTAGGTTTCTCTTACTCCTCTTGACTCTTGAGACCTTCTTCATTCTTTTAGCTTGATTTTAGTACATATACAAAAGACAAGCACTATCCTTTAAGTCCTTAATGCTTGCCCCTTCTTTCCCTTAGTTCTCCTTTTTAACTTAAGCATTAAAGGGTCCCCATAGCTACACCCACAGGAGGGGGGGGGGGGGGGGGGGGGGGGGGCGGGGGGGGTGGTTTCAAGGATCAAGGAGCAAGGGGCAAGATCCAGGCCCATTCCATCCAAGCTCTACTTGAGCCCATTTATTCTTAGTTAATTCAACCACAATCAACAATCAATATCTACAATTATTTTATTATGCTCACATACTACTCATAAACATAATATATTCTACTTATCATATTTATAGAAGTTAAATGCTTAACACAAAATATACATGAATATGAACACATGCATTGCATTAGACATGGAAAATATAAAGAGAGTATTACAAAACTGAGCTCCTTAATGTCAAGCATGGAATTCCTTAAGAATTCCCCAACATTCTCTATAGATATAATGGAAATCCACACCTAATCCTTGAAAAGTGTTAAAATCCACAAAAAAAAAAAAAAGAACAAGAAGAAATACTGTAAGCTTCATGATGTAAAGAGAAGCCATTAAAATAAGTAAATCCTACTAAAATTTATTTTAATGGAGTTTAATTAGAGAGAAAGTGGCATAATACAAAAGCCCTAAACCCTAAAATTAGCAATTGGGTCTTCACTTAAGGAAGAAGATGAGCTTTATATTAGTGGCCCCATCAGTAGGTTGGTAATGGAAGAAGTGGTGTGCTAATGGACACGTGTTACCCTTCAACCTGCCTCTCCTTAAATGAGATGGTGAGTTTAAATTTAAGGTTTATCACATTGGCTTGATGATAAATGGAACTACCATCAAGCTAGTATAGTCCTTTATTTTTTATACTTGCACAACTTTTGTTCATGAAATTGTTGGATGCTCTAGCTCAACGGTTGCTTGAGACAATATTTTGGCTTTACTAACCTAATGGAGAAATGAGTCACCTTTCGATTAGTGATCCTTTCTCCGTGTTTCCTTTTCTTCTTTCTTCTAGCTTCTCGAGTGGGGCTACTTGGGACCCTTAATGACAAGAAATAAAAACTAAAATCCTTCTAGTATGCATAATTTTTTAGCATTAAAAACACAAAAACATAACGTACACTTGCGTTGAATGATTATATGTGATTTTAATGAAAAATCAATACAATTTGGTTTAGATCTCTATTAAATCATACATAATTGTTAGAGAAACTCTTAAGATAAGTATGTGGTTTCACACACTTATCAGTAGTTAGGGGTGTTAGGGATCTGTTGAAGGCAGTAGCTTGTTGTTTGGAGGTGTTTAGTGATGGCTAGGGCTCCGAGTAGTTGGGTGCATAGGGTGTTTTGAATTTTCAGCTTGTTTTCTTCCCTTTTCTTTTGTTTTTGTTTTGATTTTAGAGAAGATTCTTAGTATTTGTTTTGGAGAAGAAGGGGAAATGAGAGTGTAAAGTAAGAGTGCATGGGGTGGCCAGTCATTAAATAGGGATTAAGGGGGCAAGATATCATCCTATAATGATTACATGATTACAGAAAGTGGGGGCCATTTCTTTTTGCTAAAAGTGGTTAGGATTTATCCCTTAAAAGTTGGTACAATCCTCAATCTTGTTTCCTAACCATAATGTATGGATGCATGTAAGTGATTAAATTGAATTTTAAGTATACTACTTTAAATGCTACCATGCATGATCCCAATTAATCATAGTTTTGGGCTTTTCCTATTTAATTAAATTAATTAAGATTACTGGATCCTTTTATTTGATTATTTTAGGATATTTTAGGCTCGGAACATATTTAACTATTTTATTATGATTCAAAAGGTAGATTTAGACTTTTATCAATTGATTGAATTATAAACAATTAATGAATAGTTTAGCTATACAATTAGAATTTATTAATTAATTTAGGGTTTTCGATACTAATTTAGAGTTTTAAAATTGATTTAGGGTCTCATGTATTATGATATAATTAGGGTTTTAGGGTTTTCATAGTATGTTTAGGGTTTTATTTTTACGATTTCAAGCATATCCTTATGGTTTTCTATTTTAATATGCATCTTTAATTTAAGGGAAAAATGCAAAAAACCTCTCTAAATTTTGACTTAGGTATGGATTAATTCTTTGAACTTTTAAAGTGAAGTTTTTGACTCCTTAAACTTTGATAAATTGGTAGAACAACTTCCATAACCCTTGAACTTTGATTTTAGTGCGTAAACATTCCCCTCAACTATGGAGTGTTCAAAGGGTATTTACGTATCAAAATAAAAGTTTATGAGATGTTTATACACTAAAATCAAAATTTAGGGAGTACTTACACACCAAACCTAAAGTTTAAAAGGGTTATAAAAGTTATTTGTCAATTTATGAAAGTTTAACTGGCCAAATACCTTACTTTGAAAGTTTAAGTAGTCAATTCGTACCTAAGTCAACATTTAAGGGGATTTTTTTGCAATTTCTCCTGAATTTAATTCATCTTTTATATGATTTGAGGGTCTTATATCCAACTACTCAACTTGAGTTTAGGTGCGAAAATTTTGAACAAGTTTACAATTATATAAATCCTATGTCTCTTGAAATAAATGTTCCCTCAAACCTTAGAAGCCCCTTGTTGTTATCCAAATAGGGGAAAAATAAAAAGAAAAATGAAAACCATTGTTTTCAATATCCACCACTATAATTATAAAAAAATCTATAAGGAAAGCAAATATTTGTTCTACATGTGCATTCCAAGGTACAATACCAATAACTAGATATCAGGAACCCCACTTTATTTGTAGTGCCATTAAATTTCTAACGTATCCCATTATACTTTAAATTCCCACTTATACAGAATATGAAACCCACCAACACATGTAATATACATCAAATAAAGAATAATGCATATAACAAGAAAATGCGATAAACCATTTCTTGTCTAATTACGTATTAACTTATAAGATATTTGATTAATGTGGACCTTTATTACTAGATAGATAACAGCATTAAATTCATCTACATTACATTTTATACTAAGATCAATAGGTAATATTATTGTATAAGATATCCATCTGTACCCTATATGATTGAATAGGTTTTAGGTAAGTATCAAATGTTATAAGATAGTTCTAAGTACAAATTCTTTAGAATTTGCTTTCATATAGTGAGGTATAGGTATAGGATCTTCTAATTTTGTACTAACTTTAGAACCAATACTTTAAAGTATAAAGAGTATAAGTTTTGAATATCTCATATTCACACTATAAAGAAATTGATAAGTTAATAATCCTAAATGGTTACATTTAACATTGACTCTCTTAACTTACATTTTCTATTTCTTCCCTCATTCTTAGCCATTTTCCTTTTTAACATTATGTTTTTCATTTTTCTCCCCTTGTTCTTTTCTATTTCCTAAATAGTAAGATCACATAACTTGAAATAATAAAAATAAAAAATATTATTTTCTTTCATTTTCAAAGATTTTGCCACTAGTTCTATCGGTTTTACATATTGATAACTTATAATATTACATGTAGATTGCTTATTTGACATCACATAAATGTAAAATTTATATGAAAAAAAGCAAAATTTACAAATTGCACAAGATACCTAGTACCTTATAGCTTTTATACGGTATAGTTTTCAAGATGGTTTCAATATATTATTAAGTAGGTTCCACTTTTAAATTTAATGACCTATATATTACAGATCTAGTACTGGTGGATGTCATCCTATACCCATGATCTACTCACTCGCTTACCCTTACAATTTGCATAATAGCACAAAATTTATTACTAGATAGACATGATATATTTATATCTACAATAATAAAATGTTTGCAAGGATTTAAGTATCTTGCATTTATATTTTTTAAAGATTAGAGTAGTTATTTAGACAAATACATAATATAAAAGAAAAGAGTAATGAAGAAAAATGGTTTAGAGTTAGTCATATAAATGCATGTAGCCACTCTTCCTTGATTAAAAAAGAAACTATATATTTTTAAAACATTCTATATGTGGTTAATTTACTTAATTTTTACTATTTTTAGCACCTATAGCATACATGCAAGCATGTGCTTGTATAATATTAAAGTGACTGGGCAATTTGTTGTCTAATATAATTTTAGTTAAATAATTAAAAAAAACGAAAAAGTAGAGATAAGTAATTTCTTATGGTTAGTTTCGGTGGTAGATACATAGATATATGTTATTTTCAAATAGTTATTTGGGTAATCATTGTGTAGCGATAAGTAATTTTAGGTGATTATAGATTGTTTATAATTTTAAGCACCTGTAATGCGGATGTGGCATATATCCACGAGAATAATGTTTTTTTTTCTTAAAAGAAAAAGACAATGGGTACTTCCTTCTCTCTCTCTCTCTTTGTTTTTGTCCTCTTTAATCTAAAAACTTGAAAGAGAGTTCCCTAAAAGAGATTATATAGACGAGATAAAACGATAAATTGAATCCATAAATCTATTGTCAATTTAAACTGCATAATTTTAGTTAAAACCTACTTCTATTGCATACTTTTGTATTTATAACCATGTGCATATTTGTTGAAATGGAAAAAAAAAAAAAAGTTGGATAAGAACAGAAAATAATGTCACGAAACTCAATATCCTTGTTTATAGGCTATCTTGGGCTTAACCTTGAGGCTTAGTATGAGTGAAGATTAAGGCTAATCAACCAAGCGAAGATCCGAGCACCTTACTTATACTTAAGCCTTTTAGGGACTTGCCCTTTGCATGCTTAGCTGCCTCAAGCACTCCTCGATCCCTTTGAGCACTTCACTTCTACTTAAGCTTCTTAAGGACCTACCATTTGTATGCTTGGTTTCCTTGAGCACTCCTCAATCCCCCTAAACACCTTGCTTATGCCCAAGCTACCTTGTGTTTGGCTTACTACTTGCTTGGCCTCCCTGAGCTCTATGGCCTTCATCCAACTTCCAAGCGCATATTCGCCTTATTAGGAATGCCTTTTCCTTAACAAACACATTGTGGAAGGTTAGCACACATCTCGTAGATCAAATGACACTCTTTCGTTCAAAGCTCGTTGTCTTTTGCTTCTCTTTCTTTTCTCATTAATTGCTCTCTTGACATCCGTAGTACAGCTAGCACACTTGACAACCCTGGCAATATTAACGTCTTAAGTTTCAAACATAGCTACCAACATGTTCATGGCTGACTAACCTGTAAGGCCACCTTATCACCCTTTCAATGCATGTTTCCTACGAGAAACGAGTATAGATGAACTCTAAGTTAACATGTAACCCTAGCTAATAAACTCCTTGTGTTTTAAATAGCATAAGAAGCCAACGATAAAGGATCATTTCTTGACTCTTTGAATTACACATAGGCATAATGGACCAAGCACTCTCTCCTCCCTCAGATAAAGCACTTAAAAATCCATACACTCTCACACATGTTGCCACGCTTAATTTTTTCCTTGGTAACTTAAGTATTGGAGGGCTTTTATGAACCAACTCATCAAGCTTTCTTATAGATAATTGGAAGCTAAGAGTGTACTTAACATTCATGCCTATTCATGTCTTTTGTACTCAATGATTCCTCACATCAACCATCCTCTTACTCTCATTTCTAAGATAACCAAAGAAAATGGAAATATCACATGCTATCTCAATAATAGAATTTTGACGTGTTATAATATTTGAATAAAATATAAATATTCGGTTTTTTCTAATTACTTAAAATAGCTTTCTGTATTTAAATATTACTGATTGGATATCTGTCTGCCGTTCATTTATATGCATAAGCGTCGGTATGAACAAATTCTTTTCCTTGGCAAACATAAAATAAATTTGATTAAACACTTAATTCACCATGATTACAACAATATCCATTGTAAGAAAATTATAATATATAGATATATAAAAGTAATGGAATCCAACGGTGGAGGTACGTCCTCGCGCGGAAACACGGAGCCGCTCGCGCCCAAGACTTTGGAATCTCATCCCTACCCCACATCCCACACATCCATCTTTCTCTTCCTCCACTTTACCAAACTAACCCTTCCTAGAGAAACCCTAGTTAGAATTTAACCCTCTTAGATGTCAAGCACTAACCACAACACGCTATTACTATTTCTCTTTTTTCTTCTTCTTCTTCTTCTTCTTCTATATATCTCCTTCCTCGCACCCTCCCAGCTAGCTTTTTCTCATATCTATTTCCTTCCTTCCTTTCTTTAATTGATAACCATTTCCTAGGTCCTAGGTCAAAAGTTGGGTTCATGACTGCCAGGTGGTCCTAAAAGGGGATATTGTTCAAAGTTTAATGTTAGTTTGTCATCAGATAACGTTGTTGAGAAGAAGAAGAAGAAAAAGAAGACGAATATGAGTTGCAACGGTTGCCGAGTTCTGCGAAAGGGTTGCAGTGAGAATTGTATATTAAGGCCATGCTTGCAGTGGATCGAGAGCCCTGAAGCTCAAGGCCATGCCACCGTCTTCGTCGCCAAGTTCTTTGGCCGTGCCGGTCTTATGTCCTTCGTTTCTGCCGTCCCCGAATCACAAAGACCAGGTACTTCGTCCTTTTTACTCTTTTTTTTTTTTTTGCTAGTTTGCGACAGTGATTCTGTAAACCGTTCACGTCAAAATCAACGGCCATCGCATAATAATAGATATCGGAGAAACTTAGTGCAGCTCAACATGCCTTGCTGAGAGTGTTGAACAAGTATCACTGATATTGAAGCACGAGTAGTTTTTATTCCTACCTTGCGAAAACCGCATTTACGGTAATTACTCGCTGATAATCCACGCGATATGGGATAGTAGTGAAGCCCTTCTCGAATTCATCAGAGATTAGATTTTGTTTTTTGTTGTTGTTATGGACAGAAGTAATAGAAAGGGTTTTGCATTGGGAATGTTAGGCGGAATTTCAGGAATTAATCATGGTATTAGCGTACTCCTAAACCTATAAATTAGAGATTGGTGTAGTTTTGAATTTTAGTATGTTTTGAGTTCCACGAGATTCAAAAGCTTTTTCTTATCCCCATATTATTGCTACAGCTCTATTCCAATCTTTGCTCTTCGAAGCATGCGGAAGGACAGTAAACCCCGTCAATGGAGCTGTCGGCTTACTCTGGACCGGAAACTGGTCCATCTGCCAAGCTGCGGTGGAAACAGTCCTCCGTGGCGGAACTATACGCCCACTGCCAGACCTTCTCGACGGAACCGCCGTCTCTCCACCTGCTTCCGATGAAGCATCCGAAGCAGGAGTTGCCTGTACCGACAAGTGGAGGATTAAGTACTCCAAACCCAATTCTCATTGCAGGTTCTCCACATCCCGCTCGAAAATATCAGCGATCAAACGTAAAAGAACCGATGATATTAACTGCGGGACCAGATCAGCTCAACCACCTGTTGATCTCGATCTCCGATTGACGCCAGGCTTGTTTGACAAGTCGTCCGGCCATGGGGCTGTGCCCAAGAGGCCAGGGACGCCGTCAATGAACTCTGAGGAGTCTGGAACGACAACGTGCGTTGAGAATAATAGAGAAGTTGATGGGAGAGGTGGAGAGGAGAAGAAGCTGCTCACTTTATTCATTTGAGTTCATCTTTTTATTTTAATTCACCTTTTTGGTTGAATTTCGTCTTTTTTTTTTTTTTTTTCTTCCTTTGTAACTTTTGTATTTTCTTTTACTTTTGTGGTTTTGATTTTCGGTCGAATAGGGTCGTCCCGGAGTTTCATTTCGGCGAGCGTTTTTGTCTCTGTAATCTTAACCGACACAAGATTTCTCTCTTTCTCGATGCTCTTCTTACGAGTCAAGGAGGGGAAAATGAAAGTTTGTCGGCTGTCCTTTTTCTTTTTCGTTTTTTTCTCTCCTCTAACCAATAAATTTTCTTTCCAATTGTGCTGAAATTATATGCTTCTAATTTTAATTGCTTTCTTACCATTTTTTTTTTAAATTAATTAATTACAGATGATAAAGGGAAGTGATTTACGGACCAAACTAACTACTTGTCCGATCAAATCATGAATAGCCAATTAATTAAACATATTCATTCGTTTATCATCTTTAGCTTAATTTGGTTTGGTATTCAAAACTTGAGTTCCAAGTTTTAGAAAACATGTTCCAATGATAAAACTGATTAACCTTGTGAGAGTGTATGAATTTTCTATATTTTCACCTTTTTAATTTTCATCACTTTTTAAATCAAAGGAAATGAAAATGGAAATAGTTCTACTTTGAACAATACTGTTGATTAGACTGTAATCTTTCAAAAAGAAAAACCGATGGAATTTGAGAGAATGGGGAATGGAAATGATCTAAATCCCAGGATTGGCTTTACTGATTTTCTTTTAATACAGGGAAAAGATTACAAGGGATTTGGGTTATTTACTCACAATTAGCAAAAGCTATTTTTCACCAAATAAGCAAGGTGAAAACTTTTCTGAACTGAAGTATTTAGAATATTATTGGTCGGATGGTTTGCAGTTGCAGATACTAAGAGGCCGATAACATGTGCATCTCGTACCTAATTTTTGGCTGGTAACTCTAATGTTCCGTGTCTATTTGTTGATTGGTCGTCCCAAAGAACAGCTGAACCAACGGAATGGTTTTTGGAAGGTGATTCCGTTTTTAAATGCAGCTCTTGTATTGTTCCAAAAGAAATAAATAAATAAAATAATTCAGCTTTTGTAACTTGTTTCAATCCATCGTTATATTTTAATATTAAGTTACGGTTTTTATACATGGCCTTCGGCATTAAATCAATTCTGAATTGAACTTGGAAAAATATTGACATTAAAAAGTTTTACCTCTAATAACATATATATTAAGACATCTTTTATATAAATATACATCTTTATAGTTATTTTTTAAGTTTTTCCCGTGCGTAAATAAAATTTCAGTAATCAATATGGCTCAATTTAAACGATAAATTGGCATAAAGGTGATTAAGATGGTGTATTCATATAAAAGAGTCTACCCGATACTAAATTATATCTTCTGTGCAAGTTTCCGCGTTGCATCCAACTTGACTCCTGCGCTCTGGGGGAATTTATAGTTGCTGTACTTGTCAAACAACCCGGGCAGCATAAAGATCTAAGCTTCCAGTACAAGTTGTTCATATAGGTAACTTACTATATTAACTTTTTAACGTTTACGCAAGCTTCCTCACTACATACCGACCTGATTCCCACACTCCTTAACGAAGAAAGCCATGAATTTTTTTTCTTTTTTTTTTTTTTTTTAAGTACCACCTAATCTTATGCATAAATAATTGCTGTCCTTCGATCCAATCTTAAACATTTTATCGGGTCCAAGAAGTTATAGCTAGGTATGCACGTAGGCTTAGGTTATTTTAGATTTTATTTGACCTCCTGTTTCAAGAAAAAGGTTTCATACCGTTTTTCTTCAACATTACGCGTGGCAAAACGCAGAGAGACATAACACCCAACTTACATACAGGGGCAGGAACATGACATGAAGATACTTCCAAATTAATGACCAAAGTAGTACAAAAAACCTGGAAACATCACCCCTTCTTGTTTTCGTTTTTCATATGTTTATTGAGAAAAGGAAAAAGAGAAGAGAAGAAAAGAAAAGAAAAAGAAAGAAAGTCTTTGGTGCTTATCCAAAACAAGACTCCCAGCTGTCATTGCTCCTTATCTCCTGAACATTCTATTCCAATCTTAGGCTGTTCCAATCCACTCGTAAAATGGTTAGACCAAAAGCAGTTATTGATCCCATGTGTCCTGTTTAAGAGCAAACCAACCAATCAATCAAGATTAAAATCGATTGATATCATGATTATAACCCATCAAGATCCGATCATTAGAATCTCGATTATATTATAGAAACTTTGACAATGGCAAGACAAACTTAGAGGCAATTTAACTATTTATTCCTCATAAGATAATTTTTTGAAATATCTTAGAAATTATGAAAAATTGCTAAGTGCTTAGAATGATAATCATTGATTGATTAAAAAATTACATACAACTTTACGTACAATAAAGTGAATTTGCATGTAAACCAGTTAGAAGAATGATTCGTTCCGTTTGAAAACTCGTTTATTTTTTTCCCTTCTTTGTATATTATCTTCTTTTTTTTAAAAAAAAAGAAAAGAAAAATGTTCCTATCTACCCACATATCTTTATATTTTCTTTAGATTGGGGGTGCATAAAGTTAACAAGTGATATGTGATGTAAGCATTCTCCTAAGTTAGTTTTTACATATATATATATATTTATATATTTGATAAGATGATTATAAAGATAAAATACTAAAATGGAAAGAAATACCGAAAAGTATGTTTATAAAAATACTATAAGCAGTTTTTCGACCCTTTTCATTGTAGACGGTCTTGGACGAGGAAGCTTTATTAGATGGAGAAATTGACACTGGCACAGCCAGAACTGCAGAAGGCGGCTTTTGGAGAAAACAAAGAGACGTACAAACATGGAAAGGGAACGGAAGAATGAAAAAGAAAAGGATGAGGTTTGAATGGGGTTAGGATTGTGGTTAGGTTTGGGGTTTGAAAATGTTTTTTTTTTTTTTTTTAAACCCTTTTTCTTTGGGGTTAATGCCTTCCTTCGCTGTATGTCTTGTGGCCATGGCCCCACCAGGATAGGATAGGGCATTATTGATTTTACATATTAGCCCAACTAGTGGCGGTCACAGGTTGTAGTTTTCACGTCTCTGTCTGCCAATAAAATGATATACTACGTCCCTTATCAGCGTCGATTTTTGGCTACCCTCTTGTATTGGAGTCTAAAGTAATATAATTAGATTCCTTTTTACTATATCTATCTCAATCTCCTCCTCCTCCTCCTCCTCCTTCTCCTTCTTCTTCTTTTTATTTTTTTTATTTTTATTTTTATTTTTTTACGCTGTTTTCTTTAAGATATATTATAATTTTCATCAATGTTAGGTCTATACTAGGAACGGATCATTAATATTCGTCGTGTATGCTAGAAACCGACGTAGAACTAAGCAACCGTAGGCTAAATTCAAAATCATATGAGGATTTACTTTATAAAATATGCTTGTAACATATATATTCTTCATCTATAATTAATTTTTCTTTTTTTCTTTTTTTCTTTTTTTGTTTCTTCGAGAGCTGAAACCTCATGGTTCCCTATGGGTCCGTCACTGGTCCATGCATTACTTATATTATTTATAGTATTTATTCGGTTGTCTTCTTAGTGTGTGTTTTTAAAATCACTTTTCAACTCGGTCGTGAAGATTTCAAGTATAGAAAAAGGAAAAAAGAAAACCTGGGATAAGTTAAATCAACCTGGGAAAAACTATTGATATGAAGGGACCCTGTCAGAATTATTAAACCAATTCGGCTATCCTATTGACCTTACCGTCTGGATATGTTATTTTAATTCATTTTATAACTCCAGCAGGGTAAAGTGTTTTATTACTGGGTTTCGGAAATTTTTTACGTTCTTTCTTTTTATCCCTTTCTTTATTTCATTTTTTATTTGTAGTTTTTTAAAATTTGAATAATTTAATAATGTAGAAGATTAAATTTAATATTAGACTTCAAGCTCTTTAATTAAATGGATTTAATTTTTCGAGTTAAGATGATAGGGTCTAAGGAGCCAAATCCATAAATTACTAAAATGATCAAGAGATATTTAGCATGATGGGTTTGGAGTAGAGTTTATTGTATCTGTCCGTCCAATACAACATTTCTTGATTTGACTCACATTAAAATAATAAATAAAGTTTTGACTTGAGCATAAACTCATAAAAATAACTCACTTAAGATCCATTAATAAAGCGATTCAATCTTAACCATTGTTTATGGTGTACCTAAGAGTTAAGTTATTATTAGG
Organism: Lumnitzera littorea; assembly: GCA_024138015.1. Taxonomy (NCBI): domain Eukaryota; kingdom Viridiplantae; phylum Streptophyta; class Magnoliopsida; order Myrtales; family Combretaceae; genus Lumnitzera; species Lumnitzera littorea. The sequence continues at coordinate 52,089,337 of JAMXBB010000009.1, read as the reverse complement.
ACTTACCGGGAGAGAATTAAACTAAAATGGGTTATTCGAGATATCGAAGAAAATTAGAGAGAAACAGTTCATAATAGAATAAAAGTAGCCGATGTGAAGTAATTCAGAGGATGTGACTCACTAATAAACATAATATGATATGACATATTACTTGATATGACGCATAAGTTGATATCAAGACCTATCCACTATTAATCCTGAGTTATTCATTAAGATTAGATAAAAGTGTAAGGGATGTGAACTTGGAGAGAATTGTCTCACAAGAACAAAGTATTCAGTATTAAGATATAAGTTTTTCCTCCCTTACAAGAAAAAAAGACTATTTATAGTAAGTTCTTAGAGCATCATTACAAATAAAAAAATTACAAGAAATTATTTATGAAAAAGAAATTCCTAATACATACGAAAAGGGTAAAAAGGATAACAAATTAAAAATGGAAAAATAGTTAAATGTTAGATGAGGTGGATAGCTGGTAGTGCAATATTGGTCCTGTATGAATATTCTTTGAGCATAGCAGGTGGGTATGGTCAAAATGTTGCAACACTAAAGGGGTCGGGATGAGAGAGACAGTGGTATGTCGAGAGAAAACTACTTGATCGTTTAAGTGAGTCTCTTGTCACTTGGCAGGCGATTCTTAACAGTAGTTGGTCGGAATACTCGGCATAGGGTCTTCGGCAAGGGAATGGTTGGCATCATCATTACTGAGTGTACGGATCAATAAATGACAATGTGGGTAGCTCAGGGAGTTCAACTACCTTTTTTCGATGTACAATTTCTCATTATCAGTAGGTTATCGAGAGATAATTCTTCAGGAGAGGCCTCGGAGGCACGCGTGAATGGTGGGACCATTGACTGACAGTGCATGAGTTTCCCAGGGTTGTTGAAAATTTGCCCTAAAATCTCAGCCATCATCATCATCGGGCACATATGAAGTTAAGTCGTCGACGTTAAATATGGTAGATACACTGAAACCATCGAGTAGCTCAATCTCGTAGGCATTATTATTGACGCACCTTAAGATCCTATAGGGTTCATCTGCTCTAGGTGATAGTTTGTTCGTCTTCTTACTAGGGAAGTGTTCTTTGCTAAGATGGATCCAGACAAGGTCCCTAGGAGCATAACTGATTCATTTCCTTTCGTGACTTCTCATTTCCTTCTATTGAGCCACAATTTTGTTCAATTGCTTGGCAATTCTTTAGTGTAACTTATGAAATTCCTCGACATGTCGCAGGCCGGATTGACTCTCCCCTTATGTAGATGAATTGTTAACTAAGTCCAAGGATATATTCGAGTTAAGTCCATAAACAACCTCAAATGGTGATGTTCTTGTGGAGCTGTGAGTTGAGCGATTGTAGGCAAATTCAATAATTGGTAAGCGTAAATCCCAGTCACGAGAGTTCTTTCCAACAGTGGCGCGCATGAGACTACTGACGATTCTGTTAACTACTTCAGTTTGGCTGTTTATCTGAGGGTAGCAAAAGGTATTGAATAGGATCTTAGTGTTGAGTTTCCTCTATAGGGTTTTCCAAAAGAAGCTCGTGAATTTCGAATCACGATCAGACACAATACTTCTCGATTCTCTATATAGTCATACAATTTCTTATAAAAAGAGGTTAGTGATGAATAAAGTATCATTAGTCTTGTAGTAGGGAATGAAGTGGCCCATCTTGCTGAACCGATTGACTACCACCATGATCGAATCATGTCTTCTTAATGTATAGGGAAGACCAAGCATGAAATCCATGCTTATATCGATCCATAGCCACTTAGGAATTAGCAGAGGCGTGTATTCTCTATAGGGCTCTTTCCTTCCTTTAGCATACTTACACCCCTCAAGTATTCGGTGTACATCCCTCATCATCCCAAGCTAGTAAAAATACTCCTTCAATAGCTCAATCATTTTCTTTTCCCTAAAATGGCTAACTAGACCCCCGGTATGAGCTTCTCGAACCAATAGCTCCCTTGCAGAATCACTCAGCACGCACATATGCTTTCTCTTCAACAAGAAACCCCCACTTAAGCAGAATCCATTCATATAATTCATCTACAGATCCTCTATCATTGCACTTAGCTACTAATGGCCCAAAATGTAGGTTATGCTTATATCGATTAGGTAGGGTATCAAATCTAAGCACTTTAGCTTACAATGTCATGATGAGGGTATGACAACAGGAAAGCACATCAGCTACTATATTGGTGCTTCCCTTCTTATACTTGATGACATATCAAAAGGTCTCTAGGAACTCAACCCACTTGGCGTGACGCTGAGAAAGCTTTTGCTGCCCGCGAAGATGCTTGAGAGATTCATGATCAGAATATATGATGAATTCTCTCGGCAACAGGTAATGCTGCTAATTCTAGAGTGTATGGACAATGGCATAGAACTCCTTATCGTAGGCTGAGTTATTCAAGGGAGCATCTCGAAGTTTTTCGCTGAAGTAGGCAATAGGTCGGCGCTCCTGCGTAAATATAGCGCTAATGCTGACACCAGACACATCACATTCAACCTCAAAAACCTTCTCGAAATTCGGTAAGGCAAGTATTGGAGTAAACATCAGCTTATACTTCAAATCTTCAAAACTCTTCTAAGTCTTTTCTATTTATTTAAACTCAACATTCTTCTTGGTCAATTCAGTCAACACCGTAATTATGGAGTTGAAGTTCCAAATAAATCTTTGATAGAAAGAGGCTAGGCTATGGAGTTTACCCTCTTTAAACTATGCTGATTTATTGATTGTTGCTAGTTCTAGATATAGTCCTCAAGTTACGATCACAGACCTTTGACCCTCGATTACAACTAACAATAGTTTAGACGATAAAGAGATCCTTTTTAAACTGAGCCATTTTGCTGACTGTAGCAAGTTCGAGACAGTGGCCACTTAAAATGTGATTGCAACCTTTGAGATATTGATTTTTGTTACCTATAAAGGATTGATAATGAAGAGATATCAGTTTCACATTGAGTATATCTCAATTTAACTAAGCTTGAAATTCAATTCGTCACAAGAGCAACTATTGACACTTAAATTCAAAGCAATCGAGTAAGAAATACTATAGCCCGGTACTTATCTTGTAATACACAGCTTTGCTCACTTGGAAGCTTGGATGAACGATTTTCTAGCCAAATAGCTTAGTACACTAATTTTCATCCAAAATTATCTTAGGTAAGTACTTCAAATGATAGTAGCTTGGAGCTTTTGGAATTATAATGGCTCGAATTCTATCATATGGTTTAGTGACAACTCGACAAAAAAGCTCAAACACTATAACACGATTATTCACTACTGCTAGGCATTTTTCTTAAAATGGATAGCACAACTAAAGTTTGGAGTGAGAATTTCACTTAGATCCAAGCAATAGACATATACATGCCAACCAATCCTTAGTTCCTTTGTATGTGGACAGCACATACACTCTTCATGGTTACCTCCATTGAGTATTTCAATTCGGTACCTTTTTGGAGAACATAGTAGTTGGCACGTCACAAGCACTTGTCATGTCTAGCACAAGATTGGTTTGGCTTACATGTCAGCAGCTCATAATTTGTTTAGCAGACAACATTTAGTGAAAAAAAAAAAAGTAAAGAAAAAGAGAGGAAGAAGAAGAACTATGCCTATGAAGTAATAATTAGAGTTATGGAGTAAAGTAATATACCTGATTGGTAAGCTAAACAATGCAGCTTTAGGCTCCGCTTAGGTATCAGGCTCTATCTTAGCACATAAGTCCACCACAACCACTCTACGGATATGCGAACGAAATCACCTCTTTCGAGTAGCCGATCTTCTCTTCAATAGCAACTACTATGCACCCATTAAAAAAAAAAAAGAAAACCAAAAAGGAGGAGCTTTTAGTGTCAAAGCAAAAGAAGAAAGGAGGCAATACAAGACATAATAATGAAAAAACAAAAAGAAGAATAGATGCTGCAACTTACAAACCTTCTCCCCCTTTCTTTATGATGTGATTCCTCTAGTATCTATCCTTAGCTTTGCAAGTAGAAAAAAAAAAGGGAGTTGCTAGTGTGCTATTTTCCAATTTCAGTGTGGCAAAAAGAAAAAAAAAAAATTAGCTTAGTGACTCCCTAGATAAACTTCAATTTCTAGTAGATGGTGAGAAGAATTGGATGAAGAAAATTTAGGGTGCCACTCTTGTTTCTGGCGCTGAAGACTACCATTCTCTTGTCATTTCAGACACATTTCTTTGTTATGTATCATCAATGACTACTTAGGCTCGGACATGACCTATTATTCCCTTAAGATCAGGATGTTTCGAAGGGACTGAGAAGTAGTATCTTTGATGAAGAGCTTAGGAAGCTAGAGAAGTCTAGAGTCGAGTAGGTTGAGAAGATGTCAGTTATCATTATGAGGGGATTCAAAGCTTTGTCTTGAGAATATATGAAGAACAAGAAATAGTAGCAAATAAAAGGTAGAGATGCTAGTAAAAGGAAAACAAAAAAGTTGCTAAAAGAATGAAAAAAGAAGAAAAGGAGGTGCTTGGTTTTGAAAAGGGGGGATAATGTACTGACCTTAATTGCTTCCTATGGCATACCTTCACTAAAGTATTGCACATTGTGAAAGGAAATCCTAGTGACTTTGCATTGCTTCACATTAATGCTAGCATGAGTGGGCTTCATGCACCTTAGTGTATGTTGGACTGTAATTGCTTCCTATGGTATGGACTTACAATTTGGATTGCTGGCGAGATTTTAAATTATGCAATGATTTGAGTGGATAAAAATTGGCATGTGTAGGGGGTTAAGTTCTTCTTGCATGGGTCATCGTGTTTAGCATGTACTACTGAGATTTATGAGTTAGAACCTTCAAATTGAATAGTAGGCATAATGCCATATTGCTGAATTATTGAGCCCTATGTGGAGCTAAGGCCGATAGATAGAAGAAGGAATTTTGTGGTATAATTATATTATTTGTCTTCTTTTTGGCGAGTTGGACATATGGAATAGAGATCAAGTCTCTTTACACCCTTGTCTTCATTTATGCTAGCTAACAATGAAGCCCACTACGTTCATAAATTAATATAAGAGCAATTGGTTGCTATCAATGCAAACTCCATATGTTAGTCATGCTCAATTCATGGCCCATGCTAGCAACTGAATTCAAGAAAGAGTTTTGATATGTATGTATATATAATTTAAATAAAAATGTATATATATAATTTAAGCTCCGGCCTATCGGTCCTCGCTTTCCACTCCCACTACAGACCTCTACAAAAATCCACTTTTAAAATTGAGTTCTTGAAAAATTTTGTCCAGTTGCAATTTAGGTCATGTGACCATAATTTGAGAGATTTAACAATTATGTACATATGAAAAGCTCTACAAGAAGAGTACTCCTATATAAGAAGAAAAACCAAGGCAATGTTGATAAGTGGAGTCAACCTAATGAGATCTTTGATGTGAACTTAGTGTACAAATTCAACTCAATAGAAGTCAATAACTCATGTAGATTGAATCGAAGAAACAAATCAACTTAAGAAGTGGCAACATAAAGAAGACTCATTTTAAAGTGTCGTTTTAGGGGCAGTATACAACCTAATCCAGTTGAGGTAGGACATACGATTGAGAGGTAGTACTAACTCGCGCACTAAGATAGTCTTCAAATTAATTTGGTAGTGACGTAATTGTTCAATAATGTATGCGCCTAAGTCATCTAAAAGGCTCATTCGGTGCCTAAACCTTTGACTTCATCCGAAGGAATATGGTCAGGGGGAAAAAAGTTAAGGGCCAAATTTAATATTGGGTTTCAAGCCAATTGATTAAATAGATTTAACTTCTTGGGCTAAGGTGATAAGGCCTAAGGAGCTAAGCCCATAAATTATTGGGATGACTAAGGAAGGTTCGATATGGTGGGTTTGGAGTAGGGCCCATTGGATCAATCTGTCTGATTCAACTTTTCTTGGTTTAACTTACACTAAAATAATGAATAAAACCTTTATTTGGGTCTAAACTCATGAAAATAGCCTACTTAACATCCATTAAAAACGGGGTTCAATCTTAACCATTTTAACCATTATTTACTATTGTGATCTAATGGATGTGATGAACCATTATTTTCTATAAATACCTTATTCACATCCTCATTTGAATAAGAGAAAAACACCCATTAATACCGTTACTCTACTGAAATTTTGTCTCAAGGATCAAACACTCAAATACTTCAAGAACACCATCTCGTTCTTCATTAATCTTTGAGTTTGATGCCACGCGCTCTTTTACCTTTCACTATACGTGTTAAAGTCCCATCAAGTTCATCTACACCTCCTCCCTATATTTCTTTCTTGATCATTCTACGTAGGTTACTTAAGTCATTTTCCTAGTCACGTATAGCGCAACTTCACACGTGGTGCATACGTGACAGTTGCATTCATATTCACACCCCTACAAATAAATTATGAATTTAATAATTTAAATTTAAAATGATATAAATGAATGTTAGATAAAGGTTATACCTCCTATCAAAATAAATGACCGGACGGTAAGTATGTCTTTATTATTTCAAACGCTTTCATAGGGATGTTGGTTTAATTTGCCCAAGAGTGGTTAAAGGATTGTATAGGCAAAAAGAGATAAAAATATTCTATAACTTAGATAACGAAACAATGCATAAATAATATATATCTTTTATCCTATTACTTTTTCCATTTCAATTTTCGGTCATTTCCAATTTGTGAGTACATGTTTGTGCTATGTTTTCTTTTATATTCCAACTTATTTTGTAACATTTTTGGTGTAAGAAAGGAGCAGGTGAAAATATAAAAGTGTTCTAAATTCCAATTAAAAAAAATAACATAACAAATAATATATATTGGCGAGAACTCATAAATATAGCCAAAATTAACCAGGAAACCAACGTTTTAATACGAATGATTGATGTTATTATGATTTACATGATTCTAATACTGTATTTTCTCTCAGCTGAAAATAAAAAGTTGCTCTTATCTTAAGTTTTTATTTTTCCATATAAATTGTTATTAAAAAGAAAATAGTGTAAAAAGCATAGAATATATGAAATGAAACTAAATAAACAAAGGAGAAAAAGTTAGTAAGTTGGCATGGATAGCGAACCATGTTTTGTCTTCCCCCGCTTTAGGGAAAGTGGGACCTTATTTTATTGTCCTCTGATATTGGGAGTGGATGGGACCCAAAAACCTCATGTTTATCACATCACCCGTTCCATGCCGCTTGCTTTCCATATGTCGCCTTCCAACTTTTATTTATGTTTATTTTTCAACGTATAAAACACTGAAATATCCATAAATATTGGTCATCCTTCTATTATATATTAAATTGGATGAAAGGAATTGATATTTTACGTTATACAAATAATATATTAGTCAAATGAATTCAAAAATGAAAAATATAATTATAGCTAGAAAGAAGTATATTTTAGATGGTTATATATATAATTTATTTAATTAACTATTTTCTAATTTTATAGTATTTGTGATATGGACGCAACACTGCTAATATGGACATAATGGAGACGTTTGGAGAACTAACACTTTTCCAACGAAATGAAACCCCGCCCAATGTGATTTGAGCATCATTAGACAACATTGCAATGCTGGAAACAGGTTATGCAGAGTTTCGGAACATTTTTCAAAAATTTCTATTAGAGAAAAATATAGATATAAAACTCTAGGTGAATGTCACATTTGGAACTTAAACTTTACTAATCTTTGTAAGTAACTATATGAAATTTAAAAGTATCAATTTATTACTTACAAATTTTTCAAGATCATTTATAATACTTATATTAAGTAGTCAATTGTATAAATGGGAAAATCAAAGTAGTTAATTGTAAAAATAAGTAAAGTTTAGGTCATTAATTGTAAAAATGAGGAAATATCAATTACTAAATTAACACATTTAAACTTCAATGTTTAGATTAAACGTGACACTTATTAATTCCATCATAATGTGCTCTATCTATTTTTTAGTTCAGTACATATGTGTCATTTCTAATTAAGTAAATGTCACGTTTGATATATGAACTATACCAATTTTTGCAATTAACTACTTCAACTTTGTAGATTTTTATAATTATCTACTTGAATTTTTACTTTACCCAAATATTAATAAACTCATGGATTTGGCCTAAGGCTAGCCTTGATAAGGAAAGATTTCTAAACTAGTTAATTATAGTCAATTGGTTGCCTAATCAACCTCCCTTTGTGGTCTCATGTTAGTTGGCTTCCTAACCTCCTATGCATGTTTCAATATCCTATTCCACTTTGGTGAAACCATAGAGAAATGCAATATATAATTCTCACTTAACTGATAAAAAATTCATTTCCCAACTATGTGAACGAATGAGTATGCTTATATCTCTTCATTTCTACATCCCGCATTAAATCCTACATAGTCGTGTTATCATAAATAGGATCTTTTTGTTGGTTTATTAAAACAACATAGACTAGATTTGATTGTGCCATAACCATGGACATTTGAGTCACATATGTTTAACTATGTAGTCTAAGATATACAATCTCCATGTATGAGAAAGTTCTTGACTAGTTACTAACACTCATGGGTGATTTGGGTTATATCCAACTGTTGGCTTAATAATCATTCAATGATAAGCTATTTTTTACTAACATCAAAATATTACAATCCGCATACTAAGACATGATGATTTCAAGTGTAAAGATCAATCTCACCAATTCATTGGGGAAGAAATTATTGACTCTTAACTGCAATATCCCATAAACAGTGGATACTAGCTAGTAACCTATCAATTTGTACTTTTCTAAGTATGTCTTTCTAGAACTTAGTTCCTAGGTTAGTGAGTATAACCTAAATCAACACACGAATGATATCATGCTTATGCGATTTCTATACGCTCATTTGATCATGGACTTTTCATCAGATTTAGCTAGTTTAGGGGCTTATAACTCAATCCAAAGCTTAAGAATTGTAGAACTTGTTAAATCGAGTAGATAGTAACATTCCAAGAAGTAAAAAAAGGTGTATGGATAATGGATCTGAAGTACATTAGAAGAGTTATGACATTCATAGTTGTATTTGGCATAAGAATTGGATAATTACATTAATTTGGTAGGACTTTAGAGTTTACAGCAGAAGCATGACCTTGAAGTGACTCATAAACCCTTCGAATAATGAGCATGGAAAGAGATTGAAGATGAAAATAGACGATGTGAAGATTATGGCCTTCTTCACAAGCATAAAGCTAACCATAAACCTTACCGATTTCAAGTAGCAATAGACACCAAGAGGATCACGACCAGCTTCACAGGCATGAAGTCAACTGTTAACCTTATTGATGTTTAAAGATGAACATATCTTGCCAATAAATACTATGAGCGTTATCACATGGCATGAATGATGACCATGATCTATGTTTTTTCCATGATTTATGCAATGTTTCTCAAGGATTTTTGTATCCTTTTTGAATTTACTTTCCTAAATTATCATGGAATAATCTAGACCTATATATACTTGGGAATAATATTATTGTACACTTTTGCTTGAATATTATTCTCCTTTAATTGAGTTCTTCTCATTAAAAGAAAAAAAAAACTTTGTTATTATCAATTCTTGGATTTACGACAAATAAACCACCTAATTAATTTGTGCATTATATCAAATTAATTATGTCTACTTGAGATTCTAGCAATGTGTCATATCTATTGGAGTGTCATTCATATCTTTCTCATTAACTAATTAAAACCTAAAAACATAATTGATTTCATTTCCCATAATTTTATTGCAAGATTGTCAATCTAGTGAGTTAGAGATTAATCCTTTGGGTCACATCAACCTTCTTGAATTAAAAAAATGTTGCTATAGATGCCTAACTATGTCTAGATACCAAATTTTTATGTCAAGCTCATGGGACTTTCATATAGATCAGTGTTAGGATGAAATGTATGTAACAACTAAAAAGACTATTTAACGATTAAACACTTAATCAAACTTTGTTAGCTATCTCAGTACTATATGTAAGGACCAACTCTTACTTACACTTGTGGTAGTCACTAGTAATCGCCAGTCAATTATTTTTCACACGATTGTTATATTTCTAATGAGTGACGATATTGCAAGGGTGATGGAAATCTAATTGCTACAACTTTACATAGCCCAACGGGTCTTGAAGAATATGGTATTACACAATACGTATGAATTCATTGACGAAACCATGATAGATTTTCTATTGATGGCTACCATAATATAAGAAATGTGGGCAACCAAGCACTTGTCACCTCATATGGAGTATGGTATGAGGCTATGAACTAGCTATCAAATGTTGGATCAAGCTAAACAACTGAAATGAAATGACTTCTATTGATTTATATGAAGGAATAAGAATAACATAATTATGAACTATAGTAAGGTTGTTATTGTGTCGATTTGAGCATTTCTTTTTTGTTTGTCTATATTAATGCACACATAATTGGTATTAAGTGAGTTTGTTGATTGTTGGCTGGGTTATTCGCTAGGTTATATGTTAGTCATTCAAGAATCTCTCTATTTTTAAGTTATCATTGATTGTGGAGTGCACGAGAATAAGTACTAAAAATGCTACAAAATCCTACGTGCCTTCATCATTTGTAGTAAGATAAGGTAGTTGCTATATTATCCAATCATGGGGAATGACAAGTTGTCAACAACTACTAGTTCTTAATATGGTTGATAATGGTAGGAGGCAATAGTTATGGTTGGGAATTGGTAGTGGTGGTTCACTAGATTGAAAGCGTATTTAAAAAATACGAATGATAATTCCCTCTTTCATTAAAAAATTATTTGATTCTTCTTATTTTCAATATACATTTTTCTCCTTAGCTGTTTATGTAAATTATTGTGACACTGCTTAAAATTATCATAATTATATGTCAAATCTAAAGTCACCATATGTACACTCCTTAAGAATATTAATTGAAGCATCAAGTCAACCCTTTATATCGTAGAATTGATAACTATTATTATTATTATTATCATTTGTGATGGATTCATCATCCAATATGCGAAATGATTTGAAATTTCAATAGTAATTTAGCTAAATATCGTTATGGGTTAACTTGAAAAATTGCAATTATATATTTAGGAGAATTACGACGAAGAGGATCAACATTTGGAGGTAAGTTCAAATAAAGAATTAATGTTTCAAAAAGTTCAAATAAAAAATTAACATTTTAAAAAATGATTTAAATAATTTTGTAGATTAGCTATTATGAATTCCTTATTTGAGTTGTTTTGTGAAATTTTGATTCCTTATTTAAACTTTTTGAAACGTTGATTCCTTATTTGAACTTACATCCAAATGTTGATCTCTTCCATTATAATTTTTCTTTTATATAATTGTATAAACCATTAACTTGTCATTGCATTTAGAAGACTGTAGTGTTAATATTTTTAAAGGTGTTGATTATGGATGAATCAACTAAGGATAGTAGGGGATGAGTTGGGCTTGAATGGGCTAAATAAGGATCTTAAGATTTATTTGGCTATGTTGGTTCCTTAATACCTGCAAAAAGCCTCTTAGGGGTGTGACCATGGGGCCCTCTAAAGCTTAAGTCAACAAGGAAGACAAAAGGGAAAAAGGAATTTAAATGGTCGAGCACTGAGACCTATGTGGGTAGTGCTTATTGGGTATATGTTTGCATGAGAAAGAGAGAAAGAGAGAGTTTGACCAAGAGATATCTGATCCCACTCACTTGATGGCCTCTTGCACTAAAGGAGTATAATTACCCTAACGCATGGAGGCTTAGGGCTTGCTTGCACTAGTGGTTGGTAGGCGACATGTGCTAAGGAGTTAATCGTATGGCTTTAAAGGGTAGTCGGCTATGACCATGTTAGTTGCTACGTTTATGATCCGGGAGTTTGATATTCTTAAGGGCTATTAGTTGTGCTGATAGTATTATGAATGTTAGATGGTCATTGATGAGCCGCAACTAGGTGCCACTGCTAAAGACAAAAGAGGAGCACGGATGCTGGGAGGCTTGCAAGCATTTAGCTAAGGATGAATCAAGCCTTAGGGGTTGGTAGGGATGTCCTCACTTGGGCTCATGAGAATGTCCTTATCTATTTTATTGGAGTCAGGTAAGAATGGCATAGTAGGGTTGGTGCCTGGAGGCGAGCTTACCTAGATGGGCTACTAAGGTACTCGCAATGAGGGTGTCTAGTAGGTTACAATACTTAAAGGAAAAGGATTGTTTTTTCATGTGCTCATTGATGGGCTCTTAGGGGTTGGCCTATGAGTTGGACCTCAAGCTAGACGAGAATTGGGTGTCAACACTTACACCCCAATATATAGGAAGGTGCACTTATCATATAGTAGTATAGTTTAAAGAACGGATGTCATTCCTACAAGTACTGTGATTACTAATATTGATTATTTCTTTATTATCTAACCAGCAAACTTGAATTCAAGAAACTTAAAGAATTAATACTAATTTGTAGCAAATAATTAATCTAACAACTAAGTAAGACTCAAGTAAAGAAAATAAATAAGAAAACAATCAAATTGGAAATTAACTCAAGATTCAATATCATACCTAGATCTTGTTTCCCTTAAAATTATACATGCAACTTTCAATAAAGATAACCTAATTCAACTTTTAATTTTTTTTACTGGAAGAATTCTCTATTAAAGTTAATAACTTTCTCAAATTTATTAACCTTAATCTTTAGATCACTAATAAGAATCTCTTCTCAATAGCATAACCAAAGATCGCACTAAAGAATAATGAATTCTCTCACAATATAAATCAAGGTTTGAAAAGATTATGCAATTTACCTATAAACTTGCAAGAATCTTTATCAATTATGCTTAGATTGAATCATATAAGAAATCTCTCGATTTTCTTGTACAATATTAGACTTTTGACTAACATCCTAAGAAATATTAATCTAAAACAATTAAACACGTATAATTGAATTAAAGAACATAAAGATCTTTATTAGATCTAAAAAAACCCAACATCGGGTGATAATTCTAGGTTCTATGAAACCTAGATATGATAGATTTACTCGCCATTCATGGTAAAGCAATAATCTTGAACAAGATTTAAAGAGAAAACAAAAAAATAAGCCATGAAATCAACAAAAAAATTTGAATCTTGAATCTTAAAGTGCGACCCTCTCTTGAGTGTTCTGCCCCTTTAAGTCTCTCAAAGAGTTGTCTAAAAAATTGTGACAAAAACCCCTAAGTAACCTTTATATAAGAGATGTAAAATTTTGTATGTTGTTGGAAACAACATAATCTAGTGACATTGTCATGGCATTAGTTGTGTCCATTGAGATACGTCGAATCTTCACAAATCTTCACTAAATTTGGGAGTGACACAACTTGGGACATGGTCGTGTCTCCTAAGTTGTCTCCTTCATTGGTCATACCACGTTTCTGCTCAAAATCTTTATTGAAATCAATGAAGTCATATCGTTTGGTTATGTCACTTCAAAACTTCATTACTTCTTCATTTTAACTCTGATTTGAATGAAACTTGTTTCTATTTTCTTTTTTTCTTCCAAAAAATGTTCCAAAACCTACAAAAACAAGATTTTACTAAATTAAGTATTATCTTCTTAAAATAAAATAAAATTTCAAGGAAAAATCATTATATAAAATATAAGTAATTAAGAACTTTTCACCCCTACTCTACTTAGTGTAGAGGGAGAGAAGAGAGTAGTTTGGATAGAGTGGTCGGGTTAAGGCAAGATTGCTTCTGCAATAAACAGGAAGGCTTGTCTCATTATTCGAAGATGTGAGATCTGACACCTCTTGTAACATCCATTATGCCATGTAGTGACACTAAGTGTGACTTATGTGATTGTTTGACTGTTCAAGTTGCTATGAAGAATTCTTTTAGAAGTATAGCACACATTGATGATTTCCTTACAAATGACTACACGCGTGGGGTGCTCTTATGCTACGCTATGTTAGTGATTTGTATGTGTGAGCTGATTAAGGCCCTTAGTTGGTGGAGTGGGATACGTAGGCGATTGAGATTTGGTGCACGTCCTGTAGTAGGTACATGCTCTGGTAGTGAGAGAAACCATTTGACTTCCCTTCCTAGTTGTCTATATAAGGGAGTGGCTTATGCTTCATTGTCCACTTTGCATTGTTAAACTAAGGGGAGACTTTGCCAATTTTCTTTCTCGCAAGTTGACCTTTCTTTACTTATCCTTATTTTCCTTTCTTGATTATAATTAGTGATGGCTGATGAAGGTTTGTCAAATCATCAAAGTGTATCTTCACACGAACAAATTTGTAGAGAAGTTAACGGGGACTATGAGTAGATAGTCCGCAAAATGGGTAGTAGCTATACTCCCTCTGAAACGACAATGATGGTAGCAACTACAAATGATGATTGTGATGGAGTGCTCTTGACATGGGCAGAGAGGAGGGAGTGGGGGCAAGGTAGGCCTTCTAATGCTTATAGCCTTGACAGGGAGGAAGAGATGGTGAGGAAAGCATTTCACATGACCAACAGTAACAACAGGGCTTGTGCTCATGTGCTCTTTAAGGAGGATTAGGAGAAGTTACGGTTGGTTAGTCGAGTGGTCGGTAATGTGCCTAAGTAGCAAGTAGAGGTGCCTATGACCAGTGAGAGTGCACTTGAAATAGTGGACAAGTAATCATTTTGCAAGTTTGCAAAACTGTTTGAGCTAGGACTTTGACTGCCTTTTTTTGAGTTTTTGTTTGGGTACTTTAACTACTTCAAGGTTGCCCCTTGATTGCTTCAAATTAGAGCTTTTGAGTTTTAAAATTTATAAAGCTATATTCTATCCTTAACTCGATTTAATAGGTAAGTATACCTATCTTTTTATAGCATGAATGAGTATAAAGTTGTCTTTATTAGGAACAAGTACAAGCACTAGTATTAGTTAATTTTCTTATGATCTAGTAACCAAAATTATCAAGTGATTAATAATTAAAATGTCTAATTTACTAACTAAACTACATTGGTCCATAAACAACTTTTATCCAACACAATGACTTACAGAAATGATTAACAACACAACGCTTAACATGTAAACTTACTTCACCACCTAGTATGATACTATCAATACACTTTTGTCCTAATGTTCATTATCTATAGAGAATTATTAGTTTGTAAGCATTCTTCTTAGAAATACTTACTCTTAATTTTAATTATGTTTATTAGATTCTCTTCTGAATTAACAACTAACTAGGATTGATTAATGTCATAATATTTTATCGATTTCCCTAAGGATGCAATAGCTTTTCAATAATATCTCTATTATCAGGAGTAAGTTGTTCAAATGAACTAGATCTATTTCATAGAATTATCTCTTGACATATTTTATTGAAATCCGTCCTAAGTTAATGTCGTACACTACATCATACTTAAATTCATTAAGTTCAGTTAATCTGAATTAACAACTATCAGGAACCCACTAATCCATGCACTTATTCATACTAAGTTGATGTAGCAAGTCTTAAATTATTACTCATACATGGTAAAATGGTAACATAAATTAACAAAACTCATAATTAATAAGAAATAAAACATGGAATCAATAGAAGAGTAAAACACCCTTTTTAATTTCATTGTAGAAGTCTCACAAATGCATGAACGATGAATTCCTATTGGCTCTCTTAAGTAGTTTCGAGAAAAGCACACGATGTAGTAAGTAGATATTATACTGAAAATAGAAAACACAATGGGTACAAAGATGAATAGATGTGCTACAGTTAGAACTCTCTAACTAAGGTCTAGATTGTCTTGTGATGTAATGTGATATCTGATGATATTTGATGATATCCCTTGTTTGAAAATTGCAGTATATTTATATTCTTTTTATTAAAAGGTCCGAAATACACTATTTCAAAACAACCCCTTGTGTTGAGACTCATTACATGCACCAGTTTATGTGAAGCAATTTAAAAAGAATCATTGTGTCCACTCTCATCATGGCTGTAACTCAAGGAGTGATCTTCTCGTCACAATTATTTCATATCATCACGCTCATGATAGAGGGAGTGATCATCCTTCTAAGGTAGAGTCATGATTGTGATGAACAGGTGGAAAATAGCTTTAACTTTGGTCATTCCCTTGATCATGCCTGTAATGGAGGGAGTGACCAACACTGGACACTCAAATCTTCTTTTATCACGTCTTGAATCTCATTGTTCTTTTGTAATTTCATCTCCTCTTCACTTTGTCTTAAACAAATATCATCTCCTTACTTTTGAATCATTTGAAATTGATACATTACACAATTAAGTGCTAGGAACTTAAGAAATGAACACAAATATGATTAACTTATTGATAAATAAGGCTAAAAGGTGTAGAGTAATTTATGCTTATTAAACTTTCCTATACTTAAGCTTTGCTTGTCTTCAAGCAAATACTTAAAAACAACCAATTGAAACTTAGTGATGACTTTTTGATTATATATTCATCAAAGCATTCACAGTAGCTTAATTTTATGCCTATCACATTGTGTTCTTAGAATACAACAATCAATATTCTAAGACTAATTCAAGTAAAGTAAACTTTACCCTTACTATCTAATGATAGCTTTCAAAGGTAGAAAGTGAACATAAAATCAATTAGAACTAAAGAAATCTGGTTATACTTCATCTACTTATGTAAGTGTATCAAAACCCTTCAATTATTTCTTAAGCACAATAATCTAAAAGAAAAGTATGTCACATCCATTTTTCTCCTGTATTTCCACTTCTTTTATTTAATCTCTCGAAAGACAACTTGCACTTTGTATTTTCAATTTTTCTTTTCCTTTTGTACAAGCTCTTCTACATCTCCTCTTTTGTTCCTTTTTTTTTTCCTTTAGTATAAGAATGAAGACCAAATATTAGTAGTAGGTTCAAACTTGGCTCTTCGGAGGGACTAAAGCCTATCTTTACTAACTTAGTTATATGGAAAAAATTAGCCCGCCCTTACTAACTTAATCTTTATATATCCTTATTGCAGAGTATTAAAAACAAAAATTAGTAACGGGATCAAACTTTGTTCTTTTGAAGGACTAAAGCCTACCCTTGCTAACTCAATACTTATATGTCCTTAAGCACTTTAACTTACTTTATATTGAAGAGATTCTCAAGTAGCATCAACAAGTGAATTATTTTATTTGCCCTTCCCATTCAAGATTAAATGAGCTCTAAAAGTAATTGACAAATAGATATACTACTTAATAAGTTTAGAAACAAAATCATTTAATCTTGAACTAAAGACTCCGATTCATTTCTAACCTCTAAATTCATTCATTAAATGGTAAGTAAGTATGCTTCACTTAGATTTTATCCCACGATTTTGATCAAGTATATTAAATCTACAAGAGGTGAGTAAGACACAAAATTGATTGCTATTTTGTCAAATCCATAATCTATTAATTTAATTCACCAATTGAAAACAAATAAACTACTTAATTGGGAGACTTTTGATAAATAGGGTTAACCCTTCTCCACACTTAGAAAGAGACACTATCCTCAATGTTTGTGGCAGGCAATCATAGAATAGGCATAAAAAGGAAAAACATGAAAAAACACATGACAGTAAGAAGAGGCCTCCCATGTTTGAAGTTTGATCAGTGCGTTTAGGCCATTCATCATCGGAACGAACATCCTTTAATGTCAGGATAATTGGAATATAAAAGAAACCTAACCATTAAACACCCTAAAACAAACCATAACAACACTCAGTGTGAGAATCTTTAGCAAAATACATCAATAAAGTTAAGCTCTCAATTAGTTAGTGAGTTTAAATGAAAAACAAACAAAATAAAACAAAAGAAAGAAAACATAATCAATCATCATCGGCTTCGGTTTCCTTATCTAAGTTGTCCTCTTCATCCCTTGATGACTCTTCCTCACTGTCATTCCCAACCTCTTGCCCTCTAACTTTCGATTGAGCTCCTCGGGTCTCCTCTAAATCGTCACTTTCCTCTTCCTTCAACCCATCCTCTTCATTACCGAAATCTTCTTTTTCTAACCCATCACCTTTTACCTATTAGGCAATAATGGGAGAACATGTTGGTAGGGGAACTGGAAGCTGATTGGGACCCATATTCTTTTGAGTTGGGAGGCGAGAAAAATAGGAAGGGATAGCTACTCTTACAATTGTGGCAATATTCTTTAAGAATTCGATGAAAACTTGAGCACAGAAATTTAAATCAACTTAAGCATCAAAATTTTTGAAATAATAAAATAATAACAAACACAAGCCAAATGCATATAAATTTTAAATTTCCTAATGATATCACTCTTCGGCAATAATGCCAAAAACTTGATCACCTCTAATTAGAGTTTTCGAGTTTTAAAATTTATAAACTTATATTCTATCCTTAACTCGGTTTAATAAGTAAGTATACCTATCATTTTATAGCATAGATGAGTATAGGGTTGTTTCTACCAGGAACGGATATAAACACTAGTACTAGTTAATTTTCCTATGATCTAGTAACCAAAATTATCAAGTGATCAATGATTAAAATATTTAATTTACTAACTAAACTACACTAATCCATAAACAACTTTTATCTAATACAATGACTTACAAAAACGATTAACAATACAACACTTAACATGCAGACTTACTTCACCAAATAGCATGACATTACTAATACACTTTTGTTTGTTATTTGTAGGGAATTATTAGTTTGTAAGCATTCTTCTCAGAAATACTTACTGTTAGCCCTAATTGTGTCTATTACAATCTCTTCTTAATTAACAATCAACTAAGATCACATTAACATCATAATATTTTATCGATTTCCTTAAGGATGCAATAACTTTCCTAATAATATCTCTATTATCAAGAGTAAGTTACTCCAATAAATTAAATCTATTTAATAGAATTGTCTCTCAACATATTCTATTGAAATTCATCCTAAGTTAATGTCATGCACTATACTGTACTTACATTCATTAAGTTTAAAACTAACAAATATCAATAACCTACTATTCTATACACTTATTCATACTAAGTTAATGTAATAAGTCCTAAATTATTACTCGTACATGGTAAAACAATAACATAAATTAACAAAACTCATAATTAATAAGAAATAAAACAAAGAATCAATAGAAGAGTAAAATCTCCTTTTTGATTTCACTATAGAAGTCTCACAAATGCATGAACGATGAATTCCTATCGGCTCTCTCAAGTAGTTTCGGGAAAAGTACATGATGTAACAAGTAGATATTATACTAAAAATAGAAAACATGATAGGTACAAAGATGAATAGATGTATTGTCGTTAAAACTCTCTAACTAAGGTTTAGATTGTCTTATGAATTAATGTGATATTTGATGATATTCCTTATCTAAAAATTGTAGTGTATTTATATTCTTCTTATCAAAAAGGTTCGAAATATATTATTTCAAGACACCCCCTAGTGTTAAGATTGGTTATTTGCACTGGTTCGTATGAAACAATTTAAAAAGAATTATTGTATCAACTTTCATCATGCTCGTGACTCAAGGAGTGATCTTCTCATCACAATTATTTTATATTATTATACTTGTGATGGATGGAGTGATCATCCTTCTAAGGTGGAGTCACAACAATGATGAATAGGTAGAAAATAGCTTCAGCATTGGCCACTCCTTTAATTACGCCTATGATGGAGGTAATGACCAGTGTTGGGTACTCAAATCTTCTTTTATTATGCTCTAAATCTCATTGTTCTTATGTAATTTCATTTCCTCTTCATCTTATCTTGAACAAATATCATCTCCCTACTTTTGAATGATCTGAAATTGATATATTACACAATTAGGTACTAGGAACTTGAAAAATGAACACAAATACGATCAATTTATTGATAAATAAGCCTAAAATGTATAGAGTAATTTATGCCTATCACCCCTAGGTATCTTAATGCCAACGCGTAAGCTCAACTGCTCATATTTTAGGTGTTATGCTTATGGACCTCTTCCATGTGAAGAGGTCACTTGATGGTCAGTTGTACATTGCCAACCAAGGTAAGTTGCTGAAAAATTTTTATAAGTTACCAAACAAAGTGGATGATTGGAAGGAATTCTTCTTCCCTATGCGAGCCTCTAAGCAACCGGACTTCCAGATGGATTGGACTATCCTCTAAGTAAGTTGTTAAGTGGCCTTAGGGTCAAGAATAGTTGTAGATACCTTATTTTGCCATTTTATTTTAGTATTTTTTATTAGGCAAGGGCTAAAAAAATAATAATAATAATAATAAAAAATGAAAATTGAAAAATTATAAAAAGCAAGTCATATTGAATTGAGTAGTTTAAGGTCGAATCGAATAATGATGTACATTTAATTCAGTAAATTCTAAGTCGCTAAAGAATTGGGCTTTATTAAAATATTTTTTAATCTAGTCCGATATAATATATAAAGTGGATTTTTATCTAATTTATATTGGGATAGAATAAACTTAAGATTTATTAAGTAGGTTATTGGGCTAAATCAAGTTGGACTGAGTAAAGCTTGAAAAATAAAAAGCCTAAATCAAGATACGGTTTTTAGAAATTAGGTCGAATCTTTAAAGAATCTAAATCGTATCTTTTGTATCTGGGATTTGTCATCATATTTTTCATATCTAGAATTTGTTAAGATCAAATCTATATCTAAAAAGATATAAAAGATTTGGTTGTGTGGCTTATAAATATTGAGTTGACAGTAAAGTTTAAAAACGTTTTTATAATCCCCAACACATTGATACTCCACTTTGTAATACATTTACTCACCGCCCTACACTTGCTGAACACGAGCACATTTCCTTGCAACTATATGCCACTCCATTGAATCTTGAGCATACTTCCCTATAGCATATACCTATACACATGAACATGTCTTGATTTCACCGACCAAATATGCCATGGCTGCACCTACCATACACTAGCCTATACATTGACATGTCCCTTTGCCACATCACACTTCACACATACACACGTCGCTACATACATAATATCACACACGCCATACACTACTGCATTAACCACCTATGGGTCTAATACACTTGCATACATTGTCCCTTACTCACCGACCGCACACCCACACTGCCCACGCTCGCTACAACAACATTCCCTCACCGCACACCATGACACAAACTTACACAACACAAACATATACGCTGACTCACATCGACACAAATATAACCACATCCTGACCACATACAAATGCATACATGTTGACTCATGCCACACGTAAACACAACACTCACATATACGTAATCATCTGATCACATACACGAGCACGATCTCTCGATCACAAACACAGCACATACATCCATGTCTTGATGTCACATGATCCACAGCCATGCGAATGATTCGCTGTATACACGCATGATCAATTCTACACTGAGCACGTGAACATAGTCCAAATGATCATGACGATCAATATGAACATGTCGATCACGCGTGACTTGACTTGTTTAGGTAATAGAAATTATTTTCTTTATTTAATTATTTATTTTGTTTTTTATTAGTTAGTTAATTATTTTACTAATTTGTTTTCTTTAGTACTGATTTTTTTGTTATATTTTTTTAATCGTCTTATTGTTTGCTATATTTTTTAGATAATTTGAATGTTTTTGATTAATTTAGTTAAATTGCATTTTTTAGCCAAAATTGCATTTTTTGAAAAATCGCTTATTTTTTCTTTGAGATTTGTATCTTCGAAAAAGATACGTATCTTAGTAAATCTTTTATGTAGGATTTAGGAAACATATTTTTGACATGTAATGATTGTTTTAAAAAATAAAAAAAAATTTTGATTGGAATTTTAAAAAAGATTTAGTTAGCTAGGGTTTTCTTAGACTCATGAAATTAGATCTTTGAAGGTTTTTCTTTTTTCAAAAAAATAATAAATTGTTAAATAGACGTAAATCTAGCTCGATTTTCAAAAAAATAAAAAATCTACCTATTAAATATGTTATAAAAGAGAACTACGTTGGTTTAATCTCGACTAACGTGTATATGAGTACCATCAAGGCAATAGTATAAAAAATGAAAAATTTTTATTTTCCTTGAAAATTTGTAATATAAAATAATGAAAATTCATTTTATTTATATTTTTTTATACTTGTATATATCTTAGTATTTTTAGAAATTTTATAAAAATAAAGCCCATTAATTTTTTTTTATTTTTACATTGTGACTTAGTTTTAATAAGTTAACCTCCGAACCTACTTTTTTCTAGTTAATTTTTTAAAATTATTTTTTTTAAAGAAAATTTGAAAATTAGTAACCAAATTAAGGTTTTCCCACTTAGAAACCTTAATTTTATTTTTACTAGTTTAATTGGTTAATGGCTTTAATTTTTTTAAACAATTTTTAAGCGGGCTAGGCTTAATATAAGTTAAATTAAAGAAAACGAAATAGGGCTTGACAAAATTGGCGACTCTATTGGGGACGTTAGTGGGCTGGCCATGTAAAAATAAAAATTTGTTAATGATTTTTCATTTTTATTTTAATTTCTTATTATGTTTATATTGTAATATAGTTATACTAACTAGTTTTTAATGATATAGGCCTTAAGAAAAAACTTGGCCTAATGGGTTCATATTAGGGATTTGAGGGGTTTTATTTATCAATAATCATTTGTATGCTTACATGTGGTTGGACTTAGGTTATGTTAGGAACTTAGGACGGGTCGCCATTGTGTAACCCTTAGGTTGCTCGTATCTTTATCCTCGCTTAATGGTAATAGGCGAGCTTACTCATGCTTCGATGTAGCTTACTAAGTATTTCCTATCGAAATACTTAAAGCTATAAAGCTTGAAACCTATATATCCTACCTCTTACATCATTATAAAAAAAAATAGGGGTTAGTAACTTTTAAGTCATAGGAGGTAGAAAAGAATTGTTATAACCTGTAGTTAATTGGACCTCCATTTCAAAATTTAATATACATATATATATATATATATATATAAGTGTATATGGGATTTATTTAAAAAGAAAAAAACTTTTAGATATTCATACACTTATATATATAATTTACATGAATATTGACTGCGGGTTTATAATAATTTTATTCCTATAGTTTATTAATAACCAACCCCATTGTATTGTACACGTGTGTAGCATGTTGCGTCACATTTATTTTATATGCTATCTTGTGTAATATATGTGAGTCTTGTAAATTTTATTTTATTTAATGAATAGTAGGTTGTATAATATAACATTTAACATAGAAGGCTCAAAATCATTAGTATTCCCCTTATACCATAATGTGCCAACATTAAAAAAAAAAAAAAAAACTTTAGTATTAATTTGTAAATTTTTTTTAGGCATATAATTATAGAAGTTAGCCATGACAAAGACTATTATGAAACTGTCATTTTCTTTTTCAATGCTTTCAAATTTTTTTTTTATATTTTATGATCAAAAACCAGTTTCATGATAATTATTTACTTTGTCGATTTCTATTGCAATGCCCTATATGTACCATACTATTAGGAACGAATGAAATACAAAAAAAAAAAAATAGAAAAAAAAAGATTTGACCATTAGATTTCCATTATGAATTATTTTCCATCTTAAGGTAATTAATCTTATAAGTGTAAAGAAAAAAATAGAAACAAAAAAAGATTTAACCATTATATTTTCATTATGAATTATTTTCCATCTTAAGGTAATTAATCTTATAAGTGTCTAAGTTCTCATTCTTTGTATTTAGCCCTTAAGTTGTCACGATCCTGATAAAGTTTTCTCTATAAGTCGTTACTCTTATGTCGCCTTTTAATAAGCTATAAGTCGTTACTCTTATGTCGTCTTTTAATAAGCTTCTCATTGTAAAATAATTTCCTCTTCTCTATATCATCCTTGTAATATAATCCTCATCATATGTCCTCAATTGTTAATCCCAATGGTTCCATTTTTTTTTTTACCTTCTATCTATATAATAAGTTCAGATTTGTCAATATCAGTATTAGATTGTCTGTAACATAAAATCAATATTGATTTTTTTTTCAATAAAAGTTTTTTTTTTAAAAAAAGAAAGAATGATTTTCAAAACTAAAAACTCGATTTTTCTTATAAAAAAAAAAAAAAACCAAAATGCAGTGTTGCTAACAAGAAAGGATTTTTGCAAGTTTTGAAAGATTACTTTTTAAGTGATTTTACATAATTACTCGTTGTCAAAACCAAGATATCTAAAGCCCTTAAATAGAGAATAGCCATAACTAAAGGGGTTTTGAGCAAGCACGCGAAGCAAGTCGAGACCATGGCCCATACTTAACCCAAGGGCCCATTGACATACCATCTAAGGTAGACAAGTCTAAAGAGTTGCTAGTTCATGAGCTCAACAACAATAACAAAGGCTTGGGGAAGGAATTGGAGTAGGAATTGATGAAGATAGAGGAAGAAATCTTGTAGAAAATCAAAGAGAAAATGGGAGTTCTCAAGGATCACGATGTGAGAGTAATCTGGGCTTGAGTAATGTTTGCACTTTTGAAGACCACGAGTTGCCTAAGAATTTTAAGGTACTAAATTTTGAAAAGTATGATGGAACAGGTTGTCCTAAACTTCACCTTAGGCTTTATGTTCGCAAGATGGCCTAATTCTCTAAACATGAGCAGTTGATGATTCAAACTTTCTGAGATAGCCTAATTGGGCCAGCGTTGATTTGGTATGCCCAACAAGACTTAGTTAAGCTTGATACTTGGGATTAGCTAGCGCAAGCCTTTTATCAACGGTATAAGTTCAATAAAGAAGTAGCTCCTTCCCTGATGGATCTAAATAGCATGAAAATGAAGTTAACCGAATCCTTTAAGGAGTATGCCTAGAGATGGAGATCTATAGCCACTCAAGCTACAATACAATTGCTAGAAAATGAATTGATCAACATATTCATTTGCATATTAGGTGCACCTTACTACAATCACCTCTTGGGCCATATCGCTTCTACATTTGTAAACATAGTTATAGCTGGTAATTGCATTGAAGATGCTAATGGAGTGGGGGGATTGATAGGGAAAGGATTAGCCTCATTGGATTCAGAGGCTACTGTGAACACTACAATATCCTATCTAATGATACGTAAGTCTAGTACCCTAAGCATTGGCCTAAAGTTCATGGAAAATAAGCTAATCACCTAGAAGGAGGTTCACTCATATTTCGATTCCTATGTCTCGAATCTACTGCCACCTAAAAGATGAGGGTTTGCTACATCCTAAGACTCCAACACCAGGGTATAGACCTTGAAAGTACTATCCCAATGCACAATGTGAGCACTACATGGGTCAATAGGGGCATGCTATTGACCATTACTGGGAGTTGAAGAATAAAGTTTAAGATTTGATTGATGAAAAATTGGTCTAGTTGGACTTTGTTAGGAATCCAAGGCCTAAATTCTACATAGAGCTCACTATCAATATGATACAAGGTTTAGAATAAATGTTAGAAATAGATTTGAATGGTCAAGTCCAAAGGGAATGTCATTGCCATGATATGAAAAATAGGGTTGTAGCCTTAGAAGAAAAGTTTGTGATATTAGAAGAAAGGCTCATAGGTATAGAAATGGAAATAGATTATGTGCTCAAGTAGCTCGAAAACCTACATCCTAATATGGATAGGACATCACAACCAAAGCATGAGAATGATTCAGGGAAAGAGAAGTCAGGAGTGAAAGTGCCAATTGGGAAAGCCCAAAATCGAGACAAGCCCATCCACAACAAGATTTGGTGACTTACATAGTTCAAGATTCCAATGGCTTAAGTGTTCAAGCAATTGAGAGATGTAAGACTATTGGCATGTGAAAACTTAACAAAGCAATATAAGACAAGGGATTGTGACCCCAATAAATGGTGTGAATATTATGTGGGCCAGGTAGGGCATACTATAGAAGACTGTTGGAAACTGAAGCATAAGGTGTAAGATTTGATTGATGCCAAGGTTATCTAACCAAATTTTCTAGAGACTAATGGGTCTATGGGCAATAGCATCTCTAACTTAGGGGTATCTAACAAACAACCTCCAAGATTGGGTATTGAGGGTTTACTACTACCATCTGACCAGGTGGCTCACCATTTGAAGCAATTAGGCATACCTCCAAAAGATCAATTCAACTAAATGGGCTAAGTTCAAAGAAGTGATAGAAATGAGGGCAAGAAGTAGCAAAGAGTTATAGTTCCTGTATTTATTTCTTTTTAGAATAATCTTTCACTTGGGATATAAATTTTATTTGAATAAAATGTTTTTCTTGTGCATTTTATTTTTCTATGATGTGCACTTAGCTAAGCTCGATAGGGGCATGTCATTGGTCCTTCATTAATGAAATATGTCACACAGGACTTAGAATGAGTGAAATAGATAAAGTAAATATGAACTTAGAACTTAAAATTTTCTACCTAAGGGAATGGTAACATATTACTTGAAAGGTTTAGGATGAAAAGAGGTAAATTATGTCCTAAATACACATGAGAAAAGAGTGTCATAATGTGAGTACTCAGGCTCATTCCTTAAATGGGGTCCATCTTGAACTTGGTACACGTTAAAATGATATTAAGCATTTATTTCACCATCCTTAAACACAGTTATCCTTTGCAAACCTATTTAAACTTTTATAGAATTTTTCTTAAAATTAATCATACCAAGAACCACTCTATATTGGGGCAATAAGGAGGATAGGGTCATTAATTTGGAGAAAAGGGAGTAGACTAACTTATGCTTACCTTAGTTTTGTTAATTCATGAGTAAATATTGTCATAGATAATTTAATTTATTTATGATGAAAAAGAGCTTCAAACTATACACACCTCACTTAGGCCCATAAAAACACATAAGCCCATGGACTTTGCTAAACACTCCATGCCATATATGCTTCTCCTAAGTTTATACTCTTTGAACCTATGGTTTTAGGGTTTCGAATCCTATCAAGCAAAAACTCAACAAGGGAAGGTGACCGTCTTGACCAAAAAAGCAAAGAGAGAGGAAAAAAAAAAAAGGGAAAAAGAAAGCAAAGAAAAAGAAAAAAAAAAGTGAAAAAAAGAAAAAGAAAATATTAGCAAGGTGATTACCTTTAAGCATGAACCAAATTACCATTAAGCTTGAAGTCCAAACTTGTGAAAGGTATCCAAAGGTGAAACACTTTAAATTCTTAAGCCCAAAAGCAAAGTTGTCCCTTTATGGTCCTACCCACTTTACTACTCATGATGAAACTCTTTTGACTAAAGAAATGGATTTATCTCAAATAATAATTTCTCATGAAATTGGGGCAAGCCTATGTTTAGTTTCTCATAGATCTTGGCTTGTAAACTTGGGATGGATTGTATGTAATTTCTTTAAAATTGGCCAAAACTCATCGATATCTATTTGCTTAAACTATTGACCAAAAGCCTTCCATTGCAAACCTAAAAAAGACCTGATTGATTGATTAGAATGTACCACTTACAAGATAGGCTACAATTTTTGAAATTGATGTTGAGAACAACAACAAACTTATGAGAGTGCAAGGAAGTCCACTTGGACTGAACATTTCAAGTAATGATATCTATCTCCTTAATGGAAAATTAAAGAACAGTTGAGTGCTTTCTCAAAAACATGAATGGTCATTTATCTCAAGCTTGAAATTAATAGTTCTAAAAGGTTAAAGAATCATGAATTATGCTCTAGGAAGTAAGATTGAAAGAAAGAGTGATTAATTGACAAGGGGCAAGCTAACCCCTTATTTGTGATCTTTAGAGTCTTCGAAACTTTCTTACTTGTTAGCAACACAATTTTCCATCAAAGAGTATTTTTTTTTTTAATTTCTTGAAAAAAGAGAGAAAAAAAAAAAAGCTTTCAAAAGAGAAACAGAACCTTTTTCAAAAATTGTCAAGAGAGATTTCTTAAAAAGAAAAAGTCAAAATTTTCAAAGAATCATTAAAATCCCTCAAACTCAAGTCTCAAATCATTTTGTCAAAACTCACTGCAGTCTTTGAAATTCATGGATTGCTTGCCCTTTAGTATACTGTCCATTTCATATAGTAATATTGGATTGCTTACTTATTAGAGTGCCATCCATTTCCTTTTAGGATCGCTTGCTCAAAGGAGCACTGTCCTATTCCTTTATAAGATTGCTTATTCAAAGGAGCATTGTTCTATTCCTTTTTGGATCACTTGCTTATAGGAGCACTGTTTTATCTATTCCTTTTTTAATCGCTTGCTTATAGGAGCGCTATCTTATTTATTCCTTTTTAGGATTGCCTACTCAAAGGAGCGCTGTCTTATTCCTTTCTAGGATCATTTGCTCAAAAAAGCATTGTCTAGTCTTTTAAAAGATTGCATGTTCATGAGAGTGCTATCTCATTTTGTCTTTAATAGAATGTCATCTTATCTTATCTTCGAAAGATCTATTCTCTTAAGGATACTTGGCCTTTAAAGTGGGGACCTAATTTGTTTGACAATCAAAGTCTTTACCTTGCTAATTTAAGCAAGGACCAAGCAAAATTGAGTATGTCCTTTAATTTTTTTTGTCTTTCTAGTAAAGTTCTAATTAAATTTCACTATAAAGAGGAGCAATTGTAGACACTATATTTTTTCATTTTATTTTAGTATTTTTTATTGGGCTAGGTTAAAAATAAAAGAAATAATAAAAAGAATGAAAATTGAAAAAATAATAAAAATAAAAGTGTCAAGTCATATAGAGTCAACTCGAGTTGAGTCGAGTAAAGCCAAGTTGTTTAAGGTTAAATTGGGTAATGGTGTACGTTCAATTTAGTAAATTCTAAGACATTAAAGAATTAGACTTCAGTAAAATATTTTTTAGTCCAGTCCAATATAAATTGGATTTTTATTTAATTTATATTGGGCTAGAATAGATTTAGGATTTATTAAGTGGGCTATTGGGCCAAATTAGGTTGGTTTGAGCTAGGCCTAAAAAATATAAAGCCTAAATTAAGATAGGGTTTCTAAAAATCAAGTTGAATCTTCAAAGAATCTAAATTGTATCTTTCGTATTTGGGATTCGTTATTGTATCTTTGGTATCTAGAATTTGTTGAGATAAAATCTATATCTAAAAAGATATAAAAGATTCGGTTATGTGGCTTATAAATATAAAGTTGATAGTAAAATTTAAAAATGTTTTTACAATCCCTAATGCACTGATACACCACTCCACAACATATTCACTCACTACCCTACACTTGTCGAACATAAGCACATCTCCCTGTAGCATACACAACACTCCACCGTATCTTCAGCACACTTCCCTATATCATACACCCATACATACGAACATGTCTTGATTTCACCGACTGAATATGCTACAGTCGCACCTGCTACATACTAGCCTATACATTAACATACGTCCCTTTGCTATACTGCACTTCATACAAATACATATACACGTCGCCACATACACAATATCACACACGCCATACATTATTACACCGACTACCCACATGTTTGATACACTTGCACATACTACCCCTTACTTACTAACTGTACGCCCACACTACCCATACTTACTACAGCAATACTCCCTTACTACACGCCACGACACAAACACACTCGTTGACTCACACTGACACAAATACAGCCACATCCTGACCACACACAAATATACATACATTGACTCATGCCATATGCAAACACAATACTCATACACACAATTACACATGCCATTCATACGCATGCAATCATCTAATCACACACACGAGCATGGTCTCCCGATCACAAACACGGCACATACAACTATATCCTAAAGTCATACGATCCATAGCCAAGCGCATGATTCATTGTATACGCATATGATCAATTCCACATCGAGTATGCGAACATAGTTTAGACGATTACAACGATCAATACGAACACATCGATCACGTACGACTTAACTCGTTTAAGTAATAAAAATTATTTTCTTTTATTTAATTAATTATTTTTTTAGTTAGTTAATTATTTTACTAGTTTGTTTTCTTTAATGCTGATTTATTATTATATTTTTTTAATCGTCATATTATTTGCTATATATTTTAGATAATTTGAATTTTTTTGATTAACTTAGTTAAATTGCATTTTTCAATCGAAATTGCATTTTTTGAAAAATCGCATATTTTTTCTTCGAGATCCATATATTTGAAGAAGATGCATATCCTAGTAAATCTAGCATATAGGATTTAAGAAATATATTTTTGACATGTTGTGAATTTTTAAAAAAATAAAAAAAATTAATTGGAATTTTAAAAAAGATTTAGTTAGCTAGGGTTTTCTTAGATTTGTGAAATTAGATCTTTTATGGTTTTTCTTTAAATAATAAATTGTTAGATAAACATAAATTTGGCTCGATTTTCAATAAAATAAAAAATCTACCCACTAAATATTTTATAAAAAAGAACTATGTTGGTTTGATCTTAATTAACGGGTACGTAGGTATCTCCGGGTCAACCGTATAAATAATAAAAAGTTTTTCTTTTCCTTGAAAATTTTTAATAAAAAATAATAAAAATTTATTTTACTTATATTTTACATATTGGTATATATCTTAGTATTTTTTATAAAAAATTATAAAAATAAAGCCCATTAATTTTTTTTTATTTTTACATAATGATTTAGTCTTAATAAGTTAAGCCTCGCACCGAGTTTTTTTTTGGTTAATTTTCTAAAATTATTTCTTTAAAAAGAAAATTTGCAGATTAGTGGCCAAATGGGAGTTTTCCTACCTAAAAACTCTAATTAAAAACCCTAATCTTATTTTTATCAATTTAACTAGTTGCGACTTCAATTTTTCTAATTTTTTAAAAACAGTTTTTAAAGAAGAATGTTTCCTTAATTTAATATCAAGTAATTTATATTAAACGGGCCACACTTAATATAAGTTAAATTAGGGAAAATGAAATAGGGTTTTATAATAGTGAGGCGAGCAAAGAGCTATTGGACTTCACACTATCTATCTGTTAGAAGTATGTTGAGGGCGAGGTGTTCTTTGGGTTTGAGACAGGTATCTCCTAACCCTTGTTAAGGAGGGGTGGTTAGGTGTCTATTGCATTGCTTCATTATCGTAATTGGGGATGTCAAGCCTACTCGTCCTTAGTGTAATAAGCGTAATTGTCTTATCATATTGATTTGCTAATTTGATCTATTGTTTCATTTGCAATTACATAGTTGGCTTCTAAGAGGGTGAAGGCAAAACTACTTGTATCTAAGCGAGGTAGATGGAGAATGTGGCTAAATCCAACCACAAGAGCAAGTAGCCTGCCACAAAGGGGGAGGGGGAGACTTTTGCGACCCCCTTTAAAGAAGAGCAGGAAGAAGAAGGATGGGAGACAGCTAATTGTTGTTGAGGTGGTGTAGAATGCAGTAGGAGATGTTTCCATTGGTATTCTTGTGGGTGGTGTAGGGCATATGGCATGCGGCTTCGATGGGTGTGTTGAGGTAAGGTGTGCAAGTTGTAGGTTCTTAGGTCTTAAAGGAGATCCAAAGAGATGAAATTTAGAACGAGGAGCAGTGTGAGGATTCCAAGGCAACTTCTTAAGATGCTGGGGTTCAGACCATTGAAATCCCTAATGACGAGCATACCGGCCCTTAATTCGTCGGGAAAAGCAACCTATTGTGTTGGAGATTCCTAAGCCCTCCTCTAATATCACAGTGAGGTCTACATAGTAAATAGACCAGCTAAAGCTTGGTTTGGGCATCTCTTTGCTGAGAAGAGTGACATTAAGGCCTTTGTAGAGCTTCTTCGAAGGCATAATGAGGTGAGCCACTATTGGTCTTATTCTTAAGTACTATATGATATTAGATTGATTGATGCTCTTTTTTGTTTGTAGCTTCATGATATGCTTGACTTCATCCTTACCTACAATTGTGTGCACCACTAGTCAAAGAGGGGCCATTTGAGGGCTAAGGTAGGGAGGTTCCATTGGGCGCTAGAGGAAGAAAAGAAGAGATGTGGTGACTTGTTTGCCATGTATGGAGATCTAGAGTGTTGGTATGAAGGGTTGAAGGAGTAGGTTGATACATTGAAGGCTGACCTAAAGGAGGCTTGAGACTTTACTAAGGTTGTTAAGGGTAAGGTCGGTGTGCTAAGGCAAAGTTGGAGGCCAAAGAAGGGGAGCTAAAGGGGGTTTGGGCTGATTTTGCCTGAAAGGAGGCTAAGTAGCTGAAGGGGAAATGTCTCTCTATTGAAGTGAAGCGAGATATATTCATGGAGACCATTGATGACCCACTAGTGGAGAACGCCTTGTCTGTATGTTGTGGCTGAAGAGGTTAGGAAGTAGGTTCACGAGTAGTTTCATGAAGTAGATATGTCTTTCCTCTGTTGGCTTGATGACCTTAAGGCTGCTGTTAGGGATAGGAAAGAGGGCTTCTCCTTGGAGAGCTCTATTGGTGATGTTGTTAATGGTTTAGACAAGGGTAAGGAGGGCAAGTAAGAGGAGGGTATGGAGTAAGATCCAATTGCTAAGTAGGCTAGGACAGCCTTAATTCACTTTTTGTTGCTCTACTTCTCGAGCGATGGCTACCCATTTTTTGTTTTTATGTACTTTTATTGGAGGGGTTGGGATGTCAATCCCCTTTTTTACAATGTAAGAATTACTAATAAATGAAATGTTTAACTTATTTGGTCCATTGTCGTGTTATGCCTCTTCATTGCTTTACTTCTTCCCTTGTTTGTTTATTCTTGTTTATTTGCTAGGTTGATTGAGCCATTTGTTCTTTTTGTAGTTTGATTAACTTTGTTTCTTGCTAAGACCTTTCACAAGTTTGGGTGAATAAAACCTTAGGTATTGCTTAGCCATAGTCTAGTTTAAGCTCGTTGTTTGGGATTAGCAAGATCTTTTCTAACATCATGTGATCTCTTAGTCAAGGCATGCCAGCTCAGGTATATCTCTTTTAACATCATGGGATCTCTTGGATGTCATGCCTTAGGCAGAGTGTGCAAGGTGGATATACCGTTTTGGGTAGAATATCTTCTAGAAGCCATTTGATGCTGGTATAGTGCATTAAATTAAGCTCCTTTTGCCTTTAGGCCATCGGATGGGCACTACATGTACGCTAGGGATGCTTTAGGTCTCTTATATAAAGGGTATGTGAGTCCTTTGCTCTCTATGCCAAAAATCTTAAATGTCATCATGCGATAGGGTTAAGTGGAGAGTAAACATACCTCTTTGTTTTGCTATGGACAAGTTGAGAGAAATCAAGCTACGAGAAAAATTATATGAGCTCAAGAGGGGTTCTCTTAGCACTTCTCCTCGAGCTGTGATCGTGAGGTGTAGAGAGTTGCCCAGTAGTAGGGGGTGGCGCCTAAGTTAGGACCCGGAGGTGTAAGCTGGCCTTTGGGTCTTACCCTCTTCTGTTCTAATAAAGCTTAGATAGTGAGGGGACCTTAGGTATGGATCCACTACTTATTGGGGTTGGCTTCACTACGGAGGCACTCAATTGCATGAGGCTATAGTTGGAGCCTTTAAGCACTACCTCATGAGCTCTTGTGCAGGTGAAGGCGATCATGGTGACTACAGTAACTTAAGGGGCCTCTTTATCTACTAAGGTTTCTTGAGTAAGGTAGCCTAGAGGGTTGGCCCACTTAGGTGGAGTAGTGACCTTCCTTTTGAAGTTGAGGCCATTAAGGGCCCCTTGAGCTTAGAGCTTAGCTTGGTTAAAACTTAGTGATGTTGTCACATTTGTTCTAGTGGAGTATGTGAGTTGACTTGAAGTTAAGAGTAGTCCTATTGAAGAAGGGCTTAATGGGAAGGGCTAAGTCAAAGTTGAGGGAAGTTGTTAAGACCAGGCATCGAGTAGTGGATAAGGAAATGGCCTTTGTAATTTTACTTTTGTTTTTGTATGTCCTCAAGGTTGGGATACTAACTCTTAAATCTCTATAATCTCGTCAACTATTTGAATAAAATATCTCCTTTATGTTTATAGTTTCTCATCTAATGTTTGATTTTCCTTTAGTGTTTCTTTCTTTGTTTGACTGTGATAGTTTCGTTGAGCCTGTATCAACTTGCTTCATCCTGTGCTAAGGTTGCTTATGTTGAAACATGAATCAACTCGAGACTCGTGGTTGGGTGATAAAAATCTATCTAAGAGTATAGGAGTGCAGTATAAAGTAACACATAGTTGATGCCATAACGTTAGTATAGTTATTGATTAGGGGACCCTTCCTTAACTCGAGGTTGGGAGTTTGATGGAAGTGGTGCTTAAGGATAGGAAGTAGCCTATAACATTGGTGGTAATCGATAGGAATCAAACCACCGAACCCTTGACTCGAGTTCAAGGACTAGAAAGCATGGCTAGATGAGTTCTTTCTTCATGCACCACATTTGAGGAATCCGAATTGCTGTAGCCTACTGACTCAATGCCTTGGCTGAGCTAAACCCTCTTGTACTTATTGATAATCTCTAATAGCCAACCAAAGACACATCTAGGCAATAGCTCGGCCCATTTGACTAGTTGCTCAGTTAACCTGAATTCAAGTTGTATCTAAGATGCTCGAGCTGAATTCACCTCGAAAAAGTCACCTGACTAGCTTAGCACTATTGAGTTGTTAGCTCAGCTCAGCTTGGCATCATCACTCAATAGCACCTAAGCTAACCGAGCAGTTGTCCATCTTTTTTTGGCTAGGCATACAATTACTAGTTATCTACTACATGTCTAAGGACCCCCTGTGATAGAATCTTTCATATAGGATACTCATTTTTATTGTATTTCCAGTTATACCCTTTGAACATTCCTAGTATCATATTTTAGACATTTCCCTTGTAGTCTTTTCCTTTTTAGGTAGATGCCTTAACTTTTCGGTATAAATAGCCATTGTACATGTAGCCGCAAATCATGATCTTACTCTTTCGAATATTGAATATACACTTCTCCTTTAATGAGCATTGTTCTCTATTACTTACTTTACTCTTACCTTAACTCTTAAGCAGGGTTAGGTAGCGAGTTCCCTCATTGGATCAGCTCGTGCATCATATCGAGTTGAAACATGAGTTCTTAGTAGTTCCATTGATGTGTCACATCTTGTAGAGCTGAAAGTGGGTTTGCTTGTTTGTTCTCTTTATTTTTCGTGCACTTTCCATCTTCGTTTTCAAGCCTTTTGCAAGCTTAGACCCACTCTTACAACTAAGCCTTGTCAGTCCTTGGATCGGTTCATGTCATCTTGGTATTAGAGTAGAGGTTTTGCTTAGGTAAGTTGTGTTTGAACCTTCTTAAGTAGTAGTGTGCTACAAAGAGCCTAGTTGTAATTGTTTGAGTAAGTAGAAGGCGTAGAAGTTTGTTGTGACTACATATTTTTTTTTTTTTTGCCCTATTTCGAACATATGAAAACATAGTAAGTTTTAGTTTGCTTTATTGTTCTCTAAAGAAGCTGTTGTGTTTATGAATTAGTTGAATATTCACGTGGAAGAAGTGTGTGTGTGTGTGTTATTTGGCTTGAAGGGACTATATCTATTGTTTCTTAGAATTAGAGATTGTTACTAAGTTCTATCAAAGAGAATGATGGATCGTAGTGTCAATGTTAGCATTAGTGATAACAATAGTGGTATTGTCCACCATGGATAATAACCTTAGATGAATGAATTGATGAGGTGGCTAACCTCATAGTTAATTTGACTAGAGCTTTCTATGCATTAGCCTATTGATCTACCAAGGCCGTGTAGAATACCCTATAAGCTACTAGACTAGTAAGAGAATAGAACCCAACTCAACAAGTTTAGGGTGAAGGAGTAGGAAGTTTAGTACAAAGGAGGGTTGACATGGGTGATTTAGATAAGGAAGAAGATGAAGAGTACAATGAAGAGGATGAACGAGATAAGGCACCTTGAGCTACCAACCATGTGAAGCTTCAGATTCTAAGCTTCAATGATTCTAGGGATACAAACGACTATCTAAATTGGGAGGAAAAGGTTAAATGTGTCTTTAACTATTATTAGCATGAGGATTGTGAGAAGGTGAAGGTTGCTGTTATAGAATTCTTTAGGTATGCTACATTATGAGGGAAGAATTTCTAGACCATGATGAGGTGAGAAGGATACAAAGAAGTCAACACTTGTCCCAAGATGAAAAGAATTCTTAGAAATAGGTTCATATAAGATTTTTACCTATAAGATACTTTTGCTAGACTTCAGGACCTACGATAAGGGAATCGAACTTGATAGGGATCATGGACCAATCACGTGCTCCTGAGCTCGAGGACATGCTCAGATGGTTCGTTGAGTTATTTAAGGTAAGTTGAACATTAAGGAGTAGTGCATTCCCTAGTTCGACCTGTTGAGTTACTTTGCTCTCCCATCATTTAGGAAGCTGCTATGGTAACCAGCCGATGTGTCAAGTTAAGCTCTCTATGACATACTTGCTCAAGTATTAAGAATACTACCGACTTGGTCTATGTAGAGGTCGAGCTGACAACTATTTGGAGTTGACCTCTTATGGCTGACCCAATAATGAGCTGCTACCTAAACTAACCCTTTCTCAATCTTGAAAATTTGAGTTGTCGAACTATTGATGCTAACTTAACCTGTTTAGAACCTACTTTGCTAGATCAGTAATGTCATTGGGGCTACAAAATGAGCAAATAATGCACGTACTACCTTTTTTTGACATTTGTGCTGTCCTTTCTACCTTTGGATATTCTTTTTGCTTAATTACAATGTTACCCCTATAAATTATTCCCTTTTCCCTTACGAGTAGGAATCCTTTTTTGTAATTCACTCTAACCTAGGATTTACCCTAATTGGGTCATATAAATACTTATATATTGTAATAGCCATAAGAGTGAATACATTCTTGACTTTTCAAACACATTTTTGTAAGCTAAGTGTTTTCCTTACTTACTCTCGACTACTCTTATCTAGGCCATTGAGGGTAGACCAATAGCGAGTAACCTTCGGCCACACTTGTGTATCAGATCAAGTGTGATCTAAGCTCATGTAAGGCGTTGGTGCGTCATATCTATCGTCAATGCATGAGGACCCTTGCTTGACCTTCAACTATCATTTACCTTTTGGACTATCTCAAGGTTTGGACACATCCCCTTCGGTTTGTGCAATATTAGATGTCGTGTGTTCATCCATGTCAAATCATATCATCTAGGTATCAGAGCCTTAGTTACATTCAAAGCTAGTTTCTGTTTGTTCTTTGAGTGATTTGTTAGTGTTTTCGTGTATTAGAAGCTTTGTGTTAACATAAGAGATTGGTAGGTGAAAAGTGTTGAAGAAATTCTATGCTCTATTTTCCCTTATTTCTTTTATGCAAAAACGGAGTATAAGTGATCGCTTATTCATCATGTATAGTTGACATAGTGGTGGGAATAATAGTTATTGTTCTGCTGCCATTATTTGTAGAGAGAACATTGAGTGGTATTTTAACCATCAATCTTGTGAGGTTGCCAATAATGTTTGATTCAAGTATTCAAGAAACTCTTAGTAACTAAGAGAGTGGTACTCAGAATGGCCAAAGCCTATAAGGAAGCTTCATACCCCAGTCAATGGGTGACCCACTAGATAGATTCACTGACCTGGTAGCCAGTTTGGTGACTACCATAAATGAAGATAGGCAGTAAGTTGGAAGTGGCCCATATAGAGGATGTGAATAGCTTAAGAGAGGTAATGGTCAGTTTGGCTAAGTTAATGCCTTAATTCGATCGCCTTGAACTGAAGGAGTAGGTAGGGTTGCTAGGCATAGGCAGCACTTGATGAAATTGAAGAGGAAGAAGATGACGAAGTAGAGTAGTACTATGAACCATAAGAAAGGAATGTTTGAGCCCTTAGAGTTGAAAGGTTAAGGATGCGCATTCTAAGTTTTTCTAAGAATGGAGATGTTGAGGACTAATTTGAATGTCATGAAGTACCAAATAATGTAGCGATTAGACTTGTTATGTTGGAGTTTACTGGTTATGTAGCCTTATGGTAGAAGAGCATGAAAGCCATCCGAACAAGAAAGGGAGAATGTGAAGTTAAGAGTTGGGATGAGATGAAGAGGGTCATGAGGAAAAGATTTGTGCTGAGGTATTACTTTTAGGATGTCTTCAAAAGATTACAAGAGCTCAAGTAAGGAGGATTGATTGTTGATGCATATGTAAAGGAATTTTAGATGCTAATGATCTAATGTAAAGTCATTGAGCCTAATGGCTGAACTGTATCTCAATTCATCAGTAGATT
This sequence comes from Lumnitzera littorea, assembly GCA_024138015.1. Classification (NCBI taxonomy): domain Eukaryota; kingdom Viridiplantae; phylum Streptophyta; class Magnoliopsida; order Myrtales; family Combretaceae; genus Lumnitzera; species Lumnitzera littorea. The sequence continues at coordinate 52,051,318 of JAMXBB010000009.1, read as the reverse complement.
GAAATATGAGATTGGAGATGTTCTAGAAACCATGGATATTAGATCACTTGATGATGCTATTTGAGCCACTAAAGAATTGAAAGGCACTGAACAGGAAGGTTTTGACCCCTTATCAACTGACCCAGCAATAGTCGATCTGTTTCTAGTAGACCTGTGCAGATGGATCCAAGTAAGGTTGCTAAGACTTGAACTACTCAAAATGCTTGAGTAGAGGAGCACAAGATCCTATGGAAGTTTGGGAAAGGTTAAAGCTCAAGATGAAAGACGAGTGAGATTAAGCATTTCAAATGTCAAGGATTTAGACATATGGCTACTCAATATCTGAACAAAAGAACTATGGTGAGCTGAAGTAAAGCATTGACTATTGAAGTAGATAGTACTGATGAAGAAGTAGAAGACCCGAAAGAGATTGAGCAGACTAAAATAAATGAGGAAGAGGAAGTCATCTATAGCAAGGAAAGTAATTTTATGCTGGCCACTCTAGTATTGAGGAAGGCAATGAATGTGAGTCCTGTCCTCGAGGACAAATGGAGAGAGAATATTTTCCACATTGGATGTAAGGTGAATGGGTCGTATGTGCCCTAATTGTTGACAGTAGGAGTTGCACCAATGCAACCTTGGCTTTTATGGTCCAACAACTAAAGTTGCTGACTAAGCCATACCTAAAACCATATAAGCTACATTATCTAAGTGATAAGAGAGCCCTATAAGTGAACAAATAAGTGTCTATGCTGATCTGTCTTGGCAACTATCGAGATGAAGTACCTTGTGATTTTTTACCCATGAGTGCATCCCACATTCTACTTAGACGACTGTAGATGTTTGACTGAAGCATGATTTACGATGGAAGGAGGAATACATGTTCCCTTGAGCATGAGGGTAGGAGGGTGAGGTTGAGCCTTATGATTGTTGAGTAAGTAAAAATCATGCAGACTCAATTGAACCAAGTCTTAAAGAAAGAGGCTTTAGTGATGACTCAAGTTGAGCTAAAAAGAGAGATGGAACTCGAAGAGCTGACTTATCTGCTGGTTAAAAGGATGCTAGAGATGAGATCCAAGGAGAGAATAGTGCTTGCCAAGGTGAAGATCTTATTAGATGAGTTTGTCAATCTATTCTTAAGAGAGTTGTTGGAAGGTCTGCTTCCCATCCAAGGTGTTAAACTTGCACTTGACTTGCAACCAAGAGCCGCATTGTCGAACAAGCCTGCCTATAGGTTAAACCCAAATAGACTTTTAAGTTATAGAGATAGGTAGATGAGTTGATGAAGAAAGGGTACATATGAGAATCCCTTAGCCCTTGTACAGTGCCAGCCTTGTTGGTACCTAAGAAAGAAGGGTCATGGAGAAAGTATGTAGATAGCCCAATAATTAATTGCATCACCGTTAAGTATAGGTATCTTATATACCTATACTTAATGATATGCTGGACGAGTTAAATGGAGTAAGAGTATTCTCCAAGATTGATATCAAATCTAGATACCATTATATTCGAATGTATAAGGGTGATGAGTGGAGGATTGCATTCAAAACACGTCATAGATTGTATAAATGGCTTGTGATGCCATTTGGACTATCAAATGTGCCGAGCACATTTATACGACTAGTGAATCATTTGCTTTGATAACAAATAGGGAAATTTATGGTAGTTTATTTCAATAATATCTTAGTGTGTAGCCCTAATCTAGAGACCTGTCTAATGCATCTTCAAGCAGTCTTTGTAAAACTTTGATTTGAAAGGCCTACGCTAGTCTGAAGAAGTGTGACTTTTGTTACTCGAAGTAATCTTCTTAGGGTTTATTATAGGAGGTAGAGGAATATGAGTCAATGATGAAAAGACAAGAGTGATCATTGAATGGCCTGTGTCGACCACTTCAGCCGATGTGAGAAGTTTCCATGGCCCGACATCATTTTATCATAGATTTATAAGAAATTTCACTATGATTGTGGCCCTACTTACCGAATTATCAAAGAAGAATGTTAAGTTCATATAGGGAGAGAAGGAGTAGAGGAGTTTTGAGGAGGTGAAGGAGAAGTTGACTATAGGCCTTATCTTAGCTCTACCAAACTTTAACAAAGTATTCGAAGTAGAGTGTGATGCATCTAGACTAGGCATAGAAGTCGTGCTGATGTAGGAAGGTTGACCTATTGCTTACTTTAGTGAGAAACTTAGAGGAGCTACACATAATTATTTCGTTTATGATAAGGAGTTTTACTCCTTGATCCATCCCTAATTGTATGGCAACACTATCTATTGCCTAAGGAATTTATGATTTACAATAATCATGAATCCTTGAGACATCTAAAGAGTTAACCCAAGTTGTCTTGGAGACAAGCCAAATGAGTCGAGTTTATGGAGAGATTTTCTTGTACTATGAAGTACAAGAATGGGAAGAACAATATAGTGGCCGATGCCCTATTGAGACGATATTCTCTCCTGATTGAGTTGTAGACCAGGCTATTTGGTTTTTCAATGATAAGGGATTCATATGCAAAGGATCTACATTTTGGTCCCATCTATGCTAGGTGTGAGGAAAGATGGACATTTCATGACTATCATAGGGAGGATGGATACTTGTCTAAGAAGAGGAGATTATGTATCTTGACCTATTTCATGAGAGAATTGTTAGTACACGAGGCCCATGGAGGTGGATTGTTGTAAGCCTTGTAAGTAGAAGTTTGGATTCGATACATAAAGTTTAGGGCGATCGGATAAAATATCTGATCAAACCTAAATTATATGACAGAGTTAGGAGTATTAGTAAAAGTGACACTGTAAGCTTGAATTTAGGAAAATAAGTAATAAAATAAATAAATATTATAATATTGAATTATAAGCATATTGCTTGTTATTTATCGGAAATGCATAAAATGAGTTTTGATAATTAATGAGTCGATGAAAATAAATTATATGTACACTAAAAAATGGATAGAACATGGTTGATTGGGATCTATACCTGCCTACCATAAAGTTTGCCTATAATAGGATTGCCTACAACGTAACAAACATATCTCCATTTGAGGTTGCCTATGGGTTCAACCCTGAGCTCTAAATGGACCAAACACCTTTTCCAAGCGCAGATGATGACTAACTAGTTGTAGAAAGAGTCAAGGCCATTAAAGCCATGCACTAGAAGGTCATAGAACAGTTAAGTCGAGCTACTACCAAGCTCAAGAGATGAGGCAAAGGATGGAAGAAAAGAGAATTTAAACCAAGTGATTTGGTCTAGATCTACCTCAGCAAGGAATGGTTCCTTAACTTGAGGAAGAGCAAGTTATCTCTTAGTGCCGACGAACCCTTCAAAGTGCTTGGAATGATCAATCCTAATGCCTATAAGATCGAATTACTTAAAGAGTATGGAGTCTCAAACTCCTTTAACATTGTTGATCTCCATCTGTATACTCTTAAAGATGAGCAACATGAAGTTGAGCCAAATTTGATCCCAAATCTCAAATAGCCTAATGGGGATCATGGATTAATCATGCATTCTTGAGCTATAAGACTTACTTAGATGGTTCACTGAGCTGTCTAAGGTAAGTTGAATATTGAGGAGCAATGCATTCCATAGTCTAACCTGCCGGGTTACTTTGCTCTCCACATCATTCAGGAAGCTACCGAAGTGACTTTGCACAACACACTTGCCCAAGTATCAAGCCAGAATACTACTGACCTAATCTGTGTTAAGGCCAAGTTGACAACTCTCCAAAGCCAACCTCCCAAGGCTAACTCGATAATGAGCCACCGCCTAAACGAACCCTTTCCTAGTCTCGAATATTCGAGTTGTTGAACTATTAACACCAACTTAGCATGTCTGGAACCTACTTTGCTTAATCAGCAGTATCATTGGGATACAGAATGAGCAAATAACATATGTATTGCCTTTCTCTAACATCTATACTATTTTTTCTACCATCGGATATTCTTTTTTCCTAATTACAACATTACCCTTATCAAGGTTGTCAAACTCGCGATTCTACATAGAATTGTTGGAGAGTCTGTAAAATCGAAATGTAAAAATGTAGGTTTTTACAACTTATGTAAAATAGCTTTAAAATATTATAGATATACTTATAGTAGTTATTTAAAACTTAAAATACAAGATGAAAATAAAAAAAAAAATGAAGAAATTAATTTTTTTTCATAAAAAATTCTTAATATATAATCTAACGTATATGAAAGAAAAACAAATAAAGTTGAAACTAAAATTTTTTCCATTTTTTTAATAACTATAAATTAAAGAGAACCAAATATTTTAACTTATTTTAAGTTATTGATAGTATAAAATAAATTATGTAGTTTTCTTTGTAAACTTTATTAGTGAAGTTGAAACTTGGATATAAGTTATGAACATAAAATAAGAGATTGAGAGAGAAAGAAAGAGGTAAAAAATTAGAATATGATAGGATGGATGTTATAATGCCTAAATAGTTGATAGGTTGTAAAAGGCTAACTGTATTTTTTTCTTCAATTTTTTAGCCCATTTAATTATGATATGTAGAATCAGTAAACTCAGTAAAAAACGTAAGTTTCTATTGAATTTATATGTAAACTCGGTTAAAAACATAAGTTTCTATACGAAAAAGATTCTACACCCGAGTTAACTTGGAAAAGCCACTAAAAATCGTAAACTCGTAGAATCACATGGGTAAAATTGCAATTTTGACAACTATAACTCTTATAAATTATTCTCTTTTCCCTCATTAGTAGGAATCTTTTATTGTAATTTACTCTAACTTATGATTTACCATAATTGGGTCATATAAATACTCGTATACTCTAATAGCTACAATAGTTAATACAATCTTAACTTTTCAAACACATTTTTGTGAGCTAAGTATTTTCCTTGCTTACTCTTGACTACTCTTATCTAGGCCATTGAGCATAGATTAGTGGTGACTGACCTCCAATCATACTTATGTGTCATGTCAACTATAACTAAGCTTATATGAGGTGTTGGTGCATCATATTCATCGTCAGTACATGAGGACCCTTGCTCAACCTTTGAGTATCATTTACCCTTTAAACCGTCTTGAGGTTTGGAACTATCCCCTTTGGTTTGTATGATACCAGATGTCGTGTGTTCATCCACGTTGGACCATACGTTAAAGGAAGAATAGGCTGAGCTGACCTCTATTGAGTTAACTAGTTCAATTAGGCCAACCCGCTTAAGGGAATTATCAAGCTAAGTAGAAGTGTTGATGTTACAGCTGAATAGAAGGGTTGATCAATTGATGGTGAAGTGCCACTAAGAACCTATGAGAAGGGGTAAGAATCTAGGAGGAAGACGAGTTAGATCAAATTCTTTAAATGTCAAGGGTTTGGGCATATTGCTGCCCAATCTAAATAGAAGGACTGTGATTATCAAGGGAGATGTCTGAAAGCTTGATGTGAATGGCACTGATGAGGACCCCGAGGAGGAGGTTGCTTCCAAGGAAATTACTGCCAAGAGCATGAGCTTATTTAAGAGGATGTGTTTGTTGAAGATCTGGACAAGCTAACTTTAGTTATCAAACGTACAATGAGTTTAGAACCCTCTACCGAGGAGGAGTAGAGAGAGAATTTATTCTACATTACGTCCAAAGTAAATGACAAATTTGTACGCTCATAGTAGATAGTAGGAGCTGCACAAATATTGCATTTGCTGACCTAATTAAAAAACTCAAGTTACCGACCATTTCATATTTGAAGCCATATAAATTGCATAGGCTAAAGTAGAAGGGAGCACCATGTCACACAACAAGTATTATTGTTGATCTCAATTGGAAATTATTCTGATGAAATTTTTTGTGATATATTGCCAATGTATGCATCTCATGTGTTATTACGTAGACCATAGCTTTTTGACCAGAGAATTATGTATGATAGATTTAGGAATACGTATGTGTTTGATCAGGATGGTGGGAAAATTACCTTAAACCCCATGATGTCGTGCTAAGTAAGTAGACTATAAGCTAAGTTGGCTAGTAAAACTAAGAAGGCTTTAGTCTTGAGTTAAGCAAAGCTACGAGAGACTCTTAAAGTTAACATGCCAACCCTCCTATTGGTTAAATGACTATTAGAATTGAAGGAGCAAGTTGGGTTACCCTTAGAGGTTAAGGAACTATTGGAAGAATATGCCGACCTATTTCTTGAACAGCTGCTTGAGGGTTTACCCTCATTTCGAGGCATAGAGAATTGCATTGACTTGATACTCAATACTTCTCTACCGAACAAACTAGCCTATAGAATGAATCTTGAGTAAGCTATAGAGCTACAAAGGCAAGTTAATGAGCTATTAAAGAGGGGATATGTGAGGGAAAGCCTTAACCCCTATGCTATACTGCATTGCTTGTGTCAAAGAAAGATGGCACTTAGCATATGTGTGTAGATAGTGGAGTTGTCAACAAGATTACGATCAAGTACAGATACCCCATCTTGAGGCTAGACAATATGTTGGATGAATTGAGTGGTGCGAGAGTGTTTAGTAAGATTGATCTAAAGTCCGAATACCACTAAATTTGAATAAGGCAAGGAAATGAATGGAAAAGTGCTTTTAGAACCCAACATGACTTGTACGAATGGATCGTCGTGCCTTTTAGATTATCAAATGCTCTAAGTACTTTTATGAGACCAATGAATCATGTTTCACAAGATCTAATTAGTAAATTTGTTGTCATGTACTTTGATGATATCTTTGTCTATAATGTTGACCGAGCAATGTATACTAACAATCTCAAAGCTGTTTTTAGTGTCCTCTTAGTAGAGAGATTGTTCAGAAACCTAAAGAAATGTTATTTTTTCCATGAGGAAGTAGTCTTCCTAGGTTACGTGGTTAGTGGAAATGGATTGAGGGTTGATGAAGAAAAAGTGCAAGCCATTGTTGAATGGTGGACCCCAGCCTCATGTGCTAAGGTAAGGAGTTTCCACGGATTGGCATCATTTTCCTAACGCTTTATCTAAGGATTCAGTACCATAGTAGTGCCTCTAACTAAGCTAACGAAGAAGAATGTGGAGTTTAAGTGGAGAGAGAAAGAGGAGGGGATTTTTACTAAGAGAAAGGCAAGGCTGACTTTTGCCCCAATCTTAGCTTTGCCAAACTTTGATAGAGTGTTGTAGACACCCCATTTTTGCCTCCCTCCTTGTAATTTTAGAATTTTTAGAATAGGAAGAAGGCTCCTCGTTGAGCCTAATTTTTTTCGGTTTTTATTAATTTTCCTTAATCTAATTAATATTAAATCTTACCCATTTAATATTAACCCTTGACTAAAAATTAAGGAAAATCTTGGTTTTGAACATGTTTTCAAAAATACTTAAAGTTATCACTTGATTAAAGTCGGGAAAAAATGGGTTATGTTGGGTGGACTAATTTTAACATAGTCACTAGTTTATTGAAAAACCAATTTAAAAAGAAAAAGATTTTGGAAAACCAGAGATTTTTTAGTCCGGGGGTTAACTTTTTAAAACCCTTAATGGGTACCACTTTTTAACTTTCCGAGTTTAAAATTGTTTTTCAATCATACCTTTATGAATAAATTTATTCACATGCAGCTAAGTCAATTCTACAAAAGGATAAATTGGACAATTATTTACAAAAGATGGAAAAAGAAAATTTTCCATATTTTCAATCGCCTTATAATTGCTACAAGTGCTTACGTACCCACTATTCTAGATTAGACTTCCATAGTTCATTGGTTGAAAAGTTATGTGTGTTGGTTTATTTTAAATTTGAAATGTGGTTGAGTTTACGTTTCTTAATCATTTCATTTTATTTTGAAAATTTCTAAAAGGGTCTTAAATTATGTTTTTGTTTTTCTTTTTTTTTTTTTGGAAAGCTTTAAAATTGTCCTAATTTTGAAAAAGAGTTCATTTGTTTTTATTTATTTAGAAAATTGATTTTCTAAGTGATAAAACAATTTTTTCTTATTTTTAAAAAATTATTTTCTTTATTTTTGTGTTTTATTGAATAAAAACTGAAATAAACTTCTCTTTTTTTCTTTTTCATTTTTATTTTCAAAATATTTACATGAAATAAAAATAAAATAAATAAATAAATTATTACATCAAAAACAAGATCTAAACAAAAAAGAAAGGAGTAAGCTTGCACAGGTCGAATGGGAATTGGGCATGGGCTCTTAGTACATGATTTCGCGTGGAGAAGAGAGCTAGTGGTGGTAGGGGTTGAATTAGGGTGTTTTACTCTCTTTTTCAAGTGATAAATTGACTTTCACATGAAAGTCATTGGCAAAAGGTGGTTTTGTGGTAGTGCCTTAGTGTTTGGATGTTGTTGTTCGTGTTTTGGTCGCGGAGAGTGGTGGTGGTTGCCATGTAAGGTAAGTGTTACGGATGACATGGTGGTTGAGTTAGGGGTTTTGAGGTGCTGCGAAACTCATCATGGTGGTGTTTTGAAGTAATAACCACTTGAAAGTAGTGATTCGAGTGGGGAGATGAGGGTTTCATGGTGACAAATTGGTGGTATAAACTGGGTGCTACGGTTGATGATGGGCTTGGTCTGGTTAGAGAGCTCATTGTGTAGGGACTCTATTGGTGGTGTTGATTTAACTAAGTAAGCCTTGAGCTTGTACCAAATGTAGAGAGAGAGAGACACAAAGCTTACGCTTTAGAGAGAGAGTGGACGGGAGATTGATTTTGAATGGATTTAAGTGATTTCTCCCCTTAGAAATGAATTCATAATCTCCTCTGTATACTTTTTGATGCTTTAACAAGTGTGGAAGGTCAATAATTCACCATTAATTTAAATTAAAGCATGGAGAAAGACTTAGCTTGATTCTCAATTTTGTGTGCAAATGGAAGTAAACTTCAAGTCAAATGGGTATCTTCTTTGTTTGATTCTACCAAAAACAAGCTTTAGAAGCTTCAAAAATCAATCTAAAGCTTGAATCAAGCTTAGTTAACTCGAATGTTTAAGTTGCGCATTCAAGCTTTTTTTCCATTTTCTAATCCAACTATGAATGCATTAATATGTGAATCTAGACAAGTTCTTGGACCCTATTCGAAGTATATTGTGTGGAGAATAAGATTGAACTAAGAAATTGTACATATGTTTGTGGAAATCATGTGGGAAATTGCAGTAAAGTGAGGGCTGTGAGTTAGGCTTGCTAGGGAAAGGGAAAGAAAGTAGCGTTGACATGGTTCTATGTCAGCCAGGCTATCAAACGGTATCATGCCAGGTATCTTGATAAGATACGTGCCATGTGTTAAAGATGTTGATGTAGCGCCTTGTTAGCTTACAGTAATAGCCAAGTGGTGCTACCTATAAAAAATAGTTACATTACCCAGTACCATGTCGACATGTAGTAGGTAAGCTTTTGTAAAAAAATAAAAAGCACTTTGAGCTTATAGTGAGATTCAAACTTAGGACCTATAACTCCTTTCTAATATTGAGACCAAGTGTAGTTCTGCCAAGCCATTGGCATGTGCCTTATTCATATATGTAATCAAATTGCATACATGGACTAAGTCACTTTGGGCTAGATTTAAATCTAAACTCAAGCCCAAAATCCCTTTTGTTATTCTTATTATTTAAGACCCAAAAATACTAAAGCTACATTAAAATTTCCTATTCTATTTAAACTAGCTACTTTTTTTAATTTAATTTAATTTATTTCTTCGATATTTTTGTTCTTTTTTAAATTTTCTATCTTTTGTTTTATTCTAAATTTTCCATTTTTTGTGATTTTTCTAGATTTTCCATCCTTCGTGATTTTCCTAAATTAGGACTCTTTTTTCCTATTCTATAAAAAGAACTCCAAAATTATAGTTAGGGGGTGGCTGGGGTAGGGTGGAGGGGTAGGCAATAATGGAGTGTTTACACTCATAATTCATAAAAATACAAAAAAGAAAAAAATAGAAAATTTAGAAAAAAAAAATACAAAAAGAGGAAGTAGATAATTTAAAATAGAATAGGAAATTTTAGTTTTAATGTTTGGGTCTTAAATAACAAAAAGAATTTTTGGGCTTGAGCCTATGTTTATATCTAGCCCAATCTGACCTAGTCTATATATACAATTTGATTGCATATATAAATAAGGTATAGGCTAACGGCCTAATGGTACTACACTTGATCTTAGCATTACATGAAGGGGAAGTCTTAGGTTCAAATTTTGCAACAAGCACATTGTACCTCTTTTTTTTTTTTGTTTTTTTTTTCTAGGCACATTTGACACACGTTGAAATGTCACTAGGCCATGTATCTATAGTAAACACGTGGCACTACCTAGTTTAGCCACAAGCTAACGTGGCATCACGTCAGCATCTTTACTATGTTTTAGGTTATGTAGTACGATAACATGTCAACATTTATGCTACATGTTTGGCTATGTGTCTTGTCAAGATATGTGGCACAACACCATTAGATTACGTAGCCTATGTGGCGCCATGTCAACACCCTCTTCCCTCTTTTTCCTCTTTCCTATTCTTTCTCCAGATTTCCTGCATTTTCCTCCCCAATCAGCTGCTTTGAATCATGATTTGGAGCCTTTTCATTTTGTAATTCCATAAAATCAATGGTGAAATTGCAAACTAGGCCTAGGATACTTTGAACCCAACACAAGAATTTGTCTATATTCATACATTAAAGTTGTCAAACTTGAATCACAAAATAAAAAAAAAAAAAACTTGAATGCACTTAATAAAACCCAAATTGACTGAGCTAGATTTGTGCTTTAGTAATGAATTTTGAAGTTTCTTTTGCTTTGTTTTGGTAAGTTTAAACATGAATCATTACGTTTTGACCAACAATTATTCTAAATTCACATTGATCTTAGATTTGCATTCAAAGACTCATTTAAATCGCAATCTTTGAATTGAATATGGTTGTGAACTTGCTAAGCGAAATCAAATGTTAATTTATATAAATGGGTTTTCAAGCTTCAATCCCCAATACGAATTCTCATCTGAATCCCTTAAGAACATGTACACATAACCCATTCTCTTAGTAATTGTGACCTAGTTCTCTTTCTCTAGAACCAATTCAAGTTTGAATCCCCTTAAGCTAATTTGGTGCTATCACTAAGTTCCCTACGATGAGAGCTTTCAAACCCAAACCCTCTTGTTCAATGCCATGGCTACTAAAGCTTCAACCAATAAAACCTAATGCCACTACCATGGTCACAACAACACCCTTTGAAAATGACACTTCTAACCCTACCTACTCTATAACTACACCATGGACATTCCTTCACTTGAAAACCCTTGTTTGAACCACCTATTTGCGCTCAGGTACCACCCTACACATTGGTCACCTCACCACCATTGGCCACACCTTAAAATACCACCAAACCACTACAAAATCACATGGCACATGCTCTAGACCCTTACTTTCCAATAAAAAAACATATGAAATCGATTTCTTTAGGTCACTTTGGTGGTCAGATTAAGTTGAAACACCATCTCCAAAACCGTTGTGCTGCCCTCTTGCCTACGACCCGATTTTAGTATCTTAACTCAGATCTATATCCAAAAGTTGACCAAAGATCTGTGTCTAGATTTGACTTTAAGACTTACATGCCCTATCCAATTGGTTCGACCCTATCGAGCCTAATTTTTTCTCAGTTTTTATAAATAAGTCTTCTTTGAACATATTAATATTAAACTTTACTCATTTAATATTGATTATCGATTAAGGCTTGAAGAAAATTGGTTTTTTAAACGTATCTTGAAAATTCTTTAAAGTCACCACCTAATTGGAGTCAGGAAAAAGAGTGCTTAGGTTAAATTGATTGGGTAAAATGATTTATCCTAGCCATTAGTCTAAGTAAAAAACCAATTTCTAAAAACTGTTTTTTTTTTTTTTTTTCTAAACCAAAAGATCGAGTTCGTGGGGCTAATTTTTTAAATCCTTATGAGTACCATTACTGTTTTTTCGATTTTAATTTCACTTTTCAATATACTCTTATTTACAAACCATTCATATTGAACTAAATTAATTAAATTAAACAATTATTTAAAAAATATGAAAAAAATATTTTTTTTTTTCATATTTTAAGTCGCTTCGTATTTATGTACTAGTGCCTACTTACCCTCTATTCAGTATTAGATATATATAGTTCTTTTTTTTGTAAAACTTTAGTAGGTTGGTTAATTTTACTTTAAGAAAATTGTCAAGTTTACATTTTTTATTTGATTTAATTTATTTGAGGAAAATTTACTAAGGGGTTGAAAATTTAGGTTGTTTTTACTTTCTGAAAATTCTAAAAAAAAAAAACTCTAATTTGGAAAATGGGTTAATTTTTTTAATATTTAAAAGTTGGATTTTTCTAAGTTATAAAATACTTTATTATTTTTTTGTTTTATTTATTTATTTTTATTATCTTCTTTATTTTAGTTTGCATTAGTCGAAAAAAATAAAAACTAAACTAGACTCCTTTTTATTCGCTTTTCGTCTTTTTTTTTTTCTTTTTCTTCCTCTCTTTCTTTTCTTTTCATTACAAATACAAATTACAATAATAATAATTTTTTAAAAAAAAAATTGCAACATGGGCTGAAATTAAGAAAAGGAGACTGGGCCAAACCAAGGAGTTGGAAGTCTATGTGAGTCTCTAAACTCAGGTCGGATTTGGGTTTAGACAAGGTCGTGAGTTGCAAGCCTACTCCAATAACAATAGTGAACGTATGAGATCTAAATCGACCCGAGCTGAAAAATGACCAGGTGAGAGTAAATTCGTGTATTTCTTATTAAGGAATATGGGGTAGGAGAAGTGCCACTAAGTTTGGTGGCCATTTAAGTGGTGGAGCTAGGTGGCTGGTGATGGTGATGGTGGTTGGTGGATATGGTTAAATGCGAGAGAGAGTGGGTCTTAATGCTTAGAGTGGGGGAAATTTCATGGGGATGGTGGATTTGTTTGAAATTCACTGAGCTTAAATAATTTCTAGAGAGAGAGGCTGAGGGTACAATAGAGAGAGAGAGAGAGACATTATAGGTGTGTGCTTGAGTGAGTTCAAGAGATGATTCCTCCTGGAAAAGAAACCCCAATGCTTAATTTATATTAATCGGACAAAGGTTAAGCTTAGAAAATCTAGAAATCGAACTAATTTAAAGATTTGTTTTAAATGGTTTTTGACTTGTGATTTGTTTTTTTCTAATTTTAAAGCTCAATTTTGGTCACGTAGGAGGATGAATTTAGCTAGAAAAATTATTGAAATCGAAACTAGGCTATGCTTAGTACACGATTCCACTAATTAATCTTGTAGAATTGTATAAACCACATGAAAAAGGGTCTTAAACATATGCCTTTAGGTTGTTTTTGTAGAGAAGAAGGTTGAGAATCTAGGCAAAGGAGGAGCAGAAACAGGCACATGATCACGTACAAGGCACATGCCACACACCAAACGCCCTTATGTACACTTGCATTGCACTTCTATTGATTTTCTATTGATAGTAGTGCTTTCTGTTGATTTTCTCACTAATGGGGTATAGGAAAGGTAGAAGAGGAAAACCTTAAACACACTACTAGACCAGAGACTTCAACCCTCTCTCTCTCTTTCTCTCTCTCTCTCTCTCTCTCTCTCTATATATATATATATATATATGCTTTATTATTTTATTTCACTATGGCTTATCATAATAAGTGAAATAAAATAAAAGGCATATAAGTTGAGAATTCTTTGACCTTGATTATTGGGCTTTAAGCCCAGTAATCATTTAATCCATTTTTTATGGTTTTTTTTAATAAAAATGAGTAAGAGGCTCTTTTGTGCTTGTTGCAAGATTTGAACTCCAAATCTCTAGTTCTAATGCCAAGTTTAGTCCATGTGTAGTATCGTTAGGTCGTGGGCCTGTATCTGGATAAGGTCAACTTGGGCTAGATTTGAATCTAAGCTTAATGCCCTTCTCTTATTAAATAAAAAAACTTATTATTAAAACACTAAAACTTATTTAAATTTCCTAAGTTTTCGTATTTTTCTAAGTTTACTATTTTTTCTAAATTTTTTTATTATTTTGTATTTTCTAATATTTTTATTTGTTTTGATTTTTGTAAATTTTCCTTTTTTTTTATATTTTTCTAAATTTTCTTATTTTTTATGCTTTTTTCCTAATTTAGAACCCATTATCCTATTCTAAAAATTTTGAAAAAGAAAAAGTGGGCAAAAATGGAGTGTTTACAATTGCTCCTTTTTATGGTAAAGTTTGAGCAAAACTCTATCATAAAGATAAAAGAGACTATTTGGGCCCTAATGATGGGATTTGTCCTAAGAAGCATTACAGTTAGCCAACTATCCTAGGTTCAATCTACTGGGGGATTTGATGAATGGTGAACAATGAAAGAGGGAGGAGGTGCTTTAAGAGCTGGTTGAGACACAACAGAAATTAAAAGAGGGAAGCACTCCTATGGGTTAGTAAGAACCCTAAAAGAATGTCAAAAACTTGGTTATTAAATTGTAAATGAAAGTTTGAAACCTAGTAGTGCCTTATTAAGCTAATTGACCTAAGTGAGACAAGCAAAGCACTCCTTAAATTGGCTGAAACTTGAAAAAGATGTTGAATACTTGGTTGTACCCTTATGAGCTAACTAACTAAGGTGAAATGGATAAAGCACTCCTTAAGTTGGCTAAGACCCTAAAGTGATGTTTTAGACGTAGTCATGCCCCTATGAGCTGATAAACCAAGGTAAAACGGGTAAAAACCCTAAAGAGAAATTGAAAGCTTGTTGTACCCCTATGAGCTGACTTTCCTAGGCGAGGGCATCTTGAGGAGACTAGCAACTCTAAATTGGAATTGATTTGGGAAACTTAGTTGTGCTACTTTAAGCTAACTAACGTAGGCGGGAGTATTTATAAGGGACTAGCAACCCTAAATTGGAATCGATTTGGGAAATCTGGTCGTGCTACTCTGAGCTAACTAACCTAAGCGAGACCAGCTCTAAGGGATTAGTAACCTTAAGTTGGAATCGATTTAGGAAACCTGATCGTGCTACTCTGAGATAACTAACTTAAATAAGAGCGTCTTTAGGGGACTAGTAACCCTAAATTGGAATCGATTTGGAAAACTTGATCGTACTCTTTTGAGCTCATTAGCTTAGGTGAGAGCGTCTCTAGGAGACTAGTAACTGTAAATTAGAATTGATTTGGGAAACCTAGTTGTGCTACTCTATGCTAATTAACCTAGGTGGGAGCATCTCTAAGGGGACTAATAACCCTAAATTGGAATCAATTTAGAAAAACCTAGTCGTACTCTTCAAAGCTCATTAACCTAGGTGGGAGCATCTTTAAGAGACTAACAACCTTAAATTGAATACGAGCTCACTGAAAACTTTAAGGGAAATTGATTAAGGGATATGCCTTATGGGCTCGCTAAGACCCTAAGAGGAATTAATGAACAGGGAAGCGACTTATGAGCTTGCTAAGAACTCTAAAAGGAAGAATCATTAATGGCTAAGATCTTAAGGGAAATAGGTTGGGATAATGCTTTTAAAAGCTGGCTAAGATTTGAAAGATGGAACAAAGGGTAAGCACCTTATGGGCTAGCTAAAAACTTTACTTAAAAGAGGGTTTAGTGAAGGGAAGCACTCCATGGACTTGTTGAACAAATTGGTGAAGCGAAGCACCCTATGAGCTTGTTAAGAGAAATTGGTGAAGGGAGGTGCCCTGTAGGTTAGCTACAATAAATTGATTAGGAGAAGTGCCCTACAGGCTTGCTGAGAGCAATTAGTGAAGAGAAGTGCACTATGGGCTAGCTATAATAAACTAGTGAAGAGAAGTGCCTTATAGAAGAGAAGTGCCTTATAGGCTCGCTAAGAGAAATTGGTAAAGGGAGGTACAAGGAGAAGTACCTTATGACCTCACTAAGAGAAATTGGTAAATGGAGGCACCCTAGGGGCTGGCTACAACAAATTGGTTAGGAGAAGCGCCCTATGGGCTCACTAAGAGAAATTGGTAAATGGAGGCACCTTATGGGCTTGTTAAGCCTTAAAAGAAGATGATAAATTAAGATAGTTCTTTACGAGCTAACTAAAACCCTAAAGAGTAGATAAAAAATGGGATAGCACTCTAAGAGCTGGCTTTAATCCTAGAAAGGGATTGAAAACTAGATAGCACTTTGTGAACTACCTAGAACCAAAAAAATGAAAAACGGAACAATGCCCTAAAGGTTGGCTAAAACCCTAAAAAGAATAGAAGAGGGGATAGTGCTTTAAGAGTTGGCTAGAACTCAAAAAATAAAAGATGAGATAGCACCCTAAAGGCTGGCTAAAACCTAAAAGAGAATAAAAAAGGGGACAACGCTCTAAGAGCTAGATAGAACCCTAAAAATGAAAGACACAATAGTGCTTTAAAGGCTGGTTAGAACCCTAAAAGAAATAGAAGAGGGGACAATACTCTAAGAATTGGCTTGAACCCTAAAGAAAGTTGATGAAGGATTGAAGAAGTAAAGTAAGGAAAGTAACTAGCATGAAAAACTTCTTGACTTGGAAAAATATTTATAAACAAAGAATTTGGTGAAAATCATTTAATGACAAAAGAGGCATTAGGGATTAAGTCCCTTAGATTAATGTGATCAGCTTAAAATGTGTGATCAGATGATCTGAATTGAAAGTTTGGCTACTTGAGTCAACATGGATTTGAAAATGGATAAAAATTTTTGATAAGCCTTTACTTTCTCTCTCTTTCTTTTGTCATTTTTCTCTCTTTTTATTTTTTGATCTTTTTTCTCATCATGTTTTTTTAAAGTTTGCTAACGGGTAGAAATTCTTATTTAAGAAGCAAGTACTATAACCACCCCTTTCTTTGGTAACCATTTGGGCATCTCAATGTCCTTGACCTTAATGTTGGGCTCCCTTGTGGGGCTTTTTGATTTTAAATATTTGTTTCCTAAGAGAAAAGGTAACTTATGATTAGTTTAGTTGAAGAGGATTTCCTTGCTAACTCTTAGTCTAGATTTCGCTCTTGACTACAGTCCCAAAATTATATCCATTTTGCAAGTGATATGCTTAATCAATTTGTTAGGTCTTTTTCAGTTCAACATTATGAATTTAGGCCTTTGGTTCAAGGGTTTCAAAGAGGACTAATGAGAAGGATTATTTTAAAAGATTTACTTATTTAACTTGAGTGTACAAGTCAAGAACCTTTAGAAAAAATAAGAAGTATGCTTACTCCAATTTCAAAAAAAAAAATTTATTAAAGATAAATTATTCTTAAGATCAGAAGAGCTTTATTAAGTAAGGGTAGTATTGTAGGTAAGAAGGTCTTATGTTTGCAATTAAGGACATGTAAAGGGGTCTTGTGATTTAGGATGGATATGTAGGGCTCATGGTTTTAGGCTAGGCATGAGATTCATAATAAGCATAAGGGTTTTGTGTTTCTTGGGAATGTTTGGGCTTTAATTATAGGCCTTACATTTTCTAGGTTTTCTTCAGTTAGGGCTTTTCCTTTTACACACAAGCTTGATTTTCAAGCTTTTTTCCTTTTTTCCCTTTTTATTATTTTTCTTTTTTTTTTTTATTTTTTATTATTGCCCCTTTCTTTCCTCATTTATTGCTTTGCCCCATTATTTCTTCCTCTTTTAGTTTCCTTTGGGCTAAAAAGTGAATGTTTATATTGCCAAGTCTTTGTCTTTGAGAGATTCAAAACCTTAACCCATGGATTTTGAGCATATGGGCTTGGGTGAGGTATGTGTAGGCTTGATGTGTTTGAAAAGGATTTGGTCTCTTTTTCACTTGAAAGAAAAATAACTTATCAAAAATAAAATTCGTCGTTGAATTAATGTCACTGACGCAAACATAAATTGATTTTATCCTTCCCTCTTGATCAATGACCCTAACCTCTAAATTGCCTCATTGTAGGGTGGTTCTTAATAAGGTCTAAAATTGAAAATTATCCAAATTACGGGTTTAATAAAGGATAATCATGTTAAGGATTTGAAAATAAATGCTTAACTTTACTTTAATCTGTATATCAAATTCAAAGTGAACCTCCTTTAAGGAATGAGTATAAAATGTCCTTACCACAATGCCACTCAACTCTCAAAGTGTTTAAGGTTAGTGTATAAGATATAGTTTGCCTTTTTTTTCATTCTAAACTTTTTAAAAGTGAGTTATTGATTTCTTAGAGAGAAATCTATATTTTATTAAGCCTGCGGTAGAGATTGACTTTGCCCTCTAGTTTCTCAAAACATGCCCCAGTGTTTGACTTTATGTTTTGTCTTTGCTTTCTAAATAGGCTAGGGGTTTTGGCTTGGCTTAGCTTGGTTACCTTTATGGGGTAAATATTGTGTTTAGGTTAGCTCCATTGATGGGTCATGGTTTGTATTTGTTGGATGCCTTTAGTAGGTGGATTTTTTTTTTTTAATTTGAAAATCGAGCTAGGTTTACATTTATTTAATGATTTAGGATTTTTTTTTTAAAAAAACCCTAAAAATATCTAATTTTATGAATCTACTTTAAAAGAAAGACTAACTAACTAAATCTTTTCGAAAAACTCTAGTTAAGATTTTTTATGTATATTTTTAAAAAAAATCACTACTTGTTAAAAAAAATATTTTGCTAAATCTTACATACAAGATATAATAAGATACGTATTTTCTCTGAAGATATCGATCTCGGAGGAAAGATATGCAATTTTTTAAAAGATGAATTTTTTTTTAAAATATGCAATTTAACTAAATTTATCAAAAAATGAAAATTATCTAAAAAATATAGCAAAACGGTATGACAATTAAAAAATATATAAAAAAAAACTTATGTTTAAGAAAAAAAATTAAGAAAGTAATTAATTAACTAAAAGAAACAAAATAGATAATTAAAGAAAGTAAATTTTTTATTATGTAAATGAGTCGAGTCATGTGTAATCAGCATGTTCATGTTGATCGTGTTGTGATCGTCTAACTATGTTTGCATGGTTGGTATGGAATCTGGTCATGTATGTATAGTAGTACTGATCATGAAGTGGACGATGTGTAGCATGTGTATGATTGATAGCGTAGATCGTATGCGTTCGAGTGAAGTAGCGACTGATTAAGTCGTGATCAGAGTGTTTAAGTATGTGGCATGTTAGTATGTATGGACCGAGTAAGTGTATGGCAAATTATAATGTGTGTAAGTGTATCATCGTGGAGAGTAATTAAGTAGGTGATCGTGTATAGTGCGTCAATGTGTAAGTGAGCCTTGAGTAAACTGGCGTATATGTGAAATCAGTATGTGGTTATGTGCGAGTCTAACAGCGATTGTGTATTAGTGTACAGGCAAGGCATTTGTAGTAGTGATCGTATATGGTGAATGTGCTGGCATATGGGTGATCGTATGTCAGTGCTCGGTGTATGAGAGAGTAATTGTGTAAGGGACATGTAGTGTGCTCTATGTGTAAGAGAGTGTGGCACGTGATCATATGTGGGGCATATTAGGTGTGTAGGAGTGTGGGTGCTGTTATATGAGTGAGGGATGGTGAGGCAGTGACCAAATGTAGTGTGAATCAGCTTTGTATATGTTAGTCTGTGTGTGGCTTAGTAATGTGACTGTATGCGGCAATAAGTGTCGGCGAAAGTGGGTACTCGATAAGTGTGAATGTAGGATGTGAATAAGTATTAATGTGTGTTGGGGATTAAAAACCTATCAAAACTTTACCGTTAGCTTCCTATTTATAAGCTACATAATCGAATCTTTTGGATCTTTTTTGGAGGAAGATTTAATCTTAACAAATCCTAAATACGATAACAAATCCCAGATATGAAAGATATGATAATCCCTGATTTAGATTTATTGAAGATTCGATTTAGTTTCTAAAAACCCTACATTAATTTGGGCTTTCTATCTTTCATATCTTTCAGGCTTTATTTAGCCTAAAATACACATTAGCTTATCTAGTAAATCCTAAGTTTATTTTGTAAACCCTACTTTTAGCAGGCCTATGATTTGACTAAGAGTACTTCTTGAACGTTCCTAAGGATCAACTAAACTAAGAACTTAAGTTTACAATTAAAAACAAACTTATTTTTCCAATTCGAAAGCCTATTATTGATAAAACCCGAACTTGAAAAACTGCAAACTCTAAAAGCTGCGAACTCTAAAGTTACCTAGAAACCTTAAACCCTAAAACAATTAAGGACTTTCAACCCTGAGTGACTAATCGATAATTTAATTTGAATAATTTCATTTAACTCTAGAAAATTTCATAATTTTATAAGAATTGAACCATAATTTATAAAACAATTCAAGAAGTAAATCTTAAAACAATTTCCTATAAGACCATGTTCTTATCTTCATGCCTAAGCCTTACATATAAATAAGTAGACCAACCAATCACCATAGATGACTTATCAATTGAAAGTTAGAATTATTTATCAATTGATAACTTATCAAAATCTAATGATAAGACACTTTCCTTATCACCCCTTCATTTATACTACATATGGACAAATTATCACAAGATTTCACATGCTTAACTTTAATAAATGAGACAAGACAATTCCATGCCCAAAAGGACACTATATGGCTGGTTGTACAAGCTAGAAAAAGGGGGCTATATTCTTGTCTTTCATCCATCAATTACTTTATCTTACACTCCACTATTCACCTCTTAATGCTTACATTATCAATAGCTGCAGTTGTTGACTTTTATATATGTTACAAGACAACAAAATCAAGCTTCTTAAACACATAATCACCTCATTCCCAACCAGCCACTCTTTCATCATTTTCTCTCACTTTCAATTTCATTCACTTCCTTCTCTCTCACTTTGAAAACAACACAAAAGAGGAAACAACTATACCCCACAAATCCTTCACTTTGTCGCCACTTTCAAGTACACCCACATTGCACACTCAACTCCTTCTTGTGTTTTTATTTTCCAACATTCGAAGCTTCTTTAAGACCCTTAGAACACTCCCCAAACTCTACTTCAAAGGACCACAACTTAGGTTTCAAAAGGTGTAAAAGGAGGAAGTAATATAAAGAGCATAAGTGGAACCTTAGTGCACAACTACCATACTTTTGCTTTGTGGACGAGTAAGTGTTTTTTTGTGTTAGTAGGATAGTATTCATATTAGGAGACTATGACTTCTTGAAGATATGAGTATGATCATACGTTGGTATAATATCTAAGACTATTCTAAGAAACAAACTCATGAAATCCTTACATGAAGTTGAAATACGAGCATATAAAGTTATTGTTTCGTAAAGATACTTATTTAACACTTTGAATGGAAGATTTTAAGTTGAGAGAATCTTAAAATGAGAACTTGAATGGAAAAGAAACATGCTAGACGTGAAGATTCAAAGGTCATTTGGGTGTTGATTTTACTTCTATTAAGTTAAACATGCTCAAATCTAGACTTAGGTTAAGGAAAAATCCATCACATGAAGTTTTATGAGGAAACCAACTTTGTAAGACATGAACTATGATATGGAAGTTGTAATAAGTATGTGATCTACTATTTTCAAGAAAAATATGAGTCCAATAATCCCCTCATGGAAAAGAAGTTAGGCAACGATTTGAATATAAGTAACCTAGGTTCATGATTTAACACCTAAACTTAAGAAAATAATGAAACAAGTTAGAGAAACAAGTTAGAAACCAAAGTCGGAAGCTCTCATATTCAAACCGACCAGATCTAGAACATCCTTAAAAGACACTTAAAAATATGATAAAAGTAAGTAAACAAAGTGAAAAGATAAACTAAGGCAAGTATGATAAGTATATTAAGCTTAAAACTCAAAATCGAGCTTAAAACTTCCAAAATGGGTCTCATACACCAAGTTGAACCACCCTTAAACTTCTGACCAGCAACTTAATGCATTAATAAGAGTTGTTTTAAGACTCTCATGAAACCCACAAGTCACTCCCTAAGCCTAAGAAAGTGGTTAAATTTGAGTCAAATAAAAAACAAGCCCATTTGACAACTTAAGCTCACTTAAAAGCCCAAGAAGTGGTTGTTAGCCTTAAGAGTATAAATCAAAGTTGTAAATTTGACCTCAAGGAGTATTTTGAGCTTAGAAAGAAATATTAAGGCCAAACCCAAAGGATTTCCCAAATTATCAAAAAGCCCATTAACCAAACAAAGCCCAAAAGCACTCCAAACCATGAGGACAGTTAATATTCTGACCTATGGACAAATTTACATGGCTCATCTCGAAAATCAAACATCATCATGTTAAAGTACACTTGAAAACAATGAAGATTGACTATAAGATCATAAAAATTGGATTTAAAATGAAAAAGTTATACGCAATTAAACTTTTAAGTAAAACCAGAAAAATACGAAAACTAGTCAAGAGTATAACTTAAGGGGTTTTAGCTTAGTTTCCTAAGTTTTATTTCAATTCCTTATAGTATTATGATTTCAATGACTAGGGGACCTCGCGTTCGGAGATGACCTACCCTCGGACTACTTTGACTGACTCGCATGGCGGAGTAAATAAATTCTCGATGACTCTTTACTTGACTTTGCTTATAGAATAGATGCATCTAAACTTATATATATATATATATGTGTGTGTGTGTGTATGAATTTGTGAACTGAATGCTATGGTTTGTTAATTATGTAATAATGGGAATTGTTGTGATAATTTATATACGCAATTGTATGAAATGAAATTGTCTGATCATCTTGAAAATCGAGTTAACCACTTATACGATTAAGAAATTAAATGGATCATGCATTCTCTATAATTGCATTTAGATAACATCGACTGCCACTTTACACAGAAGATGAGAAGGGACTTACAGGAGGAGGGCTTATTGCAGGATTTGGCACTAGCTATGTCATCATTTTATTGAGTCTCTATCCTAAGCTAATGGGTTTACTAGGTGTTAGGAGACACCAACCATCGGCGAAGGGCCATGTCTTGTGGCTTCTTCTTAGGGCGTGTGTTTGTGGATTACGGAGGCCATCATACCACTAGACTTGGGATTTTAAAAATATGATTTGTTATTCGGTAAAGAATGTATATACATATATATATATATAGTTTTGTTTTGGCTTAGGCACAATAGTGCAAATGAAATAAAACCCAAGGTCTAAAACCTAGATTTTGGTTTGGATTGGTTAATTATCTCTAAACCCCGACTACAGGGGGCATAATTCTGAGTCGTATGCAGTTCCTAGGCTACTGCATGCGTTGTTTGGCATACTGATTGTTCATGTATTCATATGATTGTGCATTTAATAAATTTCTGCCATGCGGTGTTGATGAGGTTATTTTTTTTACTAAGCTTAAGCTTATACCTTGATAGATTCCTTTTGTTGCAGGAAAACCTTTTCGCTAATCTGGGCTGAAGCATGCCCGTGGTGAGTCTCATGTTATGAACTGCATTTGTTTGTCAATACTTTTATAGATAGTTATTTGCTTTTATTTTATTCATAACATTGTTTAAAGTTTATGATGTAGTTCCTATTATAAACTGCATTTGTTTGCAATATTCTTTTGGTGTGAAACTTACGAGTCCACATGTTTATTTAGTTAATTCACACCATAAAAGTTAATTTTAGTTAAAATTACTCTATATTACTTATCTATAAGCCTGATAGTAACGTGTAGTGGAAGGAGCCTTGTGTGTCGTATGAAAGGCTTGCAATCAGCAAGGGGGTTGATAGTAGACCTTTATACGGTACATGGTAATTTACCATGACAACGGTACCATTGGGTCTTATTATATTTAGCCCAATATAAATTAGATAAAAATCTAGTTTATATTAGACTACACTAAAAAAATATTTTTTAATGAAGCCTAATTATTTTATTAAATTAAATGTACATCTTCAACCATTGTTTGATCTAACCCTAAACAACTTGACTCGACTTAACATTTTATATTTTTTTATTTTTCTTCTAATTTTCCTTTTCTTAAAAATTTTTTAAACGTAGCCCAATAAAAGCAAAAAAGAATCCTAAGGGTAGTAAAAATGAAGTGTTTACAATTACTCCTCTTTGTAGTGAAGTTTGATTAAAATTTTGCTATAGAGACAAAAGAGATACCCATTTTTGTTAAATCCTATCTTGAATTGATAGGATAAAGATTATTGACTTGAATGGTCAATTGAGCAGTATATCATTTTGAAAAAGTATGCTAACTTAAAAGGTCGATGCAAAGATTAAACTATTCGTCTTGAAAGGATAGGGCAAAGGAATAGGGGACCCGTCTTGAAAGGATGGGGCAAAGGAATAGGAGGTCTATCTTGAAAGGATAAGGTAAAGGAATAGGGGGGCAATCTTAAAAGGATGGGGTAGAGGAATAAGGGGCCTATCTTAAAAGGATAAGACAAAGGAATAGGAGGCCCATCTTGAAAGGACAAGGCAAAAGAATAGGGGGCTTGCCTTGAAAGGATAAGGCAAAAAGTTGAGGGCCTATCTTGAAAAGATATGACAAAAGATTAGGGAACCTATCTTGAAAAGATAGGGTAAATGATCAAGGGGTCTATCTTGAAAGGATAAGGTAAATGATTAGGGTGTCTATCCTGAAAGGATATATCAAAAGATTAAAGTGCCTATTTTGAAAAGATGGGGCAAAAGATTGGGGTGCCTATCTTGAAAGAATAGGGCAAAAGATTAGGGTTCTTATCATGAAAGGATAGGGTTATGATTAGAGTGCCTATCTTGAAAGGATAGGGCAAAAGATTAAGGAGCTTATCTTGAAAGAATAGGGCGAAAGATTAAAGATGCTCATCCTAAAAAGATGGGGCAAAGGAATAAGGGGTCCGTCTTGAAAAGATAGGGCAAAAGGATAAGATTAGGCACTGATAGGAATCAGTCTACGATAATCCTCAAGTCGAGGCTGACCTGTCGGAAGCTAATGTAGACCTGTTAGAAGCTAAAGCTGACCTATCCTAACTTGAGATCAACATACTCTTACCAAAGTAGGACTGATAGCCAAAGGAGAAAAAGAGGAAAAGGAACCATTCGGCATCAGGTTTGTCATCTATCGAAGTGGCAAGAGACTAAATGGTTAGAGCCTCAAGGCTAAAGAACAGCTTGGCACAGTACGGTAAAGCTAGCGCTAAGCAATCCATGTATGCAACAATCGTGGGCTAACCTCACTAGGAGCTTGGCCAAGTACAATAAGACTTCTAAACATTCTACCCTAGCTCAGACACCTGATTGCTAACTGGCCCCTGCTCGAGTCTGATCCTACAGATAGCTCAAATGACTGCATGTCGACTACTCTGTTAAATGCGTAGTTTTGTATACTTTGTAAATATTTTCCTTATTTCAATTGTCGGCTATTCTTTAGGGTTTAAGAGCCTTTTATATTATTTACACTTTTTCCATTAGGATTTTATAATTTACTATAAATAGCAACTTTTTAATTAGTGACGGATGATGGGAAAAGAATTCACAAATAGTGATTATACTTGAACATTCCTTTTGAGGAAGGATATTCTTGAGCTCTTAGAGCTCGCCTCTTCTAGATTATTGAGTGCCGATTAACTCTCTAATCTTTCTTGTGTTCTTATCAATCTTAACCTTAAGATTGTGGTGAACTTTTCATTTGAGCGAGTTAGTGAGTTACATCTAAACTCTCATTTAAAACCTGAGTGACATTTAGTATTCGCGAGTCATATCGGATCCTATTTCAAGCTCAATCCTTGATTGTGTTTGTGTCTTGGTATGTGATATCCATATACATTTGTAGTCAAAACCCCCCTCTACTTCTTATTCCTCATCCTATTCAAATGTCGAATATCCATTCATAGTTCCTGCCCACTACGTGTTCGTGGATTCAGATCAGCTTCGTTGGTATCAGAGCTTTGGGAAGATATGCGTATTAGTGGTCTTCAAAGTTTAATTTGTGATTTGAACATTTTTTGTTAATCATCATTTTATAGTGCAGTGTGTTGTTTGTGTTCTTAGTAGCCAAGGTATTGTACTATTTGTACTAGGTTATTGAGTCGAGTAGTAGTAATTTTAGCAGTTGATTCTAGTTGTTATAGTGTTTAGCAGTCTTGGGTTGTTGCAGTAGTATTTGTGGAATTGTCTTAGTGGTGATTCATAAGTTAATTGTGTTACATGTTAGTTAAATTTTCTCCTTGGAATTTATTGTACGGACCATAATGTTAGAAGATAATATCAATAACAGTAGAGACAATCCTTGTAGTGGCTTGAGGAGACGTATTGATAACTTAGAATATTAGATTCAGAATCTTACTGATTCTATCTAGAAACTTACTGGTTTAGTCAGAGGTCGTGGACGTATTTGCCGAGATGAAAGAAGGGAATGAACACCTATAAGTAGAAGTGGTTCCAATGAGCTTGATAATGATGAACGACAGCTAAGATGAGTTGCCAAACCGAAAAGACAAGGAAACCAACTTTGGGATGAGCTCACCTTTCTTTTATTTTCTTCTTTTTTTTTTCTTTCTTTATTTCCTCTTTTTGTTTTTTCCTTCTCTTTTTTCTTTTTCTTTTTATCTTTATTTTCTTTTCCATCCCCTTTTTTTTTTTCAAAGGTGTTCACCCTCCTTGTGTTCAAGTTTCCACTTGAAGAAATTGATGGCCCTAAACCCATGAGCTCAAAGTGTATAAGCCCAGTGAAGTGGGTTATGGCTTCAGGGAAGTCTTTGAGAAAGATCGATGGCCTTAAGGTGTTTGAATGAGTATATGGATTTGAGTGAAGTATACAATTTGAAACTCTTCTTCATTTTAAAGAAATCAAGTTATTTGTGACAATTATTGCTCATGAATTAACACGACTGAAGCAAGCACAAGTTAGCCTATCTCTTTTCTCCAAAATCAATGGCCCTAACCTCTTGATTTCCCCATTGTGGGATGGTTCTTAATATGGTTTATTTTTTGAAAAACTTCCCTCAAAAGGCTCAAATGGGCTTACAATGGATAAAAATGTTTAGGGAGTGAAATGAATACCTATCATCCTTTCAATTCGTTTATCACATGCAACATAGACTTCCTTTAAGGAACGAGTCTTATCCTCGCTTTCATATCGCTCAACTCTCATGAGTATTTTAAGGTCAGTGTTTGGGATTAGGGTTTGCCTTTTACTATTCTAAACACTTCAAATAATGAGATATTTCATGTTAAAAGTCTTGAAGCATTTTATTTGTTTACCCCTATCTCATTAGATAAGACTAGATATTTAGTGATGCCCCAATGGGTCACATGCTCCTCTGCCTTAAAAAGATTGCCCTTTTAGACTTAATTAAAAGGGGCCTTATATTAGCCCTAGCCTAAGCTCATTCATAGTGGAGACAAACTTTGTATTCGGTTTTAGCATTGGAGTGGGTAGGCTAGTTTTTGTGGAGTGAGTATTTAAGACCTTCTAGGCTTGGAGACGATCGGTGTTGATGGACAAAGGTCTAAGTGAAGTTGATAAGCCATGTGTTTAAGGTTTTCTTCTAGCTCAAAGTGAGTTGGAATATATGGGAAGATCTGTGGTTTATGTTTAAGCTTTTGTGTTTAAAGCTTTTCAAAAAGTTTAATAGTGGGCTTCTCCTTAAGGATTGTGTTTAACCTAGGCCCTAAGGATAGGCTATGTCTCCATCATTTTTATTTATCAATTTCTAATGTGCTTTTCCCTTTTGCCCCTTAATATTAGGTTTAACTCATAGGCTATACAGCACTTTGGGTTTAGAATGAGTGACTGCCAAAATTAGGCTTGGGTCGGAGTCATTGTTGTTAGTTATCTTAGCTTTAAAAAAATAAATGGCTATAGGCTTCAACAATGGGCTTAATTGCTCAAAAGTAATAACTCAAAGTCCGTAAAATCCGTACTCATTAGCATATTTTTCTTTTGAATTCCTGATGATTTTTTTTTTTTGGAAAATTTATTCTAAAAGCATTTGAAAGCACTTATTTTACAAAAAATTATGTTACAAATAAATCACCAGCTTCCCCTTAATTTGTTGGATGAATTAGGAATTTAAAAGGTCGATGGAAATGAGTGACTATCTTACAAGATTGAAGACCAAAAGTAATGACTTATTTACAACTAAAAGCTCTTGAAAACCCTAAAGGATAACAAAGAGAACCTATGCTATAGGTGATTGGATTATTAATATTGCCATAAGAATAGAAAAACCCAATTATAGAGATGATAGCATGAGGACAACAAAACTATAAAAGGACAACCGGTAATTAAAGAGTTATAATTTTACATGAAGGGTGTCTAATATTACAAAAAGGTGATTAGGAGACACTCTGGAGATGATATTTACAAAACATTTACAAGTTGAAGAATTTTTTAATTATTCTTTTTTAATTTACATGAAAGTATGTTATTGTACAAAAATTTTCAATAGAAATAAGACACACCAAACAATAGAGTAACAAAAATGAACAAATAATTAGCATACAATAGAAGGGCACTCACCCCAGGCTGGGCTAGTAATTGGATAATAGTTCAATAATTTATTACCCTAAAAATTTTTGGATTGCAACTTTATTATAACGCTATGATTACATTAATTTGAGTACAAATGCACTAAGCCCTTATTAGGTATAGAATTTTTTAATGAGTATAGACGTGGATAAAGTGTAGAGATTTTAATAGTTTATAGGGGAATTTTTTTTTTAACCAATATGTCATATGGGAAAATAATAAAATTGCAACTCCTTGCTTATGATATATATATATATATTTGAAAACGTTGCACTAATATTCTTTTGCTTACCTACAAAAAATTTTAATGCAATTTAATGGGTTCTATCTTAAATCTTATTATGTTACTTTTTATTTATAAAATAAACAAAAAAGAAAGCAATACATAATATCTATATTATAAGATAATACATGGGCAATCATATAATGTGGAGAAAAAAAATTGAAGATAACACTATATATACAACAAAGTATAGTATAAACTTAATGCAATATGCTACAAACGCATGCCATGCAATGGGGTTGGTAATTTACAAACTATAGGAATAGAATTACTATAAATCCATCATCAATATTCATGTAAACTTACATATATATAAGTGAGTGAATTTCTATTTTTTTTTTTT